>CAJQZJ010037449.1:1225-25591 GCA_907164525.1 Lophiomys imhausi
GAAAAGAGAGAGAGAGAAAGAAAGAAAGAAAGAAAGAAAGAAAGAAAGAAAGAAAGAAATTACATTTTGATGGGACCAGGCGTGGTGGCACAGGCCTTTAATTCCAGGACTCAGTAGGCAGAGGTAGGTGGATCTTACTGAATTCAGAGACAGCCTGGGCTACACAGCAAGAATTTATCTTTTAAAATTTTACATTTTCTTACATTAAGTCCTATAAACACTGATGTTATTAGCATGATGTTAAGAAGACTCTGAATCTTACTTACAAGAGGAGAAACAGAAATGGCTGCAAAATAACTTTTTTTCATAGTAAGCCCCTAATGTCATACACTATACTCAGATTCCCTACTATTTACTACTTAATTGAGGCCTCTATGGTTGTTACTTTGTGGTTGTTGATCTTGCTTCTACATACAGATTATGAGGCTGAGACAACGATATTAGTAAAATGATTACATGTACATGTGGAGTGAAAGAGATAGCAGGAGAGGGTGATGGCCACCTGATTACTGTTACATTGGTTTATTTGACAAGTTTTTATCTTAAGAATATTTTGGGCCAATGAGATGACTCAGCTGTTTAAGATACCTATCACAAAACCTGATGACCTGAGTTCAGTTCCTGAGTCATCCACATAGTGGAATAGGAGGACTGATACCCACAAATTTTCCTCTGGCCTCCATACACGTACTATGGCATACACATGTGTGCACATTCTATGACCAACACCAGAGATAAACAACTATGTCTACCTTTTGCCTTTTCTAGTCAATTGTGAAGACTTAGATTTGCAGCATAGTGATAGTAGTGAAGAGTTAAGGCTGTGACATCAACTAGACCTTGATCTGCAACCCAGTCTGAACATGTATTATTAGTTTTTTGATGTTGAACATGTAAGTTAAAATCTCCAAGCTTCCACATCTTCATCTGTAAAATAAGATTAGCAATACAATCTACCTATTAATGTTGATAAGAGATTAAATGAGGTAATAAATTTAAAGCACTTAATATTCTGCTCAACAGATACTAAGTATTCAGTAAGAATTAGTTGTAATTACTACTTTAGTTATTGTAATCAATACTATCATCTTCATTTTTACATGCCTATCCATTCTAAAGCTACCTTTGCTCTGGGTATCATCCTTTCTTCATCTGAAGATTTTCCTCTGTCTTTAGCTTTCTCATATCTGCTGACTTCCTATCATTCAACTTTCTATTAATTCTCTGCTTTTGTATACTTCCCTAGACTCTGTATTCTTTTTTCTTTTTCTGTGTGTGTATTCTTTTTTCCATATCGTTTTATAGCTAAGCTTTTTTAAATCTGCATTTAATACCTTTTAAAAATTATAGCATACATTGTTTAAGGATAGGTCTCATTATGATAGTTCCATACATTTTTATAATATACTTTAATCATATCCATCCCTTCCACTAGTCTTACATATTTATACTCCCTTCTCTCTTTCTGTTTTACTATCCCTTGTTAGTCCCTCTTTCAGTTTCATGTTTTTTCTCCTTATCTACTTCATGTTCCATAAAACATGTAATAACTTGTTTTTTTGGCACTGACTTATTTTGCATAATATGTTGATCTCTAGTTCCAGCCATTTTCCAACAAGTGTCATATTTTCATTTTTCTTAAAAGCTAAAAATATATTCACATATAAGTGTGTGTATGTATGTGTGTGTGTGTGTGTGAAGGAGAGAGAGAGACAGAGGATTCCTTTTCATTCCTTTGTTGGTAGGTAGCTAGGCATATTTTATAACTCAGTTGATGTGAATTGTGTACCAACAAACACAGACCTGTGGGCCATCTAATGGTGGGCACGCAGCCTATGCTTAAGAGTAGTTTGTTTCCCCAGTGAGACACCCTTGGAGAAAACTAATTTATTTGAAGGTGTTATTAATTGAAGAGTAATTCAAGGTGAGGAATGGGTGTGTGTGTCTACTTCTCCTTTCAGCCCTAGGACCTCATCTTGTGCAGACACATGCAAGCCCTGTGCATGCTGCTTCAGTCTCTGAGTTCATATGTGCATCAATCTTGTTGATTTAGAGGGCCTTATTGTCTTCCATCTCCTCTGTCCCTTACACTCTTTCTGTCCCCTCTTCTGCAAGGAAGCCATAATATATGTGCAAAAGAACCTGGTGCAGACCCATGCAGGATCTGTGCTGTCTCAGTCTCTTTTAGTTAATATGTGTTTTGATCATGTTGATTTAGAGGGATTTTCTTTCTTGTGGTCCTCCATCCCCTCTGGCTCTCAAATTGTCTTCCACAGGATTCTTTGAACCCTGAAGGAAGAGATTTGATGGAGACATCTCATTTAGGGCTGACTGTTCCAAGGTCTCTTACTCTCTGCATAATGTCTGACAGCAAGTCTCTGTATTTGTTCCTGTCTGCTGAGGAGGAAGCTTCTGTGATGATGACTAAATAAGTCAATGATCTATGAGTTAGCAGAATGTCATTAAGAATCATTTTATTGCTACATTCTTTCAGTAGAACAGTAGTATTTGGTTTTACCTTAGGTCCCTGGACTGTCTAGTCTCAGGTTCTTGCTCACCCAGGTGTTGGTTATGGGTTCTATCTTATGGTATGGGCCTTAAGTCAAATCAGACATTGGTTGATTATTCCCATAAGCTTTGTGCCACCACTGCCCTACCCTATCTTCCAAGCAGGACACCATTGAAATGGAAGGGTTTGTAGTTGGGTTAGTGTTTATTTTTCTCCTTTGGTGTAGCATGCAGAGTACCTTCTAGTACCATGAACACTAGTCAGCAGAGATGGTTATATGTAGGCAACAGCTGAACTTTCCCAAGTTCAATGAGTTGTGTAGATATTGTTTTCAACAATAGGGCCCTGCTGTCAGTTTGTGGAGAGCCACCTGTGTGGTAGAAGTTAAGCCTCATTAGTGAAATTAGTAGGCAGTTCAGATTAGCATCTGACAGCACATAAGGAAGAGCTTTGGTTTGCAGATATGGACAAAAAGCCAGTTGTGGCCAGACGATATCCCCTGTTGAAGGGCTTTGCTAAAAAAACTCAAAAGCCACACAGATGATGTCAGTTATCTCAAGAAGCTCATGAACCCTTGAGACCACCAAAGATCGAGACATAATACCATATATAAGCCAGAGACTCCACATGGTCTCTCTCTTCCTCCTCCCCTCACAGACTAAGAAGTCACACTGAAGAAGAGCACAACAAGGTACACCATTAACAGAATTTAGACTGCTATAGCTCAAGGCAAAGACAGCATAAACCTGCTGATAGAGAATCCTTTAAAGGCGTCTGTCTTTAAAGTACTGGAAAGTACTTTAAAGAGTACTGGAAAAGTGAGCAAGGCAAGCAGAGTTCGGAAGCCACTTGGAGAAGCTTTCAGCCTTGAGATTTTCCTGGGCCAAAGAAACTGTGGAGGTAGGTCTTAGCTGAATGAAAAAGCCACCCTCAGTCTGGCAATTGGAACAGACTGACTTTATAAACTGGCCACAATTTGGTGATGGAAATAAACTGGCCTTACAAACTAGCAAAGTAAGATCCAACGGACTTTATTCCTAAAAGATACTGCCCTCCAGAACTGCTGTAAACCAAGTCATCTGACAAGGACCTACTCTAAGAATATTAATATCCTTTAAGAAAGTTAAAAATAGTGTTAGCCAAGTGTTTTTAGATAGATATTAGAGTGTTATTAGATATTAGGGTATTTTTAGATAAGATTATAGATTTTCGATTATAGGTTTTTGGTTGTAAGATTTAGGTATATAGATATTTGTTAAGTATCAATGAAATATAAGTGTTTATAAATAAAAATATTCTGTTACACACCTATTTATGAACTTGGTAATACCCTGGGTTGTTTGGGGATTCTGGTGAGACCCTGTAAGGGTCAAGAAACAGATTCCTGCACCCAAATATGGAGCAACTGAGGAATCACCAGGAACTCAAGAATGTTGCAAAATGCAAGAGGATTTTATTTTCCAGCATACTGGGGTCACCCTCAAAGCTTCTCCATGCAAGGAGAAGGAGGGAACCCAGGACAGAATTTCAGTTCAGGTTAAATACGCTTCAGCAAGGCAGAATCAAGCATCATCAAGCTTTGATGCTTGATTGACTAGCATAGGTGACCTAGGAAACAAGGTGGGGATTTCCAAACTCATGACCATTGGCAAACTGTGGTTTCTGTTGTTCTGTGTTGCTCTGGGAACCGGCCATACCAAAGCAGGAACTTGGCCTCCTGGTAACACTTAGAGCTTCCAAGCCCTGGGAGGTAATGTAGGTGGTTTCTAGGGTGAGTTGACCTTCAGCTCAGGGCCTACTCAAAATTCCCAGGCTTCTGAAACCTAACTAAAGTTTGGTCAAGTGAGTTTGGTCCTAATATTCCTCTTTTCTCTTGTGACTGCTTCAGTCTTGAACCAGCTGAGCCTAATTCTTTTCCTCTGGGAAAGGGATTCCTCCCTTTTCTCTTGAATCTGTTTTAATCATAAATTTCTTTTGAACTAGCATCTCAGCCTGTTAGGTGGGACAATGGATGGCATATTCTCTTCTATAACTACTTCCAGCTGACATTAGGACATTGTCATCAGGGCCCAGGAAGTCTGAAATGCTAATCAAAGGCTGGGCAATGGGGCATCTATCAGAATTATCCAATCAATTGACCCAACTGAAAGTCAGGTAGCAATCAAATCAGCTGGACTGGTCCAGATCAGTTTTCAGGAAGTCCAGGGCTCAGCAGCTTGCAGTCCGTAGATCTCTGGATCTAAACTATCAGCCAGGTGAGAATCTGCTGAGACAAACATAAACTAGAAACAGAAGTTACAATTGTCTACTAATTGGGGAAAGTAAGGATTCCCATAATCAAAGAGAAAATCCCATTTAAAAAATTTTTTTAATTTATTTTTTATTTCTTCAAGTTACATCTCAATCACAATCCCCTCCCTACTCTCCCTCCAGTCCCACCTTCCCACCCTCTTCCCCCTCAACCCCCCATCCTCTTCCCTTTTTTTAAGTTTAAGGTATATCTTTTTCCCCCAATCAGCTCCCCCTTTCAGTCCAACAAATGGTTCTTTCTCTTATAACAATAAATACAATACAAAACAACAGAGGTAATTAGGCCACAGTTATGAGGGTTATATGGCTTAGCATACATTCCCAATGTCCAGTCCATATGTATTTGGCACCTGACTTTAACATTCTACTATCTAACCATCTCCATGAGTTTAAAGTTCTATATCCTACTCAGCTTCCATACTAACTTGCATCACAATTTTAAAAACATCTTCTTAGATCCAGAACACCCTCTTTTTTTTAAAATACTTTATTTTTTTTTCTTCAAGTTACATCTCAGTCACAAACCCCTCCCTATTCCCCCTTCCTATCCCGCCCTTCCACCCTCTTCCCCCCAGAAGTTTCCCCTTTCAGTCCAATAGATGGTTCCTTCTCTTATAACAGTAAGTATTATACAAAACAACAGATATAAATATGCCACATTTATGAGAGTTAAATGGCCCAGTATACCTTCCCAATGTCCAGTTTATACATATTTGGCCCCTGACTTTAACATTCTACTATCTAACCATCTCCATGAGTTTAAAGGTCTATATCTGACTCAGGATTCATACTAACTTGCAACACACTTTTAAGAGTATCTTCTTAGATCTATAACACCCTCTTGATTCCTAAACAACTCAAAATTTAACTATGAGACTCTAGGTGTCTATTCTTCAACCACCTCAGAGACCTGAGAGGGATAAATATATCTGCTTATATAGGAAGTACAGGGCCTGCAGCTTCCAAAACTAAGAAAGGACATACCAATGACTGCCTGGACAGTTCCCATTTTCTCTCCATACATTCCTGCATCAGTCTTCAGCCTTGATTCCTAAACAACTCAAAATTTAGCTGTGAGACTCTAGCTATTGAAAATCCCATTTTTAAGAATAGGCAATTACACTCAATCCTGTTTGATCAGAGGCTGGTGGATCCAGGCTCTATGACTAGATCTCAGAAAGACAATATGACAGAGACTTGAAAAACAACCTTGAACTATTAGCATGACAAATCTTTAAATCAAAGAAGACTTAAAATCTTAAACTTGTGACTAATAATCTAGTGGTATGTTTTACCAAAGCTAGATCAACAACTTATTGGAACTTTGACAGTAACATAGCAAGGGGAAGAAGTCTGAAGCATCTTTTGTTTGCATCTAACAAACCTGTTTATCCTTTTAATAACCGATACTTAGTAGTCTTAACTAGCCAATAAATTAACATGAATTTTCTTAGGGTGACTATCTCGGATTGTTGGATTCAGAGTCTAGAGTGTTAACTGTTTTCTGAGTCTGGTAACAAGGTAGACTGAGAACGCGTCTGTAGCCTTAGTTTTTGCTGTTAAATTGCTAAATCTTTTATTAGCATAGTCTTTAGACTCATCAGGGATCTGAAAATGACAAATATCATCTGAGTAAGCACAATCAATTATTTTTGAATCTATATAAAAAAAATGATAGCCTTTATCCAGACAGCCATCTTTGGCCACCAGTACTAAGGTATGACAGACTTTGTGAGACAGGAATTATGAAGAACTGCTTACCTTGTTTTGGCAAAGTTCAGCAGTCGACTTTTCTGTCCATGTCCAGCCCATTCAGCTTGGGCAGTCTAGTCCAGTGACCAACTTGTCATACTTAAAACAAGTCTCAGGTGGAGTTCGTCTGTGCCTGTTCTCTTCCTTGGAGGAAACTAGGAATGCTGCCAGGAGTTGGCATGTCTAGCAGAAAAAGCTTTTTGTTTTTAAATATCATGTTCTGCAGATCTCTGAGGTATCTGAGGACCATCATATTTTGTTTAAGCTTTTTATTCTTATATCTTACCATTTGTATATCTTAAGAATTACATAGGTATAATACCTTATCTCTTAACTTTGTCTCTTATAATTTGTCCAAGGCTGCATCAAAATTCAATGGTTTAGCATATTGTAAAGTTTACTATTGTTTTATGTAAGGTCAATAGATCCAAAGACATATTTGTATTATACCAATGCATTTTTTTTACTTTACTCCAATCATGTAACATGTCATTGTATTTCATAGAAGTAACATAGATCCATTGGTAAACAGCATGACATTCTAAATGTTTTTTGACTTTTAATCCTTATACTTTATCCCCAATGAATTGTACAATATCATAAAGAGCATCAATAGTTTTTTAATCTATATTCTCCTGTGTGCCTAAAGCCATGGTAACATTTTGAATTAAGGAGTTAACATAAGCAGCAGTTTGAACTTCCTGGGTTAAAGCTATAGCAACAGTAGTAGCTGTAGCAATCAAAGTAATTAAAGCTGCAATTTCAGCAATAATCAACCCTAACATTTGTTTACTTTTTGTTAAAGCTGTTTTTAGTACTTGTAAACCTTTATCTGAATACCATTGATCAGTTACATTTACAGGTGTCATGATAAAAGCAGAAATATAATTAGAAATATAACAATCATAACATGTCATAAACAGTGAATTTAGCATTTCCAATAAGCAGAACATATGGGAATGTAACACAAGAAGAAACCTTTCTATGAAACCCTGACCCAGAACATAACTTTGACCATATACATGATCTCCTTTAAAGATGTTGTCAGTTTTCATAGATGTCTCTGTGAATGTTCAGATTGAGTAGTACCACAGCATAACAGTTTTCTGTACTATTTAGACATCCATTAATCTGTATTACTTAATTTTCAAAAATAGATTGACATAACAGCCCACAAAAAGATTGGAAATAACTCAGTATTTTTAAAAGAGTTGTATCAGGATAATTGAGCATAAGCTTGCAAAAATTTGTCCTCATTTTTATCTGTTAATAAAAGATTACCCATATAATGAACAATATACATTTGAGAAAACTTGGCTCTAATCCCATTAATAGCTTGGGACATAATCGTCTGACATAATGTTGGTCTATTTGTCATCCCTTTCATGGTGGTATTACTTCTTCCTAGTAACAGTCCCATTAGTTGTTTGGGCAAAGGACATAGGTTTAACATCATCAGTTATATAGGCAACTCTATCATTAGAAAAAACATCCATTCTGTCTACAGTTGGAGCAAGGGATTTTTCCTGCCAAGAGATAGGCTTGCGACTAATTCAATCATCTCCCACTGGAGATTCTTCGATGCTCATCTTCTACTTGGAGTAGAATAGGGGGTGCTATCAGGAGTTGATATGTCTCGATATAAAAAAAAACTAAGGTTAAGAAAACATCTTTGAATGCCATATTCTGCAGATCTCTTGAGGTTTTTGAAGAAGCCCTATCTATCTCTTATATTAGGATAAGCAGATGTTGCTTGTCTCTTAGCAGCTTTATTTCTGATTAGCTTAGAAAATAACTATAATAGACTGTCATAGTACCTAACACAATGACCGGCTTGCATGACTATTAGTTTGCATTTCTTAATTATCCTAAACAGTTTATGACAATTAATAGCAAAAGGCCGAAACTTCACATTTCATTTTTTTCTTTACCCCCTAATCCTTCCATCCCATTTCTCTGGGGTGGGGTGTCCCTATATAACAGTCCCTCATCTCAGTTCAGAGGTCGTATGAGGGCCAAGAGCCTCCTCATTCATTGGGGATCTATGAGGCAGTACCACCAGTGAAAAGTGTCTCATTGTCCGGGAGAGAGAACTAAAAAACAAACAAACAAATAAGCAGACAAACAGATAAAAATAGAAAAAAAATAAAAATAAAAAATAAAAACTCTATGTTCATTTTCCCTTTGGTGTGTTAGTTGTAGTATATCAATATATATAGCTAAAATCCTACTATAAGTGAAATAGATGCCATATGCATCCTTCTGAGTCTGGGTTAGCTCACTCAGGATGAGCTTTTCTAGCTCCAACTGTAGACAGAATGCTGTCCAAAAAGAACAAAACTTGGAAGCAGGTAAGTCGACAGCCTGGCTCTGCCAAGACAGAGTAGGCAAGTCCTTCTAACCCCTGCTCTACAATCAATGTCTGTCAGAGAAACGGGGCCAAACGACTGAAGATCAATGCTGTATTGTATGGAGAGAAAATGGGAACTGTCCAGGCAGCCACTGGTATGTCATTTCTTAGTTTGGGAAGCTGCAGGCCCTGTACTTCCTATAAAATCAGATATATTTATCCCTCTCAGGTCTCTGAGGTGGTTGAAGAATAGATAGCTAGAGTCTCATAATTAAATTTTGAGTTGTTTAGGAGTCAAGAGAGTGTTATAGATCTAAGAAGATACTTTTAAAATTGTGTTGTAAGTTAGTATGAATGTTGAGTCAGATATAGACCTTTAAACTCATGGAGATGTTTAGATAGTAGAATGTTAAAGTCAGGTACCAAATACATATGGACTGGTCATTGGGAATGTATGCTAAGCCATATAACCCTCATAACTGTGGCCTAATTACCTCTGTTGTTTTGTATTGTATCTATTATTATAAGAGAAAGAGCCATTTGTTGGACTGAAAAGGGGAACTGTTGGGGGAAATAAGATATACCTTAACTTTAAAAAAAAGGGAAGAGGATGGGGGGTTGAAGGTGGGAGGGTGGGACTGGAGGGGGGAGTAGGGAGGGGAATGCGATTGAGGTGTAACTTGAAGAAATAAAAAATAAAGAGAAAAAAAAGAAAAAACATCCATAACCAAAACTCATTTTAAGCTCTTTTTTCTATTATATATATATTTAGCAGCCTGTAATAAGTTCCTCAGTGACTTGTCTTTTAATCCCTCTAACTTTTGTAGCTTTCTCTTGAAAATCTGTTTCCTGCTGAATTTTTGAGTGAAGTAAACCTGTCAAAAGGAAATTGATTAAAGTGACATTATCAAGACAGTTGCCAATTCCTGTTTTTCTCAGATGACTAGTCCTCCTTGGAGAAATATTTAAAAACTTGGCTGTTGACATAAGGAGTCAGCCCTGGGTACAATGTAATAACTTTACCTGTGTTTCCTGACACGCACAAACTGAGCGTTTACCTGACATGTACAAACTGGAGCATTTACCTAACATGTACAAATTGGAGCGTTTACCTGACATGCACAAACTCCCATTTCTGAACTCAGGCAAACCAAGAAGAAAACCAAAAAGCAAGGCAACAGAAGCCAAGCCACAGAATACAAAGACAAATGGTCTCACCAACCGAAAGTCAGACTAGACAAAAATGAACTCATAAATTAGCCAGCAGTTTACCTCCACCTTGGGACCTTTCCTGGTGACTCAGGGCCCCCCAAGATCTTGGTGGAACCTCCAAATGTAAGGGTCAAGGAACGAGTTCCTGAACTCAAACCTGGGGCGATTGAGAAATCACCAGGCAGGACACCCATGAACGATGCAAAAAGCAAGAGGATTTTATTCATCAGTGCTGGGGGCCAACCTCATAGACTCCTCATTCAGGAGGAGGGAGGAAGACCCTCCATGCAAGGAGAGGGAGGCCCCCCAACAGAATTGCATAACCTGTGAAAACAGGTTAAATACGTTTCAGCAAGGCAGAATCAAGCATCATCAAGCAGCAGTACTTTGAATGACTAGCATAGGTGACCTGGGAAACAAGGTGGGGATTTCCAAACTCATGACTTTTGGCAACCTGTGGTTTCTGTTGTTCTCTGTTGCTTTGGGAACTGGCCATACCCAAGCAGGAACCTGGCCTCCTGGTAATGGTTAGAGCTTCCAAGCCTTTAGAGGTAATGTAGGTGGTTTCTAGGGCCCGTTGACCTGCAGCTCAGGGCCTACTCAAAATTCCCAGGCTTCTGAAGCCTAACTAAAGTTTAGTCAAGTGAATTTGGTTCTAACAACCCCTTTGGCCAAGAACTTAATTTGATGTAACCCATTCCAAGTATTAGAAGCTTTATTTGGACAAGAGATGACCAGCTGGGGCTCTGTGTCCCCCAATTTCCTTTAGATCACCTTTATGTGAGTGAGTGTGTGTGTGTGTGTGTGTGTGTGTGTGTGTGTGTGAGAGAGAGAGAGAGAGAGAGAGGTTTTTACTGTATTAGGTTTCCATAATACCCCTCAAATGCCTCTTAATTTTAGCTATCTCTCCCTGTATTCCCTCTCATCCTCCTCTCCCCCAAACTTGATCTTCCCCTTCAAGTACCCCCATCCATTCATAACTGTCTATTGTTTACCTTTCCTAGGGAGATCTATCTTTCCCTGTCCCATCCAGTCCCTTACTCTATGCCTACTCTCTGTGGTTCTATGGATTGTAGTTTGGTTATCATTGACCTAACAGCTAATATCTACATATAAGCAAATGCATACCATATTAGTCTTTCTGATATAACTAGATTATATAGTAGTTCTATTTTTAAATGTTTATTTATTACTTCAAGTTACATCTCCATCATAGTGCCCTCTTTCCACCCCTCCCAGTTCCACCCTCCCACCCTCTCTTCCCTCTCCCACCCATCTCACTCCTCCCATGTGGAGTGTCCCTACAAATCAGTCCCTCTCAGCTCAACAGTCATATGTGGGCTAAGAGCTTCCTCTTTCACTGGGGGCCTACATGGTAGCACCCCTATTTTTTTAGTTTTTTAAGGAACTTCCATAATGATTTCCAAAGTGATTGTACTAATCTACATTCCCAGCTATAATTATGAGAGTTTTATATCCTCACCAGCATTTGTTATTTTCTTTTTAAAAAAATCACTGTATTAATGCTTTATACTTTCATACTATGTATTTTGATCATAGTCACTTCCAGTTCTTTTATGATCCACCCCTAACTCCCTACAAGTCCAACTTCATGACTTTTTAAAAAAGGAACCCAAGTGAGGCATGGGGATGCATGCCTTTAATCCCATCACTCGGGAGGCAGAAGCAGGTGGACCTCTGTGAGTTCAAGGCCAGCCTGGTCTATATATACAGTGAGTCCAACAGGGATATGTAGAAACCCTGTCTCAAAAAAAAAATAACTCATCAACTCAAATTAGTTCTGTTCATATTCTCCTGGGAGGGGGCATCACATGGAGCATGGCAAATATCCCAAGAACCATACTATTAAAGAAAACTGACTCTTCCTCCCCTAGAAGCCATCAGTTGCCTGTAGCTCCTCAGTTGGGGTAAGGGTTTATGAACCCCTTACTACTCCATGATAGAATCTTGTTTTCTTGATACTTATTTTGAATGAAATGAAATATAAATTTTTATTAGTGTGTATTTATTATAAATAGTGATGAGTTTAGTGATGGCATTATTACTGTTCCTCATGGATTTCATACTTAAGATAACACTTCCAAATGACTTCTTCCATCTTGTTGCTTTCGTCACCTACAGATCACAAAATCTACCTCTCTTCTGAGTTAAGCATTTATAAGTGACTTAAATAATCCAGACCTAGACATTTCACAGAAAGGTCAATATAATCAGAAATTCTCATTTTAATTGTATATTTTAGATTTTTCTTGATTTTATTCCTTTATCTTTCCTTATGTTTATTCTTTGTTTTACTTTGTGGTATATTTTCCCATATATTTGCATGTTTCATTAAATTGCTATTAAATTTTATAATAAAATATAATTACATTGTTTCCCCCTTCCTTTTCTGCCCTCCAATCCCTCTGGTGTACCCCACAACACCTGAAACCACAGCCTCTTTTTCGTTATTATTACATAACCATTGTGCTAGTTTGAATGAGAATGCTTACCTCCATAGGCTCATTTACTTGAATTCTTGGTCCCCAGTTGGTGCAACTGCTTGGGAAAGATTAGAAGATGTGGCCTTGTTGGAGGAAGTGTGTTAATTAGGGGTGGAATTTGAGCCATTACTGTTTTCTCTCTCTCTCTCTCTCTCTCTCTCTGTGTGTGTGTGTGTGTGTGTGTGTGTGTGTGTGTGTGTGTGTGTGTGTGTGTGTATGTGTGTGTGTGTGTGTGTCTTGTGTTTGTGAATCAAGATGTAAGCTCTCAGCTCCTTCTCCAGCGCCATGCCTGCCTGCCTGCTTTCATGCCTCCCACTATGATGGTCATGGACTCTAACTCCATGGAACTGTGAGCCCCAAATTAAATGCTTTCTTGTATACCTTGGTCATGGTGTTCTATCACAGCAATAGAAAAGTAACTAAGACATACACTCCTGGATATATAACTACAACCTGCTCTACTGCTCAGTGTTATTAGTATGTATATGATTACAGGACTAGCCAACCACTTAGTATTAGGTAAACAGATTAAGTGGCTTATCCCTGAGGGAAACTATTTCACCTGCTCTCTACATTCTTTAATTGCCTATACTTCTTTGGTTAGGGTTAGGGCTCCATGAGATTTCCTTCTTCCATGTTAGCATGTCTAATGTTTTAGTTCTTCAGTTCTTCTTGTTTAAGAAGCCATATTGTTGAGGTATCATGAGTGACATTTCCCTGCGGTTTCTAGGAGACACAATCTCACAACAAATTTCCTGGTCCTCTGGCTCTTATAATTTTTCTGTGTTTTCTACCCTCTTTTGCAATCTTGCCTGAGCCTTAGGTGCAGGAGTTTTATTGTGGATATATCAACCGGGATTGGGCACCCCATGATCACTTTTCTCTGCGTTTTGACTGGTTGTGCTTTTCTGTAATAGTTTCTATCTGTTGCAAAGATAAGTTTTCTTTGTTTTTGTTTTGTGATAATGTGAGAGCTACATTTATCTATGGGTATAAGACTGAGTATTTAGAATGCAGTTAAGAATTATGTTGGTTTAGTAAATAAGTGATAGTAGATTCTCCTCTAAGATCCAGGACCTCAATAACCTTGGGCAGTTGACTAGATTTCTGGTGCCAGGCATGATTTTCCCTCTGTTGAGCAGGCCACAAATACAATGAGAAAGCTTTTGGTTACAACTAAGATGGAAGTGCCACTATTGTACCCTTAAGGCTATGGTGCCATCACGGTCATTCTTATGCTTCATGGGTATGATAGCATGATAGAACTATTGAAACTTGTATAGCACCTTGTGTCTGAAGTTCATGGTATTTTCAGCAATAGGGACCTATTCTCAACCTCAGGGAGGCAACTAAGAACAAAAGTAATAGCCTTTATTGTGTTGGGAGTCTCTTAGACTCTCTTGATCAACAACTCCAAAAGGAGTTTCTCATGCCTGGTATTGGGATTTTTGTTAGTCAATGTCTCTTGGGAGGAACATTGTTATCTCAAATAGGATAACATCATTTAAACTATACATATTTTATGTATCCACATAGATTTATATGTGCCATATGTTATTTTAGGTGGATAAATAACAGTATGATTTCTTATGGCCCTTAAAATTTGTTTTCTTTTAATTTTTTTACATCATTTCTCCCTTCCCTTTCCTCTCTCAAACCCCCACCATATACTCCTCCATTCCTTCTTTCAAACTGACCTTTTTTCATTAGTAGTTGTTATATGCATATATGAATATTCATATATATTTCTAAATAAAACCATATCAGTCTGTATAATGTCACTTGCATGTATGTTTTCAGGGCTGAGTATTTGGTATTGGATAACCAATTGCTGTTTCAGACAATCAATTTTTATTTCAGAAAAAAATAAGTGTTGTTATTTTACTCTCTCCTATATTGACCTCTTTGATTCCCCCTCCACAATTAAACTTTCCCTCCATTTTACCCACTTGCACTTTGCTATTCCCCTAGCCCCAAATCTATCAACTTGCCAAAAAACAAATTCCAAATTGATAAAAAACCTCAAAGTAAAACCTGAAACACTGAAACTGCTAGAAGAAACCCTAGGCAGTGCCCTACAAGATATAAATATAGGAAAGGAATTAATGAATAGGACTCCATTTGCCCAGGAATTAAGGCCAAGAATTGACAAGTGGGAGTTCATAAAACTAAAACACTTCTGTACAGCTAAAGAAACAATAAATCAAGTGAAAAGGAAATGTCAGGATGGGAAAGAATTTTTACCAGCTATACATATGACAGATGATTAATATCCAGAAAATATAAAGAATTTTTAAAAATAGTCAAGAAAACAAAGAACCCAATTTTTAAAAGTGTATGGGGCTATGGCTCTGAACAGAATGTTCCCAAAAGGAAAAACAAAAGTGGCTAAGAAATATCCCCCAAAAAGTTTGTCTTCTGTTTTAGAATTTCTATTATGATAAAACACCATGACCAAAAGTAAATTGAGGATGAAAGGGTTTATTTCATCTTATAGCTTCTAGTTCACTATCAAGGGAAATCAGAGCAGGAACTCAATATAAGAACCTGAAGGCAGGAACTGATGTAGAGGCCATGGATGAGTGCTACTTACTGACTTGTTCCTCCTTGCTTTCTCAATTTGTTTTTATACACCCCAGGACCTGCCTACCCTGAAGTAGCACCACCCACAATGGTCTAGACACTCCCACGTCAATCATCAATCAAGAAAATGCCCCACAGGCTTGCCTACAGACCAATCTTATGGAGGATTTTTTTTCAATTGAGATTTCCTCTTCTCAAATCATTCTAGGTTATGATACATTGGCATAAAACTAACCAACATTTGAGGAAATCTGAATTTAGAAAAACTTTAAGATCTCATCTTACTTCAGTCAGAATGGCCAAGGTCAACAAAACAACCCACAACAAATACTGGAGAGAATGTAGGAAAAAAGGAACCCTTATTCACTCTTGGTAATATTACAAACTGATCCAACTTCTATGGAATCAGTGTTGAGAATCCTGAAAAGCTAAATGTAAATCTACCATAGGACCCAGCTGTACTACTACTCCTTGGCAAATACACAAAAGACTCAACATCCTAATCCACGTATACTTGCTCAGCTATGTTCATTGCTGCTCTATTCACAATAGCTAGGAAATGGAAAAAACATAGATGTCCTTTAACCAAAGAATAGATAATGAAAATGTGGTAAATGTACACAGTGGAATACTATTCAACTGTAAAGAAAAATGAATTAATGAAATTATAGGTAAATGAATTGTAATAGAAAATATTATATTGATTGAGATAACCCAGATCCAGAAAGACAGACTCCATATGTTTTATCTTATCTGTGGTTCTTAGCTTCAAATCTTCAGATATGACTATATAACTTCTGGAGTAACCACAGAAACCAGAAAAGTAAAAAAGAGTGGGAGACACTAGAAAGAGGAATAGCCAGATATAAGTGCTATATTAACTTTATTTCTCCTCATGAATTTTAAAATTCAACTTCAATTTTCCAGACTATTAGTAGTTATCTCCCAGAACATTTTCTGTTAGCATGTTCAAACATACATGTTTCAGTTATTTCAACATACCAGTAAACTGAACAACTTCTTCAAACCTTCATTATCATCTCATTCCATGTTGACCTGCTTTCTATCTTAGTAACCAGCACTTATCATCTTTAGAACTGGCCAAGTTAGAAACTTAGAGTTGGTCTCAATTCTTGCCTATACTTTATTCTGTACATGATTTCCCAAGTTACATTATCATCTTTGTTCCCACCAGATTTTAGTACTGTTGGCATAGTCAACTTTTTGAATTATTTTTTCCTATGAAGCAAATTTAGAATGTATTAAGGAAAGGTGGGGAGGGATGGTTCTGTTTGTTTTGGTTTGTTTAGATAGGGTCCCATGTAACCCAGATTGGTTTCAAACTCACTATGTAGCTCACAAAGATGGCCCTCATAAGTGCTAGGATTACAGGCATATGATGTCATCACACATTGATCATGCTGGTGGTGTTGGAGATTGAACCCTGGACTTTGTCCATGGTAGACAAGTAGTCTACTAATTGAGCTATATCTCAAAACAAAACAAAAAAATGTTTTAGTTTCATTTATTTGTGTAGTGTGTGTGTGTGTGTGTGTGTGTGTGTGTGTGTGTGTGTGTGTGTATGTAGGGAGAGTGGGGGGGTTATATTTCAGTGCACACAAGGGTAAGTGAAAAGATAACCTGTGGAAGTCACTTCTCTCCTACCAGTACATGGTTTCTAGAGTTCAAACTAAGGTCATCAGGCAGAGGCAAGTCCCTTTACCTAATGGGCCATCTTGCCAGCCATACTAAACTTTGAAAATGCTAACCATAAATTTGAGCAATTTAAGAGCATTCTGATGTTCTCTATGCTATAACAACAGAAACTTCATACTCTTTTCCTTGAATATGCTCTATTGATTTATACCACTATATTTGGTTATGGCTTCCCTCTTCCTAGGGTACTTTCTCAATGCTTCAATCTCATTCCAGTTCAACTCTTGTTCATTATTTAAGACTAAGCAAAGCTGCTCCCTTTCAGGTATTTCTTTAATTTTCTTTTTTATTGACCTCACTACATCTTTCATACTTCTTTTTATTCAAATGTTATTGGTACTAGCTTCCTCTCTTACTAAATTATGAGCTTCTTCAGAACAGAGACTACATCTTGTTCATGTCTATATTCTCAGGTCTTCCCTAACACCCCAATACATGTTATACATATTTGAAATAAGCATGTAGTAACATTATTTAAGAGTAAAAATTTACAACTTTCTATGAAGGAAAAACAATTAGGAAATGAGATTTCTTTTTTCATTAAAATTACCAAAGTAGGTTCAGTAATCATTTCTGATACAAATACTAGAATTTAAGTATGTTCTCTTTTATTCACTAAACAGAAGTATTTTCTTTGCTTTCTTTAGCATTCAAGTATTTCATTGTCTTAAGCATGAAGGAACAGGTGGCAGGACACTGTTAGTGGATGGATTCTATGCAGCACAACAAGTACTTCAAAAAGCACCTGAGGAATTTGAACTCCTCAGCAAAGTACCACTGAAGCATGAATATATTGAAAATGTTGGAGAATGTCATAACCACATGATTGGGGTTGGGCCAGTCTTAAATATCTACCCGTGGAATAAAGAGTTGTATTTGATCAGGTGAGTACCAAACAACTATTCTCCCATGTGATATATTTACTGTATATTAAGTTTTTGACTAGTGTACCCAACTATCTCCTGGAATCATCATTTGACTGTCTTATAGAATTTATAATGTATCATATTCAAAATCTAACTCATAGGCTTCACTCACCTAAAACTCACCTTGCTACATATTTGCTCATGTTTTATTGAATGATATATCCACCAAATTGCCCAAACAAAAAACTAAAAGTCACCTTCAACTTTCCATCTCCCTCACACTGTGCAACCAATCTAACCAGGTTTACATACTAAATTTTCACAAAGTAGCCTGTTCTTCCTATCCACAATGCCACTTTTTGTATGAGACCACTATCACTTCTACACAGTACCATTGATTTCATTCTTACCCACTTTATTATATCCATTTTTGTGCTGTAGTTAGAAAAATCTTTTAAATTTTTATTTATTGTTATGTGTGTATGTGTTTATGTGTGAGGACATGAAGATATATTGCACATGTGTGAAGGTCACAGGAACATTTTTCAGTGGTTAGTTCTCTCAGCATTGGATCAAGAAATCAAAGTCATGCTAGACACTCCTTTAATCCCAGCACTCAGGAAGCAGAAGCAGGTAGATCTCTGAGAGTTTGAGGCCATCCTGATCTACAAAGCAATTTCCTGTTATACAGAGAAACCCTGTCTCAAAAAAAAAAAAACAATAAAAAGGAAAGGAAAGTCATGTCTATGTGTGTGTTTGTGTGTGTATATTATATTATATTATATACGATGTAAATATATATTATGTAAAAATAGATATAAATACTTCTACAGCAAGTGCCTTTACCTGCTGCGCCATCTCACTGGCCCTAAAGTAATTTGTTTGAAATAATATCTTACTTTATCATTTTCCTGCTAAGATACCACATCCAAGCTGGGTAGTATTGATGCATGCCTTTAATCCCAGCACTCAGGAGGCAGAGGCAGGCAGATCTCTGAGTTCGAGGCCAGTCTGGTCTACAGAGCGAGTTCCAGGACAGCCAGGGCTATAACACAGAAAATCCCTGTCTCAACAAACAAAAAATATTCTACATCCACTCAGTATCTTCCAAAGAACCCAAGTTAATCTTATAATTTATAGAATTCTACATGACTTTGACCCCTTCTCACTGTTGTAGCTTCAACTTATACAACATGTATTTTCTATAGAAATTCTGCCTAATATATACTGCATTCCTCTGGCTTTAAGCTTTTTTCCACATTGAAGCCAATTTGTATGTTCTTTTACTTCCACTTAAGCTAACTTCTACAGTGCACTGTTATTCCACAAATATGTCTTAAGTATCTACAAAGACACAGACACTATTTTTGATTCCATAGATACAATTGTGAGAAAATTTATGGCTTTCATAAAATTATCATTCTAATAAAAGGGACTATTTTATTTTTTTAAAGCAAATATATAGCATATCAAATGATAATAAGTTCTAGGGGAGAGGAAGGAAGGAAATATGGAGTACAGAGGCAGCTTGAAGCGATCTACAAAAGATAACTTGATGCATCCAAATGATTCCTCGCCAGACCACAAGGACATCTCCTCATCTATGTTCATAGCATCCTTATTTGTAATAGCTAGAAACTGGACACAACCCAGATGTCCCTCAACCAAGGAATGGATAAAAAACACAATGGAATACTACTCAGCCATCAGAAAAAAATGAAATCATGCAATTTGCAGCCAAATGGATGGAACTAGAGAAGCTCATCCTGAGTGAACTAACCCAGACTCAGAAGGATGCACATGGCATCTATTCACTTATAGTCGGATTTTAGCCATGTAGTACAGGATAACTATACTAAAACCAATGCACCAAAGGGAACACGGACATAGACTTTTTTCCCGTCAATGAGACACTTTGCCCTAGTGGTGCTGCCTTGTAGGCCCCCAGTGTATGAGGAGATTCTTGGCCCTCATATGACTACTGAACTGGGGTGGGGGACTGATATGGAGGGACACCGCACTCCAGAGGAGTGGGATGGAAGGGTGAGGGGGTAGAGGGTGGGAGGGCGGCACTGGTAAGGGTGGAAAGAGGGTACTGTGATGGAGATGTAACCTGAAGTAATAAATAAACATTTAAAAAAAAAAAAGACTTGACGTAGCACTGAAAAGGCCAAATTTTGACTATCATTCAATGATTTATGCTCTTGGCCAAGTCATTTAACCTATTTGTCATGAGTTTTTGAGTTTCAATAATAATATCTACCATACCCATTGTTAAAAATAAATGGATACCTTTGTTCTTTACCATCGTAGGTAGAAGGAATTATATCAAATGTAATTCACTTTTCTTGGATAACTTCTTCCCAGAAACACTCTCTCAGTCATCTCTTATATACCCACTACATAAAATAAGAAGTATTGTAGAAATAATCTATTAAATTGTTTAACTGTCTTTAGATTATATTTAATTGGTTGGGCGGCGGTTAATCCTTAGCCCGCCATTATAAATGAATACACACAGACACCATGTGGGTTTTAACAAGCCTTGGCCTGAATTATGCAATCCTAGCCCATCTAGGCTAGCTCTTATTTCTATTACCCAAATATGACCCCATATATACAAATGACCCCTTGGATTGCCATTCTCCACGATATGTGGATGTTTCTGGCCATGTGGAATGAGGTTCTTTTTTCTAACCCATGGTGTGTGTCCTTCTTCCTGATCCTGGCTGGAAGGAATTAATCCTCTGTCTAAAGCACAGGCTTCCTGTTCTAATCTCAGGAAGTCCCACCTTTCTCTGTCTTTGCCCAATCTCAGGCCTCAGCATTTATTTAACCAATCAGAGACAATGTAACAGACAGCAAACAGGACCAATTAACATTTAGAATGCTTAACACTACCCCATCAGAATATGTCCATCATCTTATTATGAACACCTTAACAAATGGAAAAAATAAAATCTTTTAATATGGGAAAATATCAGCCTGCCACCCACATCCATCATCATTGAGATATTACTATACTTGCTTTATTATGGAACCCTCCATTTCTCTATCCATCTGTCATGGTTAGTCTGTGGGTCAACTTGACACTAGCTAAAGTCATCTGAGAGGAGGGACCTCAATTGAGAAATTGATTCCATAAGATTCACCTCTAGGCAATCCTGAGGGCATTTTCTTAGTAACTGATATAGGAGGGCCTAGCCCATTGTTGGTACAGCCACACCTGGATTGATAGTCCTGGGACTATAGCAAAGCAGGCTGAGCAAACCAGGGGAAGTAAACCAGTAAGCAACACCCCTCCATGGCCTCTGTATCAGCTCCTGCCTCCAGGTTCCTGCCTTGCTTGAGTTTCTGTCCTGACTTTGATGATGAGCTATAATATGGAAATGAACCCTTCCAAAAGTTGTTTTGATCATGATGTTTCACCACAGCAATAGAAATCCTAACTAAGACACCATCTATCCACCCATCAGTTGATCATAGTTTTGAAGTATTTTAAAGTATATTGCAGATATGAATATATTTCACACTAAAATACTTCCATGTCTATTCAAAGTAAAGTTCAATATGATTTTTTCCTTTTTTGTTTTCAAGTGAAAAGTACATATAGTGGTGTTTTAAGATGCTAAATATAAACATGGAGATTTGAGAAATGAATATACTTCTGTGGCATGAATATATATAATATTATCCTCAATAGAGGAAATACCTTTCTATTTTCCTGTCAAACTCTACATATGTACCCACAAAGGAAGTCACTGTTTCTTTCTTTCTTAAAAAAAAAAAAAAACCTATATCTAAATTGTTTCTAGTTTGATTTCATTATGATTGAAATTGCTCTAAAAATTCCCATAAAAGTACTTTTGTGATTAATATACCTTCATTTCAATTAAACAAATACCTAGGGATGTATATTAATTACTTTTCTCAGTGTTATGACAAAATACCTAATAAAAGCAATTCAGGAAAGGAAAGGTTTATTAAGGCTCATATATGGACAGTTACATAGTTGGTAGCAGATTACAACTCAGGGTTGGGAATCAGAGAAATATAGATTCTGGTGCTCAGCTCACTTTCTCTTTTGTGTTCAATCCAGGACTCTGGCCCACGGAATGGTGTCACCCATATTCAAAGTGAGGCCTCATTACTCAGGCTCTCTGGAAACTCCCTCAGAAACTTGGCCAGAGATCTTTGTCTCTTAGGTGATTCTAAATTCTCTCAAGTTGATAATCAGTGTTAATCATCACAGAATAGAACTGATATGTCATAGAGTTCAAGAATGTTTTATTTCAGTAAATAACATGTTTTACCAAACTAGTTGTACCATTTTACACCTTCATAAAGGATGAAAGTCACGTCTGCTCCAAGTCCTTGCTGACACTTGGTATTGTCACTTGTATTAATTTTAGCTACTGTTATAGATACTTCTTTAGAATGGCCTTATGAGCAAGTGTTCACAGGAAATGGATAATTCTTTTTGCACGATGCTATCAACAAGCAAAATTTTAGATCCAACTACCTAAAATAGTAAGCTGTGATGTATTTAATCTTTCCAAGTTTCAGTTCCCTTATGTGTAAAGGGGGACTAATAGCAGTTTTTCTTCTAGGGTGATGCAATAAGCCAATGAAATAGTATTTATACAGCTACAAAATATATAGAACTGGAACTCTCTAGAAATGGCATTGAGTGTCAACACCCTATTGAAAACTATCTCTTCACTGCCTTCCTCATATGGACATGACTCCTAAAATCCCAAGAGAAAGCACTATTCATTATGGTCTTTCATTTGATTCTCTGATAGTAATCCTGTGAGGACCACTAAGCAGGTGTTTATTTCACATATGAGAAAAAAAAAGAATATTGGGTTTTGTTATACTATGTACTAAACCCATCAAATGTCATCTGATATGCCAAAGAGAGCCGTTGTTTCTCTTTGAAAGAAACACAGTTGGCAGTATCTACTAAAATCTGAAAATACACATAGCTTATAACCCATAAATTCTATTCTTAAGTTTATAGCAAGCAAAATGAACACATGAATTTACCACAATATGTAATAGAATGTTCATGGAAGCACTACTTATAATAGTTTCAAAGTGAAAACTCAAATGTTCATTTAACAGTAGAATGAATAAATTGTAGAATGATCATACAGTTAAGTTCCATACACTACCAGTAATGAGTAACTACTACTAAATTATGAATTTCATAACTGCAATAATAAATGAAAAATATCAAACACAAAAGAGGAGATATCATATGATTCCATTTATATAAAATATTTTATAAACATTGTTTAGTGATAGAAATCAGGATGATAATTACCCTTGGGTAGGAGAAGGAGTGTGACTGGAAAGGGGCTCAAAAAATGTTAGTGTTCTAGCAAAAATTAGTACATCTCAGCCGGGCGGTGGTGGCGCACGCCTTTAATCCCAGCACTTGGGAGGCAGAGGCAGGCGGATCACTGTGAGTTCGAGGCCAGCCTGGTCTACAAAGTGAGTCCAGGACAGCTAAGGATACACAGAGAAACCCTGTCTCGAAAAACCAAAAAAAAAAAAAATTAGTACATCTCATTAGTAATGACATGAATATCACCCCATCATAAAAATTCATCAAGATTTGTGTACTTTACTATATATATAATACTTCAGTCTCCTACAACAATTTCCCTCATCCAAAGTAGAAATACATTATGTTTTGTTGTAGACAGAGTACAACTATGTAGCCTTGGCAGGTCTCAAATTGAAAGAGATCTACCTGCTTCTGCTTCCTTAGTGCTATGATTAGAGGTATGCACACCACACCTGGGCAGGAAAACAAATTAGTAAAGAATTTTCAGTGGTCCTCATGGTAACCAGATAAAAGTCCAAAGCTTTACCATGCCCTACATGACTACATATATAATCTTGACCCTGGGTACTTCCTCTATTTCATTTCTTCAATCAGAATTCTTCTTGATTACACATTATCTCAAAGAGACATTGGACTGCTTGGTGGTCTGTAAACATAATAAAATGCTTAAAATCCCAAGACTTTGTATTTGCTGTTCTCTCTGCCTAGACTGCACTTCCTTCAGCTTGTCATACTTGATTTCTATTCATATAGGCCCCAGCTCCAGTGTCACGGCTCCAAAAATTTCCTCAGCACTCAAAAACAAAATATTTTAGTTACCCTTAAACACGTCACTGTATTTTCACACAGTGTATGCAACTAGCTGAAATTATCTTATTTATATATTTGTCACATTTATTAATTTGCATCTTCAATATGATATAAACTTCCCAAAAGTTTGCAATATGTCTTCTATGTTCATTATTGCATATTTTAAAAATATGTTTATTTATTTGTTGCTTCAGGTTACATCTCCATCATATTGTCCTCTTTCCCCCCTTCCCAGCCCTGCTCTCCACCCTCTACCCCGTAACCCTTCCATCCCACTCCTCTGCAGTGGAGTGTTCCTACATAACAGTCCCCCACCCCAGTTCAGCAGTCATATGAGGGCCAAGAGCCTCCTCATACACTGGGGGCCTACAAGACAGCACCACTAGGGCAAAGTGTCT
>CAJQZJ010037449.1:38622-55688 GCA_907164525.1 Lophiomys imhausi
TTGATCAAAGCATATGCATCTATGAAAATATCAAAATATGTTATGAAAACTAATGAAAAAAGAAAGGAAAAAATCCAGTTAACTGGTAATCTGGTTTTGTAAGTACTTATATCAATAAATTTTAGAATTTTTTAAAACCTTTTTAAAAACTGGAAATCCCTCACAACTTGGGACTATTGGCCATTTATCTCACTTTCTTAATCCTATATATTTTTGTTTACCCTTTTGTGTGCAAATATCTGTAGATTGCAAACTGTGTGCTCCATGACGGAAAAAAAAATGATTAATGAACTCTGATATGCTGTGATGGGTCCCCAAGCCATCTACTTCATCATAGTTTAAGAATATAGACTAATATGCCACTCTTCACCTCTTTTTTTTCTTTTATATAATTTTCTCTGATACAGTACATCCTGACAGCAGCCTCCCCTACTTCCACTCCTCCCAGTTCCCCGAGTCTCTAAGAATGGGCACCACCAAGCCCTCCAGGGAATTCTGATACACTCCAAGTTGTTTGAGAACCTCTCAAGAACAGAGCCCTGTTTTGAATCCTTTACTCCCTCCCTTCCCTACTAAACAAACAGGCATGTCTCACTCCTTTGCTGAGCTTCAGTTTGTTCTTTGTTGAATCTTTTATTAGACAACCTCTAAGGGTTCTGCTACTCTTGTAGCCATATGAGTTTAGTTGTTGTATAGATTTTCAAGTTTTAGTACATGGGTACATTAAGAAAAATATCTAAGCCGGGCGGTGGTGGCGCACGCCTTTAATCCCAGCACTTGGGAGGCAGAGGCAGGCGGATCTTTGTGAGTTCGAGGCCAGCCTGGTCTACAAAGTGAGTCCAGGACAGCCAGAGATATTCAGAGAAACCCTGTCTCGAAAAACCAAAAAAAAAAAAACAAAAAAAAAACAAAAAAAAAGAAAAATATCTAATTCATACAGTTTTCTGACAATTCTATGGTTATTAAATGAGGTGTTTTCAGCACATATTGATGCCTATTAACAATGATTCATAGTGCATTTTATGCACTGGACACTGTTTGTATCGGGTTTTTTTTGTTGGTGGTGGTGGTGTTTTTTTGTTTTTTGTTTTGCTGTGATAAAATACCCTGATAAAAGCAGCTTAAGGAAGAAAAAGGGCTTATATTGGCTTACAGTTTTAGATGTATACAGTCTGTCATGGTAGGGAAGACATGTAGTCAGGCGGGGAAGGCAAGGGCTACAGGAACAGGAAGTTGGCTGATCACATTTGCATCTGCATTCATGAAACAGAAAGAAGACAGGAATTAGGGGCCCATTGTAAATCCTCAAAACCAGTGATATACTTCCTCCAGCAAGGCCTCCTAAAGTTCCCATAACCTTCTCAAATAGTGTGACCAACTGGGAACCAAGTGTTCAAATACCCAAGCCTATAGAGGATATTTCATGTTCAAGAAGCAACACTGTTTAAAGTGCTTTTAATAGGAACAACACCCCCAGAACTATTTCTATAAATGGAAAACATAAAAGTAAAGAGAGATTAAGCACCTCAACCAAGGTCACAGAGCAGTTTTAGAAACCTAACACCAAAGCCAATTCTAGTTAGTATGCTATATCATATAATAAATGTTAGCTTCCTTCCTTGCTTTGTCTAACCATTCATAATATAATAATAATCATCAGACTCACTTTTCAGTTTGTTTACCAAATTATTTTTTAAAGTCCCATGATTAACTACATTGACAGTTTAAAAACATTAAACAATGACAAAAAGCATTTTTTAAAAAATATTGTTCAACTCTTCTAGCTTTGCTTTTTCCAAAGGTAGAAGAAGCTTGGTAGAAGGAAATCAACTTACTCAGCATTTCTCCTCCTAACTAGACTCCCAAATACCACCCAGTTGTTGGATTCAAAACCATTTTACAGAAACTGTCTGTCTTTGGCATTTAGGAAGTCTACTCAGAGCCTGATGGTGGGTATAATCATCTCCTAGTTGTGATGCCAGGTATATCTGTATCGTGACCCCAATAAGCCTGTACCTAGTCAGAGTCAAAGACCCTGGCAGAGTTTCTGCCTTGTCAGTGTTTCCTTTTTTTCCCCATGTCATTTTTGTAAGACATATTGATAAGGGTTAGTGAATTTTTAAGTACCTTGACATGTAAGTACATGTGTCAAGCAATGAACCTGGCCTATGACCAGCATTTTTGGAACACTGTGCCTTTCACGAGACTAACTGTTGTGTACCACAGTTTGCTTCTAGAGCAGTAAGCCTGACACTTCAGCATGGAGATAATTATCTCATATTTTTGTTAATCTGTTTTTGTCATCATTGTCCCTTTTTCAGCTTACCTTTTATATTTTATCCACTATTACCATGTGTTTGGAACTGTGCTCTTTTCATATCATGAACTCACTGTACCTTCTTGAGTAAGAAATCTGTATATTTCCATGTAAATTTTACTCTTCCTCCATTCCTTGCATTGGACATACAAAGTATGACTGCATATTTTCTTCATCTGTGCTTATCTTTATAACTGCCTTTGTATCAGGCTATAAGGCAGTATAAAAGTCTTAGCTTGAATAATAGAGTCCAAGCTTCCTTTTTGGTTACTTGAGGATTTAAAGTTTAAAGAACAGAAGAGAGGCTAGTGAGACAAGAAAATTCTGGAGAGTATTAAGGAAAGTGGCTTGGAAGCAATAGCTTATAGGGTGAATGAGACAAGCAAATGTGCATGATTGTGATTAAGAGATACTTAACAGAGGCCATAGAAATTCACATCTGACTTCATATCCTCCAGAAAACTATTCCAATTAAGCTCCTAAAAGCTCTATTTAAACAGATGGGAAGGACACAATTTGTAGGAAAAGATTAGAACAGGAGAGGAGGCAGCAGCTAAAATTGACATGCTAAAGAACAGATGATGAGTGAGTCACAACTGACTTAGCAGATCAGAGTAGAGCACAAACTAAGAATTGTGATTACTTGCTTAAAAAATAACCAAACAAATATACAAGCCAAATTTACAGGCTAGTTCTAAGTATCCTTTAAGGATGCAAAGGTAATTCTAGGAGTATACGTGAAGTGATTTGGACACAAAAATAATGAAGACTGTTTGAAAAGTGTTTCAGAAGTATATTCATCCCAAATCTTTTCAGTAGACAATCTTGGTCTGTTGGTGCTCCCTACCTTCCCTCTCTGGACATAACTCTGCAGGGTTATTCCATGACTGGAAACAATAAGTATTCTGGAATAGAAGTTCCTGCATCCAACCAAGGGCTAGACTGCCATACTGAACATGGGTGTTAAATGAATACATACATTATTCAAGCTCTGCATATCCACCCTTCTTCCCTGATTCTAAAAGTCTAGCAGATGAAAGAGTATTTTGTGAGTCACTTAATCAAGATGAAATGGACCTAAGGATATTGACATTGAAGATTAGCCCAATAAACAGTTCATACACGTTATTACCAGAAGCATAGTTTGCATATTGTGCAGGAGAAAAGGACTATGACACTTAAGTAGTTGAGAGTACTCAACACAGCAACAGAAAAACAGCAAGCTAAAGAGAAACTAATCAGGCCCAGCTGGATAATAAGATGCAAAAGAAACCCATACAGTAGACAGAGAAAAAGAACAGAGATGGGAGTCCAAAGCTGAGATTCTCTATGAAGTCTAAAGAAAGAACTGACACTTTTCGAGACAATGACAAAGCAGGAATGCAAGAAGTACACTGGTGAATGTGAACTTTGTGCAGAGAAAGAGTGTAACAAAAGAGTTGTATCAATGAGAATAGACCAATTGGCACATATATTTAGATTCTTGTTCATCAGCTGGTAGGCTGTTTGGAAACAATTAGGAGATGTGGCCTTACAGGAGTTGGTATGTCTGTGTTGGAGAAGATCTGTCATTAAGAGTGGGTCCCCTCTGCTCTGTGGTCTCCTATGGGAAAGCTGTCTTTCTGATGCAACTGGCTAGGATGTCCCAAACTGTTTCAGAGGGAAGAGGTGCTTCATGTGTACTCCCACTGAGGTCCTCTTTGTCCTCCTCTATAGAAGCTGTTTTCCCCTGCCATCCCTGCCTTTCTTCCACACCTTTACTGAAACACCACTGGGTTCCTGCAACTAGGCAAGACTCACCCTCTACCCCCACTCCCATATCATATCCAAAGGAAAAAGCTAGGGAAATCAGGCTGTGGGTCACTCGAACCATAGCACCACTCCCACCCCCTGTGTTCCTTTAACAGGCCCACCTCGCCCTCAGAACCCACCTTCCACTCCTACCTCATGCCCAAAGGAAAAGCTAGGGAAACCAGGTTACTCATGCCCCAGGACCACTCCCGCCCCCTGTGTTCCTCCAAGTAGTCCCACCTCACCTCCTCCTGTACTGTCACCCTCACAATCCAACTCCACCCCCTTCCCACGACCAAAGGAAAAGCCAGGGAAGCAATCTGATGGATTTCTCAAACTAAAGATTTAATAAATGCACAAGTGGGAGAAGCAAGGGACAAGGCTGGCCAGCCACACAGGGCTGTCTGTGGGAAAGTTTGGGTGGGATGAACTGAAGATGTGTGAAGGACAGACAGGGCAGGCAGATGGGCTGGTCAGCAAGCTAGAGCCAGGCAGCAAGAACAGCAGCAGCAATGACTACTGTGACCACCACTCTGAGCTGGAGCCATCTGGGAGGTGGTTATGAATTAGAGCAGTTCACTGAGCAGTGTGCTGTTGCAAACAGTCACACCCAGCAGTTCCGAGATGATGAACCTCTGGGGGCCTCAGCGTTGAGCCTCATTGCTTGCCAGGTCCAGCAGTCTGTGGGTCAGGAACTCCAGTACGGCAGTCAGGAAGACGGGCGCCATTTTGCCCAGCAGCATGCCATGGATGATCTCCCGAAGATGGTGCTCCACCTGGTTCACAGAGAAGGTCAGCTCGGCTCTAGAGTCTATGCCTGGCTGTGTATCCTAGTGACGACTCAGTGGTTGCAGCCCACTCCTTGTGCTCCCATTCTGCTCTCACTGATGACGTGTGCGTGCGTTCGTGTGTGTGTGTGTGTGTGTGTGTGTGTGTGTGTGTGTGTGTGTGTGCGCGTGCGCGCGTGCACACACACTCCTGGACAGCCTTCGCTAGGAGCGCTGTGGTGCCCTTGACACTTTTGGTAGGCTTGGGTAGGTGTCCTCCTTGGTTGCTCTCCATCTTATTTTTTTGATAACAGGGTTTCTCATTAAACATGGAGCCCACTATTTCAAATAAACTGGGTGGCAAGCAAGCCCCTGGTATCCACCTGTCTCTGACCACCTCTTACAGGCAAAGTTGCCATGCTCAACTTTTACATGGGGACTGGAGACTCGAACTCAGGTCCTCGTGCTTTCACAGTCAGCACTTTACTCACTGAGCCATCTCCTCAGGCAGGACAGTGGGAATTTTAAATTTTCCTCCTTGATTTCTTTAATGACCCATTATTCCCTCAGCAATATGTTGTTCAGCCAACGAAGGCTGCTGACCAGCGATCTGATGCCATTATTTTTTGTTATGTTTTGTTGTTGTTTTGAGACAGAGTTTCTCTGTGTATTTCTTTGTGACTGTCCTGGACTCACTTTGTAAACCAGCCCGACCTCGAACTCACAGAGATCCGCCTGCTTCTGCCTCCCGAGTGCTGGGATTAAAGGTGTGCTCCATCACGCCCAGCTCTGATGCCATTCTTTAGTGTAGTGTTTGCTTTTGTTGGTGAGCTGGGATTTTTCCCTTACAGATTTGCTTGAGTCAGAATCTCACTATGTAGCCCTGGATGGCTCGGAACTTGCTGTGTAGACCTGGCCAAGCTCCAATGGACAGTTAATCTTCCTGCCTCTCCACCCCGAGTGCTGGGATTACTGGCATGCATCACCACACCCAGCCCTTACAGTTTTATGGTGTTTTTTTTTTGCTTTGTATTTTTGACATCTTGTATATGATATGCTTTGGAGAGGTTTGTCTCTGATCATGAATATTTGGAGTTCTATATGCCTCGTGTTTGGATGTCCTTTTATTTCTTTAAGTTTGAGGAAATTTCCACCATAATCCATTGAATAAAATGTCTTTGCCTTTAGATTTAGTTTATTTTTCTCTCATACATTACATTCCCACTGCAATTTCCCATCCCTCCACTCCTCCCATTCCCTCCCCTACCTCTCCTTTCCCATTCCCCACCCCTAAAAGTAGGCCTCCCATATCCACAGAACAAGGCATTGCCTATAGATTTTTAGCTCAACTTCTTTTACCATTTAGATTCTTAGACTGGGTCCCTTGAAAATATGCCAGAATTCTTGAAACAGTTCGTTGTGCTCATTATATACCTGAATATATAATTGTCTCAACCAGCCCTCCATCCCTAAAATTCATTCTTCTGATTGATCTTGTCTGTTGATGGTGTTTTACACTGTTTTTCATTTGATTGATTCTTTCCAACTCTTCCGTTCATTTCCCCTCCCCCAAGTCTCAATTTCCTTTTTGATTCCACCCCCCACAATTTTGAATTTCTAACCCAAATTGCTGACTGTTTCATCCACTTAGCTAACTTTATTGATTGTCTCTGTAGTGAACTGGTTTCCTTACTTTATTCATCTGTTACTTGCGGATACAGATGTAAAACTCTTGGCTCCATTTCCAGTATCATGTCTGTCTGTGCATGTCCATGACCGCTTCTTCCATGACAATAACGGACTAAACCTCTGAATGTATAAACCAGCCCCAATTAAATGCTTTCCTTCTTAAGAGTTATCATAATCATGGTTCCTCTTCGCAGCAAACAACCCAAACCAAGACAGAATGATGTTGGGTATAGGTTTATCATATATACCCTTTATTGTATTGAGGTATGCTCTCTCCATCCTAGCTTCTCCATTATTTTTTTAACATTTATTTATTACTTCAAGTTACGTCTCCATTGCCACCCCCTCCCTCCACCCCACTCCTGGTCCCACCCTTCCCACCCTCTACCCCCTCTCCCTCCCTTCTGGTGTGGGGGGTGCCTCTGTGTATCAGCTCCCCCCCCCCGTTTGTTAGTCAAATGGGGTCTAAGAGCTTCCTCTTGCACAGGAAGCATACATGGCAGTTCCACTAGGGTGGAGTGTCCCATTAACAGGTGACCAAGTCCATGTTCCTGTTCTTTTGGCTCCATCATTTTTACCATGAATGTTGGATATTGTCAAAAGCCTCTTCTGTAGCTATTAGGATGATGCATTTTTTTGTGTCTATGTCATACACAACATTTATTGATTTACACATGTTGAAACATCCCTGCATCTCTGAAATGAAACCAATTTTGTTGTAGTAGATAATTTATGATGTAGTTTCAAATTTAGTTTGCTAGTATTTTATTGATGTTTTGCATCTTATATTCATAAGGGAGATTGGTCTGCCACATTCTTTTCTTTTTGTCTCTATCTGATTTTGGTATCAAGGTAATACTGGCTTCATAAAAAGAGTTTGGAAGATTTTCTTTTCTATTTTTATGGAATAATTTGAGGAGTATTATTAATTCTTCTTTGAAGTTCCAGTAAAATTCTAGGGTAAATTCATCTGGTCTTGTGATTTTATTAGTTAGGAGACAGATATTTTATTAACATTTCAATCTTATTGCTGGCCATGGATCTTTTTAAATAACTAATTCTTCTTGATTTAATTTTAGTATGTTGTATGTATTTAGAAATTCATCAATTTCTTGTAGGTTTTGTAGTTTGGCGAGAAAAAGGTTTTAAAGTCAGTTCCTCTAATATATATTGTTTAATTTCATTGGTATCTGTTATAATATCTTCCTTTTCATTTCTAATTTTATTATTTTGAGTCTTCTTTCTTTTTCTTTTAGTTAGATTTGCTAAGAGTTTGTAAATCTTATTTAAATTGTAAAAACCAACTGTTCATTTCATTGAGTCTTTGCATTGTTTTTTGTTGTGTGTTTGTTTTGAGACAGAGTCTCATATATAGTTCTGGTTGCCCTAGAACTTACTAAGTAGACCAAGTTGGCCTTGAATTCATAGAGATCTATCTGCTTCTCTGTTCCCAGTGCTAAAATTAAGGGCATGCAACCACCATGCCCAGCTGATTTTGTTTGTTTCTATTTCATTAATTTCTTTTTTGAGTTTGAGGATCTTTTCTTTTTTAATACTTTTGGGTTTGTTTTGTTCTTGTTTTTCAAAGGCCTTAAGGTACATCATTAAGTTATTAATTTGAGATCTCTCCATTTTCTTTATGTAAACACTTAGGACTATGAAGCTCCCTCTTAGAACTGCTTTCATTGTGTCCCAAAAATTTAGGTATGCTGTGTTTTCATTTTACCTTAATTGTAGGGGTTTTCTTATTTTCCTCTCAGTTTTTCTTTCTGTAACCCAATTATAATTCAGTAATGTGTCATTTAGTTTCCTTTTTTATTGCTGTTGATTGCTAACTTTAGTCCATTATGGTCATATAGAATACATGAAGTTATTTCAATTTTCCAGTATTTTTGAGATTTGTACCCTGATATGTGGTCAATTTTGAAGAAAGTTCCATGGGTTGCTAAGAAAACAGCATTTTTTTTTTTTGTGTCTGAACAGAATGTTCTGTTGATGTCATTGGTTTAATGATGTCATTTAACCTCAATGTTTCTACCTCCCCCCCACACACACACACATAATCTGTCTGTTGGTGGGAGTGGGGTATTAAAGTCATCCATTCTCATGGTATTGGAGTTAATCTGTGGGTTTACATTTAGTAGTTTTTTTATGAAATTGTATTCACCTATGCTTGGTATGTATATTTAGAACTGTAGTAACTTCTTAGTGAGTTTAATGAGTATGTAATGACCTTCATTATCTCTTCTGACTAGTTTTGGTTTGAAGTCTATTTAGTAAGATATTAGAATAGCTATACTTGCTTGTTTCCTAATTCCATTTGCTTGGAATACTGTTTCCCTCCTTTTACCCTGAAGTGGTATCTATCATTGATGATAAGATGTGTTTCATTGGAGGCTGCTAAAATATGAATCCTGTTTTCTAATTCAGTCTGCTTGTTTGTGTTTTCTTATTGGGGAATTGAGACTGGTGGTATTCACAGTTTTTATTGAAAGTTGTGCCTTGATTTCTGTCATTGACAAAATCATTTACCAATGATAAAATCAATGATTTCTGTTGTATTTGTGTTGTTTTCTTAGACCTCATTTGATTAACTGGTATGTCACTGTTTATTAGCTTCGGTAACTCTTGGGTGTGTTTATCCTTCTCTTGAGTCTAAAGAATTCTTTTTAGTATCTTATATAAAGTTGGCTTAGTGATTATAAATTTATTTAATATGTTTTTTTTTTTTTGGTTTTTCGAGACAGGGTTTCTCTGTGTAGCCCTGGCTGTCCTGGACTCGCTTTGTAGACCAGGCTGGCCTCGAACTCGCAAAGATCCGCCTGCCTCTGCCTCCCAAGTGCTGGGATTAAAGGCGTGCGCCACCACTGCCCGGCTTTAATATGTTTTTATAATAGGAAGTTTTAAATTCTTTAATTTTAATAGTTTTTTGGGGGAGGTATAGTAGTCAACCTTGACAACTGAGGTCTTTCAGAACTTTCAGGAATACATCTTTCTGGGCCCTTCTGGCTTTAAATTTTTATCTAGAATAATCAAGTGTTAGTTATATGTGCCTTTATATGTGACTTGACCTTTCTCACCTACAGCTTTCAATACATTTCTGTATTATGTACTTTAGTATTTTTAACTATAATATGTCATGGAGAATTTCTTTTCTGGTTCTGTCTATTTGCATTCTATAAGCACTGTGTTTCTAACTGAGTATCTCTTTCTCTAGGTTTGGGTATTTTATCAAAAATATTATCTATGCCTTTCCTATCATTATTTTTCTATGTCCATAATTTGAAGTTTAGCTCTTAGTGCCTCAAAATTTTCCAACATTCTGTTCATATTTCTTTTTTAAGTTTCTCATTTACTTTCTCTATTTTATCTTCTAACTCTGATATTCTGTTTTTTTTTTCCATGATCCATTCTATTGGTTAGGCTTCCCATTGGATTTTATTTGCTGAGATTTTCATTTCCAGCACCATTTCAGTTTGGCTTTTCTTCAGCAATTTGATTTATTTATTGAACTCTGTTTTCCGTTTCTTGAATAGACTTCCTTACTTCATTCAGTTCATTTTTTGTTTCTTTTAGGGTATGTCTATATATTTTTTGAATTTATTATTATTATTATTAATTTATTTTTTCAAGTTACATCTTGATCATAGCCCCCTCCCTCCTTCCCTTCCTTCTGCCCTTTTTCCTCCCCTCCCTGCCCTACCTTCCCTCCCTCTTCCCTGTCTCCATCCTCTCCTCCTCAGCTGAGAGGAGCCACCACATATCAAACACCACTCAGTTCATCAGTCATATGAGGGTTAAGAGCTTCCTCTTGTACTGGGGCTAATATGGCAGCACAGCTAGGACAAGGTGTTCCACTAATAAGCAGCAGGGTCCACGACCCGCTGCTGGTTGGAATTTTTCATAGGATAATTATCCTAGGTTCCTGTCCAGGCAGCCACTGGTATGTCATTTCTTAGTTTTGGAAGCTGCAGGCCCTGCACTTCCTATATAATCAGATATACTTATCCCTCTCAGGTCTCTGAGGTGGTTGAAGAATAGATAGCTAGAGTCTCATAGTTAAATTTTGAGTTGTTTAGGAATCAAGAGTGTGTTCTGGATCCAAGAAGATGTTTTAAAAATTGTGATGCAAGTTAGTATGAAAGCTGAGTTAGATATAGAACTTTAAACTCATGGAGATGGTTAGATATAGAATGTTAAAGTCAGGTGCCAAATACGTATGGACTGGACATTGGGAATGTATACTAAGCCCTATAACTCTCATAATTGTGGCCTATTTATTTCTGTTGTTTTGTTGTTATAAGAGAAAGAACCATTTGTTGGACTGAAGGGGGGAGATTTTGGGGGGGAAAAGATATACCTTAAACTAAAAAAGGGGGGAAGAGGATGGGGGTTGAGGGGGAAGAGGGTGGGAGGGTGGGACTGGAGGGGGGAGTAGGGAGGGGATTGTGATTTAGATGTAACTTGAAGAAATAAAAAATAAATTTAAAAAATATCCTAGGTTCCTGTCTCTTTGGGTCTGTGGATTATACGATGGTTGTCCTGTACCATATGGCTAATATCCACTTATAAGAGAGTACATACCATGTGAATCTTTCTGGGTCTGGGTTAGCTCACTCAGAAAGAGTTTTTCTAGTTCCATCCATTTGGTTGCAAATTGCATAATTTCCTTGTTTCTGATAGCTGAATAGTATTTCATTGTGTAAATATACCACAGGTTTTTTTTTTAATCCATTCATTGGTTGAAGGACATCTGGTTTGTTTCCAGTTTCTAGCTATTACACATAAAGCTACTATGTGCAAGTTTTCTTGTGGCATGGTGGAGAATTTTTTGGATATATGCCTGGGGGGGGGGTATGGCTGGGTCTTGAGGTAGAACTATTCCCAATTTTCTAAGATATCACCAAACTGATTTCCATAGTGGTTGTACAGGCTTGCTCTCCCACCAGCAATGGAGGAGAGTTCCCCTTTCTCCACAACCTCGCCAGCATGTGCTGTCATTTGAGTTTTTGATTTTAGCCATTCTAACTGGTATGAGATTGAATCTCAGAGTCATTTCGAGTTGCATTTCCCTGATGGATAACATAATCATAATCATTCTTTTGAGCTATTTGTCTAGAAAATATTCCAGTTCATTCTTGTTGGGGGCCATTACTTTGAGATTAGTAATTCTTGGGGGACATGTTGTCATGGTTTCACATGTTGCTTTTTGTTTCTCCCATTGGGACCTGTGCACCTTGAACACTTTGTTAGTTGAGTCTATTTGTTCAAATCACCATTCTTTCCATGGAGATGTATACAGTATTTTGAAGACTTATTTATAGGATTATTGATACATTGTTTTCTTTTGTAGGACTGGTATAGAGGCCTCCAAGTTCTAGCCTTAGTCTTTTGAGTCTGCTATTATCTATGCTAATATATTGACTATCTAAGAGTCAACACATCCTTAACTGGTCCTCTCCTCCTCAGCTTTCTTGTGTTGCTTTCTATGCCTGGATGTCCTACCTTGGATCATCCTTCCTTCTCTCTCCATGCCTCCATACTCTAAAAACTTGGGTTCCTTACCCCCTTCCCTGAGTCTAAGAATTCCAATGATAATTTGGAACTCCTGACTTGTGTATCTCTTCCCTAGGTTGGATATGACCTCATTCATGTATTCAAGACTCCCACCTGTCCAAGTTTTGGAACTCTTGGCCTGAACACCCCTAACCAACTCTGATCTCCTCCTTGGGTTTTGGCTTTCCCTAACTCAAATTCCCAGCCTGTGAGGGGATACCATGATAGTACAAGTCTGTTAATATTTCATGTGAATTTAATTGACATTCTAAATTAGTGGGAGTTGACCTCTTCCCTGGGTGGGAAACAGAAGTCTCAGCTCCTATTTTCTGTGCCTCTGCCCAGTTCTGTGGTGAGCTGCAACCCTAAGATGGCACCTGGCTTGATGCCAGAAAGCTCAAGCTTAGCTGTAAACAAGCCTTAGTTGGTAGCAGCTGCCTAGCCCGGTGTGCTTCCTCCTTTTGTGAGCCTATCTTGGATCGCTAGGTGGCATGATCTGATTGGGTTTGAGTAGGCATATAAGGGCTTGGGGGAGGAGACACAGAGACACAAGCGGAGAAGCAGAGACACAAGCAGGGATTCGGAAGACTGTTTTCAAGGGACCTGAATAAAGTGCTTGAGAAGAGCTTTTGTGAGTTGCGTCGTTCTTGCTGGTCGAGGTCAACGCGACAAGTGGTGGCCCGTACGGGGACCCAGAAAAGACTCAGAACTCCTGCAGTCAGGGGCAGTGCACTGCTAAGTTCCCAGGATAAATTGGGACAATAAAGTTTCGTGGAAGTTGCGAACTAAAGGTAAAGTTTCGTGGAAATTGCGAACTAAAGGTAAAGTTTCGCGGGAAGTTGCGAACTATAAGGTCTCCGGAGGGAGCAATAAGGACCTCGGTAAAGAGGCAATAAGGTCTCCGGGAGGGAGCAATAAAGTTCCGTGATTCGGACGAGTAGAAGACACAACTGGCAGAGCAAGGTGAGGAAAGCAGAGAGTACCTCACAGAAATGGAGCGAATGTTTATCAGTTGCTGGGATAAGCTTGGGAGAGATCTAGATTATGCCTGGGAGCAAGGTACATTGCAGGGAGGAGCACGGCCTATTTGGAGATATTGCAAGGCCGTGGAAAAGGGACAAGAGGCATTAGAGCAGTTAAAAGAGGAGCGCTTGGTCAAATCTGGGAAAGATACTTTGGAAGAGGATAGCTCAGAGTCTGAAGAGGAACTTGAAATGTTAGCAAAGGATATGGAGAAGTCATCTTTGAGGAAGAGTTCTGACTGCACCCGGATAGAGCCCTCAGGTCCGGGGCCACCTGTGTTGGCGCCGCCTTCATATAATGAGACTTCCCCTCTGAGTGGTCCTAGTGGGCGGTCATTCTGTCCAAATGTCTGGAGGGAAGTGAGACATGAGCTGTACTACCCTGTCTTTCAGGATGGAGGGGGAAATAATTATCATGAACCCCTCGATTTTAAGGTAATTAGAGCACTTGCTGAGTCTGTCCGCACTTATGGGATTAATGCTGCTTTCACTGTAGCTCAGGTGGAAGCTCTTAGTCGTTATTGCATGACTCCTAGTGACTGGATGAGCTTGGCACGTGCCTGCCTGTCCTCTGGGCAGTATTTAGATTGGAAGGCTTTCTTGATTGAGTTTGCTAATGAACAAGCTGCTGCTAATCGTGCAGCAGGAAACCCAGCCTGGGATGTGTCCCAGCCTGGGATGTGGTCATGCTCAACAACAAACTGGGTATCCAGCTCAGGTGTTTGGGCAAATCAATTTAATCGCAACCAGAGCTTGGAAATCATTACCTAACAAAGGGGAAGTGAATGGCAATCTAACCAAGATTATTCAGGATCCCCTGGAGCCTTTCTCAGACTTCGTGGCTAGAATGGTTGAGGCCGCTGGAAGGGTATTTGGAGACCCTGATTTGGCAATGCCCTTAATTAAACAACTTGTGTATGAGCAATGTACAAAGGAATGTAAAGCAGCTATCACCCCTTATAAGAACAAGGGGTTGGAAGCCTGGATGCCTCAGTGCAGACTGCCGCTACCTTGAATAATTTGTCAGCCAATGTAGCCATGGCCTTGGATGTATTGTGGCAGGTGGCCCAGATTGGCTGTGAGTGGAAAATGACTGGTTTGTGTGTGACCTCTGTGCCATATCAAAATTATACTGTAGCTGCAAATTTGTCTAAGCAACTCTCTCAGTATCTTACAGGAAATTGGTCTGGCGAGTTTGATAAGCTGATGCAGAATCTGAGAACTGCCATCGTGCATGTGAATTCCACCCGGGTTGATGTCTCTGTTGCTGAAGGACTGTCAACATGGATCCTCCGAGCCATGAATCATCTGAAGGAATGGGCAGGAATGGGTGCCCTAGGAGGCATGCTCTTCCTAGTCAGTTTCATTGCCCTATGGTGTATCTGTAAGATGAGGATTTCACAGAGGAGAAGTAATGCCATGCTGGTGCAAGCCTTTGCTGCCTTGGAGGCTGGACAGCCGCAAGCTTGGTTGACTGTCCTAAAGGACTAAGCTATCATCACGCTCAGGATGCGAGGCTAAGCACTGCACTTGGGGTCAGCTTCTAGCGACTTCAAGAAGGGCATGTTTGATTGCATATGGGTTGGTATCCTAGTTTCCCATCTCTGAGAAAAAGATTCCGGACGGGTATGGCACCAGCCTGGTTGGCTACTGGGCGTGGGGTCATTACAATGTCCTTTACATGCATATCAGAGATCAGACCTCTACCCTTGCCTGTTGCATTTTAAAACAAAAAGGGGGATCTGTGGTGAGCCGCAACCCTAAGATGGCACCTGGCTTGATGCCAGAAAGCTCAAGCTTAGCTGTAAACAAGCCTTAGTTGGTAGCAGCTGCCTAGCCCGGTGTGCTTCCTCCTTTTGTGAGCCTATCTTGGATTGCTAGGTGGCATGATCTGATTGGGTTTGAGTAGGCATATAAGGGCTTGGGGGAGGAGAAGCAGAGAGACACAAGCAGAGAAGCAGAGACACAAGCAGGGATTCGGAAGACTGTTTTCAAGGGACCTGAATAAACTGCTTGAGAAGAGCTTTTGCGAGTTGCGTCGTTCTTGCTGGTCGAGGTCGACGCGACACAGTTCTGATCTTTTCTCTCCATAAATATACATTTTATGAAACTACAAAAAGGGCAGTGAATTTGACCAGAAGATAACCACTTTCCAGAGGACTTCTGAGAACCTTTTCTTCTCTAATTGATGTTTGTCTTGCCTTATTTTTCAAGTATCTTTTTGTCAGAGACCATTTTCCATTTGTTCTCTACCTAGTCTTGTTGAAAACATAGGGGCCAATGTTCTCCAACCACTACCACTGCACACTTTGTGGACACACACCTGTGTAACATGCAAACATATATACAACACACACACACACACACACACACACACACTGCTACAGTCTTGAAGAAATTTTAAAAAAAACTTACAATGAAGACTTTTGATTCTTTTAAAATATGATTCAGTGGTTAAGAGCACTTGATCCCTTTGCAGAGTACCTGGGTATCACCAGACTGTGGTGGACCTGTCAGCACCCATATAATGACACAGAGACTTTTATTATTTATTATAGCTTAGGCCTTAGTTAGCTACCTCCCAGCTAGTTTGTCTAAATTAAATTAACCCAACTATTCTAGCCCACATCTGCCACATAGCCCATTACCTCTTGTTCAGTCCCAGCACCTGTTCCTTCCACCTCTGTGTCACGGTGGAAAATCTTCCTGGTAGCAAATCTTTCTGCACCTGATTCTCCCCTAGAGACCCTGTCTCTGCCCAGAAGTCCTGCCTTTCCTCTCCTGCCTCAGAAGGTGAGGGAGGTGTATGTTTACAAAATACTGAGGCAGGTAATGAGCCATAAAAATAACAATGCTGAAGCCCACACAGTACTCAGCTCTATGTTGGTACAGAAATCAACATTTGAATAATACAAAGACAATCTTTACACAATGTATAAAAATGGTATCCCAGCACCTGGGTTTGACTCCCAGCTCTCATATTGGTTCACAACCACCTGTACTCCAATTCCAGGGGATCTAATACCCTCTTCTCCTCTCCATGGACACCAGGCAAGCATATGGTGCACACACATACGTAAAGATAAAATATACATACAAATAAAAAAAATCTAAAAAAGTTAATACATCTGAAAGTTAACCTTTTAGACACATGAGGGTGCTCTAACCACAAAATTGATGCCCATCTCTGGAAAAGAGCAAGGAAGCAACTTAAGAAGGAAGGGACATATAAAAGAACTAATCTATCATATGCATGAAGCCAAAAGTACTGACAAGACAAAAGAGGCAGCTGTGGTGATGCAGAAAAAGTTCTAAACCCACTATTAAAAGCCCTGGGTTGTAGTACTGTCTCTACCATCTTCTCCCTAGGGCTCAGTTCTCCCATTTGTAAAATTGTGTCAGTCATATATTACCTCATGTTAATATAACCTCAACTGCAAAAGCCATGTTTAGGGACTCTAAGAACTCTCACAGACCCCTTGCACTTACATTGTGTTGATATTGACTACTAATATACCTGTCTCCTGTTACAAAAGGAAATCTCCTTGGGAGAAGAAATTGGACTTCTCTGGCCTTCAGTTCTTAGAACACAAGTGTAACCAGTTAATTTTTGATGAATGAGAAAAGAATCTTGAAAACTTGCATGTTTTTGTCCATCCTCTCAATTTAAAACATGTATTGTTTTTAATCTTTTTATGTGTATGACTGTTTTCACCACAAGTGTATATGGAACCATGTGCATACATGGTGCCTGCAGAGGTCAGAAGAAAGAGTTGGATCCTCTAGAGGTGGAGTTATAAGTGGTTATAAGCTGCCATGTAGGTGCTAGAAACCTAACCCAGGTCTTCTGCATGAGCAGCAAGTGCTCTTAAACACTAAGCTATCTCTCACCCTGTCCTTTTATTTTCTAAATGAGTAATGATT
>CAJQZJ010037449.1:95688-132222 GCA_907164525.1 Lophiomys imhausi
ATATCTTTAAAAATCTCTTATATTTTAGCATTGCTAAACGACAAAAATATCCTTTTTATCTCCTGACATAGGGAAATCAAAGACATCTAAACAAAATTCAAGCAAACAAACAAGAACATTCCAAAAGACTTGGTCTAATTGCAATCCCATGTTGTAATTAAAGTTCTGTTCATTATTCCTGAAATCTAGCTTTGATTGTATATCCTTGGTGGACCTTTCCCAAATACTCTTGATAAGCACCTAGTACTAATCAGGCACCTGTGAGCTCCCATTGCCCTCAATTTCTTTTGTATGGGGATGGGCCTCCTTCCTTCCCCTATTGTTATTGTCAGCAACTTAGCATTCCATCTGTAAACTCTCTTTCTTAAGCCTATCCTAGGCAAATCTTTCTCAAAAAGTATACATAGAACCATAATTGTCAGTGTAAAAATCATCTGTATGTTAAGAGAAACAAACTCAATTGGAATCCAAATATATTGAGACATTATGAATTTCTCCATTTTTAATTTAGGCAGTTAATTTCCTTCTCAAGCTGTTTGGAAGGCTGCCGGTTATTTAGCATATAAACAGAGCTAAGTTTTCCACCTTTGCTGTAAGGCAGTAGCTTTTGTTAAGGAAGCTGCACCTTTGAAATGTATTTGAGTTTGGCTCCCTGCTCTTTGGCTAGGAAACTATCTCTCACCTGGGCCTTCTTAGGCTGTAAGCGTGGATTCTAATGGCCATACACTGGGTGCCATATGTAGAAAAAAATATGGCTAATTGAATTGTTTACTAGTATTTACATTGTATTTAACTGATTCGGCGGCATTAATTCTTAACCCACCATTATAAATGAATACACACAGACACCATGTAGATTTTAACAAGCCTAGGCCTAGGTTGTGTAATCCTAGCCCATCTAAGCTAGCTCATAATTCTATTACCCAAATATAACCCCATATATACATACGTCCCTTTGGACTATTATTCTCCACGATAAGCCAATGTTCCAGGCCATGTGGAAGGATCTTCTTTAATCTACCTCATGGTGTGTCCTCCTTGTTTACTCCTGGCTTCTTCTCTGGCTTTGCAACCTTATTTCTTACAGGTGACCTCTTGTCCTTCTCAGTTTCCTTTCTTGTTCTTTGTTTTAAATTATTTTTTTCATTTTTTTTTTTTTTTTGGTTTTTCGAGACAGGGTTTCTCTGTGTAACAGCCCTGGCTGTCCTGGACTTGCTTTGTAGACCAGGCTGGCCTCGAACTCACAGAGATCCGCCTGCCTCTGCCTCCCAAGTGCTGGGATTAAAGGCGTTCGCCACCACGCCCGGCTTATTTTTTTCATTTTTAATTATGTGTATACATGTGAGTCTATGTGTGGGTATGTGTTCTGTTCCTCAGAAGCCAGAAGAAGTCAACAGGTTACCTGGAGCTGGAGTTACAGGCAGTTGTGATCCACACCATATGGGGACTGAACTTAGGTCCTCTACAAAAGCAGTATGTGCTCTTAATTGTTGAGCTATCTCTTTAGTTCCTCCTTTTTTGTTCTTCAAAAACACCAAGAGAATCCCCACCTCAGGGATTTTATGTTCACTATATCCTTGTTTGTAATTCTTTTCTGGGATAGCTGTATGGATTGCTTTTCTCGTTCTTCAATTTATAGTTCTAGCACCTTCCAAAATCTTTGGATAGCTTACAGATCCTAGGGAATACATCCCTCCAGATATCATTGCTAACATAGCCCAAACTCCTGCTCTTAACATTGCCTGAGGAACAGCAAAGACTCTGGGATACAGAAAAGGGGGGAGGGGTGAACACAAAACAGTGGTTATCAACCTGTGGGTTGTGACCTCTTTGGGCATCAAATGACTCTTTCACAGGATTGTATATCAGATATTTACATTACAACTTATAACAAGAGCAAAATTACAGTTATGAAGGAGCAGTAGGAATAATTTTGTGATTTGGAGTCACCACAAGGGTCACAGGATTAGGAAGGTTGAGAACCATTGATTTAAGGAAATAATGGAAATCCTGGAGATATATTTCACAGAAAGGAGTAGGTGGTAATGTCATAATGCAGCAGTGGGTTTAGAAAAAATGAAATAAATTGTCCTCATAGGATTTGTTGGTAGAATGGCTTCTATATTCACTAAGTCTCTTAGGAAGTTTGTGTGGAAAGACAATATTCTTCCTTTACATTTCAAAATCTCTCCTCAGACAATCCAATCCACTCCCATGACTTCAATTATTCTATATTTGCAAAGTAATTCAGGCCATTTTTTAAGCATCAAACCAGTACAGTTAATTTGCTTAAGACACACAGATATAAATTCCTCAAACTCAGAACTATTTTCCTCCATCTTCATTGACTCTCACTTGAACTACTTCAATATCTTATCCTTCTCCCTAATTCTTCATATTCACACATCCATGACACATTCCCAAAATGTATAGTTACCTTATCACACCATGACAGATAGTAATTCTCCACCCAAATTACAACCTACCCATGATTTCTTATCACATTTTAACAAAATTGAAATAAATCTCACATTTCTTAACATGAATATAAGGTCTGTCCAGCTGTGAGTCCTATAAAAATAGTAATCATACTTTCTTCACCAATGACCTTAACTCTTCCAGAAAACACATACACAATTCTGTTCTGTAGCCTCTGGAATTCTGATTACAAGATCTGGTTGTCCCTGTCTCCCATAAGGCCTGTTTTAAATTTCTGTTACAACTTTAGGCAATCAATCATTCCCCACTACTAATTTATCAATATAGGCCTTTGTTTCTCTTCCTCTATTTCTTGGCTCTTGTAGTCAACTGCATTTAATTATCAATTCTTAAGAAAATTTTAAATTTATTTTGTTTATTTCATAAGAGATTTTTAAAATTTACTCTTCCAAATGTTCTTTAACAAGAGAATAGGAGTATAGAATTTTTTAGTAAGACAAATATAGGTTCAATTTCTTACTCTACCAGAAATTAAGTACAATTCAGTATCTGAGTCTCATTTCACACATATATAAAATTGAATGATATTTAACCCATAAAGTTGTTATGAAGATGAAATGAGACAATCCATATAAAAGCACTTGGTCATAATAGCCTTAAGATGATAGGAATTATATTTGCACATAAATGAATCTCTTGTACAAATGGTTCGTGTAACACTCACTGTTCTGTTATTTTTTTCTTATACAGTATATTTTCTGTAAATACACAAGGGTAGGTACTGAAAGACCCCTGAAATGGGGACACCGCCCCTGGGGCCCAATGTCCAAGGACAGAGACTGAGACCACCGGATGCAAGTGCAAGAGGCAACTTTATTGTTCACACAGGCGCCTGCGGACGCTACAGCCTTCGGGTGACTGAGCGTGCCGGGCTAGGGCGAAGGTTGATTATATAGGGTTGGGGTGGCAAGAAGCGGGCTTACAGAAGCAGATGCATGGTTACAGGGTTCTCATTGGTTGATTTAAATGAGGCCATGGGTTCAGGTTAGGGACAAGCTTGGCGTTTCTGAAATCAGACAAGGCTACCGTTAGCACACTCTGGACTTTCTGATAAGGCTGCCGTTAGCACACTGGACGTTCTGTTAAGGCTACTTTTCTATTGCCAGTGAGTCAGCCCCCAATTGTCTGACCACAGATATCCTGTCTTTGCTGGCCTCGCCCAGCATGGAAAGTCCCCAAGCAACAGATATCTTGTCTTTGCTGGGCCTTGCCCAGCATGGAAAGTCCCCATCTCAAGCAGCAGCATGACTGAAATGGCAGCTAACAAATAGGCATGCTTAGCCGGGGGTCTTTCAGTACTATGCCTGTCTTTGCTAATTACTATATAACTACAGTCAATCAGTGCATGTACATATTTATTGAATGTGATCAAAAGAAGAGCTAGTTAGAACATGGCAGAGCAGAGACTCAAGAAAACTGGGTGCTTGACAATATAATTGAATATTTCCCTACACTGGAGCCACCCTATATTAAGATTCTTTGATACATTAGATAACTAATCTGTCTTTGTTTTATGCCTTTCTCCCCCCCTTATACTTGAAAGTCTCCTAACTGGTATAATAACATTCCACTACATGAACATGTGATATTTTATTTAATCAAGTCTCATTAAATATATACATATATCTCCATGTGTACCTGACTAATTATGTCAAGTTAAGAATCTTAGAAATGAAATTTATGAATGAAATATCATGCTTACTTGAATTTTTACATAATTCATTAAATCTTTCTCCAGAAATATTTTACTGAACATTCATGAACAATCTATAGTAATATCTATATTAGGTATTACTGTAATTTTTAACTCTTTTCAGACTGGAGAGGCTAATAATATATCAACATTTTAGTTTTTAGTAAGAGATGGGTGACATAAAGCCTCTCTCTGTAGCCCAAACTGCCCTGAAACAGGCTGACCTCAAACTCATGGAAATTCTCGTGCCTCGCAACACTATTTTTAAATGTGCATATCTTTGGTTATAGGCTTTCTGTGCATGAAAGTTAAAAGTAGTTCTAATAAAGAGTGTTGCCCTTTTTCTTATTTATTTATCATTTAATACATGGAAACTTCTTCTCTGCTCTTCATATGTAGCAAAAAAAATTCTGTTTTTAAGAAAGATTCTGGTTTGGTAATACAGTAGTCTGTAATATTTAGCAGTAAAGTCTATTATCTATGAGAAACTGGAAATAACCTTTGTCTCAGAATTGATGAACCAAATAGTTGGAAGACATGCTGGGAGGAAGAATTCTTTCCATTCAGTAAGAGTTTCTATCTTTTAATTTTAAAGATTTTGTAAAGATTTGGTTTTCTGTGTGTGTGTCTGCGTGTGTGTGTGCACATGTGCACAGCATACTTACATGTATGCACATTTGTGCCAGTGCCCATGGATGCCAAGAAAGGATGTTGAATCTCCTGGAGCTGGAGCTGCATGCTGTTATGAATCACCTGATGAGTTGGGGGAACTGTACTCCCAAAGCAGCAAGTTCTCTTAACTAGTGAGTCATCTCTCCAACCACTCCCTCCCTTTGATCTTTCTATCATGTAATTTATGTAATCTTTCTTACACAGTAAGTTGTCCTGATATTTTGTAGCAATAATGTTAGATGCATATAGGCCTTCTCTGCCTTAAACCTAGAAAATATCTCCACCCTTATAATGGATTTCAGATTCCTTTGAGAATCATTATGTCTAGCCACTGATCTATTTTTCTACTCCTAGACTACTACATTATTTTAGTTTGAGTAACTCAATCAGATTTTTAAAATTACTAATTGTCTCCTCTAATTTGTCTTTGCGTCAACTTTTCCGAGTCAGGACTGGGATTTTGATTGAAACTAATTTCACTCAGTAACAATTATACATGGTAGGCACACTAGGCTTTACAAATTTCACATATGTCATCTTAATGCTTTATGTCCATTCGTAACTTTTTATTGTTTTCTCATGTCTAGCCATTTTCTGTTTATTGCAAGATTTTTTTGAGTTCTAAATGTGTTGTCATTATAGTGGTTTCAATTGTTCTAACTATTCATTTCTAGCATGTAGGAAATCTGTGGATTTGCTTATATTTATAGCTTATAACAAATTCTTTACTAAACTCTTATTCAACTACTTTTTTCAATGGATTTCTTCTACTTTTTAGGCAGAAATCATAATCCGTAAGTATTTTCTTTCTCTAATATCTACATTTCATTTCTTATTTACACTGATTAGAACTGAACTAAAATAGTAAGATCAATGACAGTGGATGTCTGTCTTTTTTCCCTGCTTCTAGCATTGTAACTTTAAATTATTTTTATTATACTATATCCATTTTTTTTTTTTTGGTTTTTCAAGACAGGGTTTCTCTGTGTAACAGCTCTGGCTGTCCTGGACTCGTTTTGTAGACAAGGCTGGTCTCAAACTCACAGAGATCGGCCTGCCTCTGCCTCCCAAGTGCTGGGATTAATATTATACTAAATAAATTTTACCATATTACTCCTGTACTAAGTATTTGGAGGAAGAATTTATGTTGAGGTTTTCAATTGTCTTTCTGGTATTTACAAAGAGAATCAAATGGCTTTCAACCATTAACCTGTAATGTAATTATTTCAGTAAATTAATTCATGTTAAAACGTATCCTTCCATTATTAGGCTAAACTCTTCTTAAGAAGTCAAGATGTTTGAATGCCATATTCTGCAGATCTCTTGTGGTTTTTGAAGATACCCTATCTATCTCTTATATTTAGATAAGCAAATGTTGCTTGCCTCTTAGCAACTTGATTTCTGAGTAGCTTAGAAAATAACTGTGATAGATTGTCATAGTAACTAACAAAATGACACGCTTGCATGACTATTAGTTTGTATTTCTTAATTATCCTAAACAGTCTATGATGGTTGGTAACAAGAGGCCAAAACTTTACATTTCATTTTTAAGCAAGAAGCATTACCCTTAATTTTGTATCAATGTACAAAGATCAATACCAATGTGGCCAAATATAATCTTAATTTTGTATAAATATACAAAGATCAATAACTATGTAGCCCAATACAATCTTAATTTTGCATCAATATACAAGGGTTAATACCATTGTGACCAAATATAATCTTAATTTTGTATCAATATACAAAGATCAATACCGATGTAGTCCAATACAATCTTAATTTTGCATTAATATGCAATGATCAATACCAATATGAAATTCAAAGATGTTTTCTTAAGATTTTTTTATATCGAGACATGTTAGCTCCTGACAGCACCCCCTATTCTACTCCAAGTAGAAGATGAGCATCGAAGAATCTCCAGTGGGAGATGATTGAATTAGTGGCAAGCCTATCTCTTGGCAAGAAAAACCCCTGTAGACAGACTGCTGTCCAAAAAGGACAAAACTTAGAAGCAGGTAAGTCGACAGCCTAGCTCTGCCAAGACAGGGTAGGCAAGTCCTTCATAACTCCTGCTCTACAATCAATGTCTGTCAGAGAAACTGGGCCAAACGACTGAAGATCGATGCTGTAATGTATGGAGAGAAAAATGGGAACTGTCCAGGCAGCCACTGGTATGTCATTTCTTAGTTTTGGAAGCTGCAGGCCCTGTACTTCCTATAAAATCAGATATATGTATCCCTCTCAGGTCTCTGAGGTCGTTGAAGAACAGATAGCTAGAGTCTCATAATTAAATTTTGAGTTGTTTAGGAGTCAAGAGAGTGTTATAGACGTAAGAAGATGCTTTTAAAATTGTGTTGCAAGTTAGTATGAATGTTGAGTTAGATATAGAACTTTAAACTCATGGAGATGTTTAGATAGTAGAATGTTAAAGTCAGGTGCCAAATACATATGGACTGGACATTGGGAATGTACGCTAAGCCATATAACCCTCATAACGTGGCCTAATTACCTCTGTTGTTTTGTATTGTATTTACTATTATAAGAGAAAGAGCCATTTGTTGGACTGAAAGGGGAAACTGTAGGGGGAAATAAGATATACCTTAAACAAACAAACAAAAAAAAACAAACAAAGGGAAGCGGATAGGGGGTTGAGGGTGGGAAGGTGGGGCTGGAGGGGGGAATAGGGAGGGGACTGCGATTGAGATGTAACTTGAAGAAATAAAAAATAAAGAAAAAAAGAATTAAAAATATATTTAAAAATCTAAAAAAAAAGAAGTCAAGATGTATTTTTCAAGTACTGCCTGATTTTATTCACTAATATTTAGGACATTTACATTTGTATTCATGTTTGTGACTGGTTCATAACAATACTTCCAGCTATGTAGTCCATGGTGATTAAGAGAAATCTGGTGGAAAGAGGCATGTACAAGTAAATATATTTGAAAAACCACATATTAAACAGAGTGAATAGTATTCTGTAGGACTATACTATTATATATTGGAGTTCTCCATCTGGAAGGAATTTTATAAAGCATCTCCTCAACCTCTGTAACAAAAAGCTCTATTTTATAGAATATCAGTTTTCAATAATAAGAGAATGTTTCGTTTTTCACATATATTCATTGCTCTTCTTTGGAGTAGGATTAAAGTTCTCTCCTATGAGACAGACTTGGTTGTGGGATGACAGTTACCCAGCTAGCTGGCTTTCTAGCAGCAACATGGATTCTGAAGTTAACAAAGAACAAGACCACTCTTGACTTGGAGTGGGCAAATGGCCACTAGGATTGGGAATGACTATCAGAGTAGCCTGTCAATACATATACTCTCATGAGCAAATCTCAGTAATATATATCCTTGAAAGTCATCTATTTCAGGTAAATTTTCAAATGTGGTGCACAGTTATACTTTGTGTAATTAAAACATTGTATAAGTAGAGAGAATTTTTTCATATTGCTCATTTGTATTTTTATTATTCAACATTGTTAAAGGTTTACTTATTTTTAATTAATATTATCTTAGTCTTAAGTTTTATTTTTTTCTGAATTGTAATTTATTTTCATTATTTACATAAACTCATTATTTGTCTTTTCATGTGAATAAGTATTCTGTGGTTCTTTGCATGCCAAGCACTTATTTTACTTCATACATTTAAATATATCCATATTATGTGATTATGATTCTTATTTAAATTTCCTAGGCCCTTTGTGGGTTATGATTCCAATGTCAGTTCAGATTTCAAAACCACTTAGCTCTTCCCTGTATTGGCCTACCAATGGTCAGTCAGAGAACTGGGCAGTGGTCTATCTTTTGGTTTAGTTCTCAGAATCTAGAAATAGAGTTAAGTTTTTATAGTGCAGATGGGAGCCTGGGCGTTCAAAATCAACACTATGAGGTCACTTTCCAAACTTTCTCTCCATGTTCCCTTTCCTGGTAGTCATCATTTTCTTGGGGCTCCCTCTTGGTAACTCCAGGAAGTAATCCAGAATTTTATTTTCCTAGCTATGCCATAACATGTCAGGTTGTCAGCCGGGCGATGGTGGTGCATGCCTTTAATCCCAGCACTCAGGAGGCAGAGGCAGATCTCTGTGAGTTCAAGGCCAGCCTGGTCTACAAAGTGAGTCCAGGACAGCCAGAGCTGTTACACAGAGAAACCCTGTCTCGAAAAAACAAAAAAAACCAAAAACAAACAAACAAACAAAAAATGTCAGGTTGTCACATGGTAGAAAGACCAGAAGAAAAAGTGGCAAGCTCACAACAAGGTTCCAAGGTACTGAGAATTCTCTTACTCTTTCTTAATGCTTCTTTTCAGTGTCTCATCTCAAATACTTGCTCCATCTATTTTGTATATACTCAGTGAAGGAGACACGTTTCCTCCAGCATGCCTACACATTAAAATCTACTCAATTTTTGACAGAAGTTAGCCAAATTAATTAATGCATAATGGATAGCATTTTTTAGTATTAAACAATTTACATTATTTGGAAATTTTTATATTTGTAGATCTAAATGTAACATATGAAAGAAAATTTTTATTATTGACAATTATGCTGTATATTGAACACCAAAATTGCAATTGTTTTAATAAAAAAAATGACTTAAATGTTCTAAAACATTTGATGAAATGTTCAGCTATTACTAGAAGAAAATAATATTATTTTTAAATTGTGGTGGTCTGAATAAGAATGGTCCCAATAGACTCATATTTGAATGTTTAGGGAGTAGCATTAGGAGGTATTGCCTTGTTAGAGAAAGTGTGTCACTGGGGGTGGGCTTTGGGGTTTCAAATGCCAAGCCAGGCCCAGTGGCTCTCTTCCTGTTGTCTTGGATCCACATATAAAAATCTTGGCTCCTTCTCCAGCACTATGTCTGCCTGTATGTCTCCATGCTTCCAGCCATGACGATAATGGATTAAACCTCTGAAATTGTAAGCCAGCCCTAATTAAATGTTTTCCTTTATAAGAGTTACTGTGGTCATAGTGTCTCTTCACAGCAACAGAAACCCTAAGACAGCAATCAAGACTCAAAATCAAGGATTCCAGCCCAACTTTATTCTCCTACCACCCCCATTTTCTTTGCTGATACATGTTTTGTTTAAGGATAATATATTTAATAGACGATGCTGAAAGCTGGGTGAAGTGGTACATGCCTTTAATCCCAACACTTGAAAGGCAGAAACAGGTGGATCTTTATGAGTTTGAGGCCAGCCTAGTCTAAATAGAGGATTTCAGGGCATCTGGGGCTGCATAAAGAGACCTTGTCTCAAAAACCAAAACAAAACAAATAAACAAAAAATGCTGAAAAAATTAGGAATGCGTATGCAAATAAATGAGCCTTGACTTTCACTTCACACCATACACAGAAATTGAATAAGAACTAAAGAGCTAAAACCAAAACTTCTAGAAGAAACTAAATAGAAAGCTGGACATCATGAGACATGTCTACAATCTCATCACTTGGGAGATGGATTTGGAGTTTAAAGTCAGCTTCAGCTACACAGTGAGTTTAAAGACAGCCTGAAATACATGATACTCTGTCTCAAATATTGAGGGGTGGTAGAGAGAGGAGAGATAATAAACCAAATAGGAATATATAGACAGTTGGTTTGTTTATTGTAGTTCTGGTATCAAACTCAGGCCTCTTATTTACTAGGCAAACAAGCACTGAACTACATCCCCGGTGAACAATAGAAGAGTAAATAAAGGAAACACACAAGGCAGCTTTAAAAACATTAACTTAATCAAAATTGAGGGGTTGGGGAAATAGCTTAGTTGGTAGAGTGCTTGTCTTGAAAGCGCAAGGACTTGAGTTCAATTACTAGCACCCAAGGTGCTGGGAATATAGAGACAAGCAGATCTCCATGGTTCACTAACCAGACAGTCTAGTCTAATTCATGAACTCTAGGCCATTGTAAGACTTTTGTCTCAAAAAAAAAAAAAAGCAAGATGGATGGTGCCTGAGGAATGAAACCTGAGTTTGTCCCAACTTCCACTTGCATGCATATATACATGCATGTACGCCTGCAAAAATGTGTACATATACTACATACAAGAACATCTGCACACACAAAGACAGAAAAAAATGAAAACTTTTTGGTTTTCACATGATTGTTTAGAAAATAGAAAGGTAAGTCATTGACCTAGAGAAAATATTTGCAATATCTGATTAAAAATTTATACCTAGAATATATAGCTCTCAAAATATAATAACATGAAGATAAACAATCCAAACACTATACTTTTTAAGCATTAATAGGGAGAACACAGAAGAGAAAGATATACTCTTATTTTCTGAAATACACTAAAAATATAATTTTCTCTTACAGCTTGGAACTCAATTTTCCTTGTCTAGCTTTTAAAGTAAAGTTCTTTACAACCTACTACTATGCAACTCATCTCAACTACGAGTATGCAACTCAAATATCACCTCTTAAAATTTTTCTCTACTTTATTTTAGCAACATTAAGTGATCGTTGCATCACAGACATTGTATATAGACTATAAACATATATATTGTACCAAATAACATTTTATAACTGTATCTACAGTACATTTGTTTTCTTATAAAAACATGAATTTCACCAGACATTATGATGCACACTTTTAATCCTAGTACTCAGGACACAGAGACAGGTGAATCTCTATGAGTTTGAGGCTATGACACACAGCAAATTCTAGGCTAACCAGGGCTACATAGTGAGAACCTTTTTAAAAAACAAAACAATCAAACAAAAACCCATACCATAAATTCCTTGAAGATAGAAACTTAGTCTTAATTGGAGGAAATAAAACTAAAACCTAAAAATGAATTTCTTTCAAGTAACTGACAAGAAGAAATGGTAAAATGGAAAGAGTTAATTTTGAATTTAATAAATTTTTTTAAAAAGCTGATTATTTCCCTGGGAAAGAATGAAGCATCACGTTTCAGAGAAACTGTCAAAGTTCTACACTTCGATTTTTATAGCTGTCAACAGCAATTTCATAAGTATTTTTCATACTCACAGCAACTTCAGTGACCTTTGTCCTCATACACTCTCCAATGAGGCAGCTAGACTCACTCCTTTGTATTTGGTCATATTTTATTAGAGTTTTAAAACAATGTTTTGTTCATACAACCAGTATTAGGATATTATTTACTACGCATTGTTCTAGGTACTAGGGATAGATGAAGAAGAGCAGAAAAAAATTTTACCCTTGGAACTTACATCCTAGGGTAAACAGATAATTAAAATGAAGTATACAACATACTGATATTAGAAAGTAGGCTAATCATGTCATATAGGCCAGCTTGGGATACACAAGACCCTGCTGTTGTTTATTGATTCTGAAAATGAATGTTATCTCCTCTATAGAAGCAATAATCAGGGTTATCCCTAACATACCATGGCATACTATACCCTAGAACTAAATACTGAAGGGGGAAATCAAGCAAGGGGAAGAGTCAATGATATATGTCTATATTGGGAAGGGAATAGTCTGCTAATTTGCATCTGCTGGCTGTATGGAGGTTATATAAAAATTTATATTTAAAAGATGTAACCATGTGGATACCTATGGGTTCCTGCAGACACACTTTTATGGATAAGGGAATATCAAATAGAAAAGTCCTGCAGTAGGAGGCATATCCCAAGAAACCAGAGACTGGTGTGTTAGAACCAAGAGTTTACAATGTCAGGATATTTTCTCTGAGGGAAAGATGTGCAATGAAGGTGACAATTTTGAGAGAATTTCAGGAATTATTTTGATATAAAAAAATCATCCACATGTGAGACTGTTGATTACAATTTTCCCCCAGCAGTAAACTTGCAGCTTCATAAAAGTTAGCCAGTAGGGAAGAAGCTTTCAAAGTCAGTTCCAGCTTCAGGAATCTATGAATTAATCCACCATGAATAGGGGAGGAGCTCACCACACCCCCACCCCTAGCTGAATAGTTATTGCAGTTGATGGCTCCTGGAGAAGGGAGAATCCATTTTAATCAGGGATGCAGTCCCTCATAGGTTGACCATACTCCAGTGGATGGCCCTAAACCCATGCATATATTGTAAGTATTAATTAAAGAGACTTTTTTTAAATTTACCTTTATTTGATGTGCATTAGTGTTTTCCCTGCATGTATGTCTATGTGTGTCAGATCTGGGGAGTTATAGTTGTGAGTTGCCATCTGGGTGCTTGGATTTGAACCCAGGTCCTCAGTAAGAGCAGTGAGTGTCCTTAACTGCTCAGCCATCTCTCCAGGCCCCAAAAATGTTTTTAAAGAATAAAGCTGGAAGGGACATATGTCCCCTGCCCATCTTGGTCTAGGAGTGGAATCAGAAGGAATGAGTGTGGATTTGATTTAAACACATTGCACAAATGTGTGGGAATTATAGAATAAAACAATTTTGAGATAATTGCATAATTTACCCTTCCCTTTTTTACCCAAAAACCTTTCCATGTACTCCCCTCCTTGCTCTTTCAAATGGCATATATTCCTAAATACATAAATACAACTTACTCAATCTGCATACTGTTACTTTTGTATGTTTTCAGGGCTGAGCATTTGGTATTGGAGAATGTAATTGGTGTGTTCTTCCCTGAGGAAGACTATTCCCCCCCACTCTCAGAATTCCTTATTTGCCTATAGTTCTTTGGAATTGGGGCTGCATGAGCTTTCCCCCAACCATGTTAACATGTCTGTTATTGTCTTTGTTCAGAACATGTTTAGGCAATCATGTATCAAAGACCTAGAAGGGAAACTTCAAACACTGAAACTGCTAGAAGAAAACACAGGCAGCACCCTATGTCATGTTGGTGTAGGAAGGACTTTAAAAAAAGGACTCTCTCCATTTGTAGAAAAGTTAAGGCCAACAATTGACAAGTGGGACTTCACAAAACTAAAAAAAAAAAACATAAAAGTTCATGAAACATTAATGTGGATGGCCTGTGGTGATGCTGATGAGGACCATGTCTAGGTCTGTGGTCTTACTGTGGCTGGGTCTGTGTTGATGTACATGCCCCGCCCGTGTTACCACCAAAGGCTGGACGAATATCCATGGTCTATGCTGTGGCCTGAAACCTTGTTGATGTCCATGATTCCAGCTCCATTGGAGGGTCTTGTCTGGGTCCATGGCCCTACTGCAACTGGGAGCCCTGTACATGGTCCGTGCCAGAAACCATGTGAAAGCCCATGATCCATACTCCCACAGACCATAAAGAGCAAATAAGATACTTTGACAATGGCATTAATGACTGTAGGTGCATAGTTGAGAAAGAGGGATATGGAAGACTTCTGTAACAACCCCTACTTCCACCCCACCCCCCAAAATAGTAACAGCCTACACTGAAAGCCATCAAAAACCCTTAAAAAACTGTGCTAGGATTCTGAAGTGTCGCTCTCTTCTAGCAGGGGTGCAAGAGGAGAAGAACTCAGTTCTATTTAAAAGGACAGGCCACTGAGAGTTTGGCCATGCTCTAGTGAGTATATAACACAAATTGGACTTTTTTTTTTTGCTGGGGGGAGGTCACAAGGGCAGAGTGGTGGACAGGGAAGACTGGGAAACAAATGTGATAAGGGTGTTTGATGCGAAATACCCAAAGAATCAATAAAAATATGTTGGAAACAAATATGGGCCTGTGATCTGAACACGGAATTCTCAAAAGAAAAGGCTAAAAATAATTCAAAAATGTTCAGCATCCACAGCACTTAAGAAAATGCAAATCAGAACAACTTTGAGTAATCCCAGCACTTAGGAAGCAGAGGCAGGTTCCACTACACCCAGATATCTTCTAAGATTGTAAAGGCACTCATCCATAGACATAGGAGAGGAAGTGGAGTACTGTTCTACTATATATTTGTATTAGTTACTTTTCTGTTGCTGTGAAAAACACCATAGCAAAAAGCAACTTATGGAAGTTTATTTTGGTTTATGGTCCCTTCCAGAGGGTTAAGCATGGCAGTATGTGGCTAGAGCAAGAAGCTGAGACAGAACTTCAATAACAAGCATGAAAAAGAAAACAAATTGTTAGTGGGACATGGCTTTTAATTCTCAAAGGTTTGTGCTTCCTCCAGCAAGGCTTAAGTTAACTTAAAACTTAAAAGTTCCAAATCACTTAAAAGTTCCAAAAACTTAAAAGTTTCAAATCACTCCCCACAAATAATATCACCAACAAGGAACCGAGCAATCATATATTTGTACCTCTGAAAGACATTTCTCAATCAAACCACTCAAATACTATACTTTAATGCATGTCTTCCTAAACAGTCTACAAATCATACATCAACTATTATGGGTTAAATTGTGTTGCCATAATGCTAAGTTGAAATTGTATTCCTTGGTAGTTGTAAATATGATCTTATTGGAAAAATATATAATTGGAAATAAGATATAATTAGCTAGAGTGAGGTTATATGGGAACAGGGTAGGGACTCAAATCCAGAATGGTTCAGAACTTTACAAAAAGACTAAATGTGGGGCTGGTAAGGTGGCTCATGTCTGTCTACATGTGTGAAACTGTCTCAAAAAAAATGGGCTGGGATAAAATGTGGTAGCATAGATACATACAAGGAGAATACCATATGAAGATTTGAGTTATGATACCACAAGCCAAATACTAGACACCAGAAGAAAGGCCTGGTACAGAACTTCCTTAGCATCTTCAGAAGGAGCCTGATAGCACCATCAACTTGATCTTGGGCTTCAGGCCTCCAGAATCATGAAACAGTACATTTTTGTTTTTTTCTTTAAGCCAAGCAATGTATGGTGATTTGAAAAAGCAGTCCTGGAAAATCAGTACACCAACAAAACCACTGAAAATAAATAAAACATTTTAGGCAGAACACTCAGTAAAAAACAAAAAACAAAATCACTGTTACCTGGGAACAACACGTACACTGATCAGCTGACTACAGACTATATTAGGGAATGTTAAAAATACAGTCCCCACTGCCCTGGACATGCACATGTTTCTTTGGCATGGGTGAGGTGGGGGTGATGAAGGATAAAGAATTATTAGGTAATGCAAGGGCACCTATTGAGGGCTTTAGTTGTATTTTTTCCAGTATGTTTTATTATTCTCACACACACACACACACACCACATACTTATTAACTACATGCTAGGTAATCACTAAATCACATCTCCAGCCTCTAGTTGGGTAATTTACATTTATATTCAGTGTAATTATTGCAAGGGAAGGGCCTCTCACTACTATTTTGTTAAATTTTTTGGGTGTTTTGTAGTCTCTTCCTTGTCTTTCCTCACTTTTTTTTTTATTTTGGTTGTCTTCTTTGTGATATGGTGATCTTCTTTATCAGTATTATTTAATTCCTTATTTCTTATCCTTTGTGTATCTACTGTAGGTTTTGACTTTGTGTTTATCATGAAGCACACAGTTTCCATGACACAAGTGTGGAGGTAAAAGGACAACTTTTGGAACTTAATTCTCTCCTTCCACCTTATTGAGGCAAGTCTCTCACATTGCTTCTGCCACTGCAATGTGTGCTGGAAGCTAACAGCACAAGTAATTCTCTTCTTTCCACCTCTCCCACCTCCATATAGGAATGCTGGCATTGCAGATGCTTGTCATCATCACATTAACACCTGTGATCACAGTAGCTCTTGAGTAATGGCAGTATACTATTAAAAATAAAAGCCACATTAGACTGCAGGTGGCCATATAGATTACACAAACTGATAGCAGCTTAAATTTTTGTTTGTTTGCTTGCTTGTTTTTGTAGATGTATAGGATACTTTCATGGTTTGGCATTAAAAAGCAGGTTAACAGGTTTAAAATACTGTAAATAAATTAAAGGTTACTGCTGTTCAACCTGGTTTTCTGAACCTCCAAGAGTTTAAAAAACTTGGAGCTAAGGTAAAATACATGAAATGTGTGGTGTTAGCCCACGCCTTTAACTGCAGCAGAGACAGGAGGAGCACTATAGAGTTAGTTGTCTTATAAATTCTAGAGTTACAAGGAACAGGGTGGTGATGGTGCACACCCCTAATCCCATCATTTGAGAAGAATACACCCTTCATCCCAAAACACTAGAGACAGTAACCAGCAAATCTAAGAGCTCAAGGTCAGACTGAAACAAAACAAGCTCTAAATAGAGAAAAAAACTTTGATCCAGGGGTGGAGGAGCACATCTTTAATCCCATCAGTTGGGAACCACATGTCTTTGATCCCAATACTTAGAATGCAGAGACAGGCACATAGGATTTGGAAGGATTTAAGTTTAAAAGCTACTTACAAAAGGCATGCTGAAATTCAAATTGTCCTTTGAGATCTCAAAATATATACACTAAAGGTTTGTTTAGCTCCGAAATATCAAAATAATTTCTTCTTTAATCCAAATTAAAAGATAATAATCTATATATTGTCAAAAAAACAAATTTGCTCCAGGAAAAATATTACCTGACCCCACCCAAAAAAAGGGAGTATCCCAGAGTTAGGATTAGGGCAGGGCTCTGCCCTTATCTTTCCAGGAGATTTAAAGCATCCATCCAAGGAATCCAGGGACAACTGGACAACTGAAACCTCAGAAGAAAACAGACCAGAAACCAAAGAAGACAAGTAGCCCAGACGATCCAGCCTTGCAGACTTCCTCAATAGCTGTTTCCTCAAAAGTCTACAACCACAACAACTCAAAATCACTAAGATTGTTCAGCTCCACAGACTGCTCCAGCCAGAACGCCAGTAAAGCCCTGAAGTTTAGCTTCTGTCTACGAACTTCTTAGGACATTTAAATAACTGAGCACAAAAGGACTGAACATCAAATGATTCTATTAACATTTTTAACCATTTTTCCATTCTTATTTGTGCCCCAAACAGGTTTACTACTTCCCAAATCAGCAGGAAGTCATTTTAAGAGAGTGACATCCCATCCCCAGAAGGTGGGGAGGGTGTTCCCCTCCCCTTTGGTCTTTGATGGATAATAGAAAATCTTCTTATATAGGGGAAGAGACTACAAGCTGTTAAATGGTCTTGTTAAATGGGTTTTGGAGGTTAGACCCAGGGACTTCTCTCTTTTCCTTTTCTGTATCTTTCTCTCCTATGTAGGAGTGAACAGACTTGAGAAAAAATGGGACATAGACATAATAAAGTCCAAGAAAAAAGGACAGATTGTTGAATATGCCCTTATACCTTTGTATATTGATACAAAATTAATATTATCTTTGGCTAAATTGGTATTGATCGTTGTATATTAATTCAAAATTAAGATTGTACTGGTCTACATCAGTATTGATCTTTGTATATTGATACAAAATTAAGATTATATTTGGCCACAATGGTATGGACCCTTATATACTGATGCAAAATTAAGACTGTATTGGGCTACATAGGTATTGATCTTTGTATATTGATACAAAATTAAGATTATATTTGGCCACATTGGTATTGATCTTTGTATACTGATACAAAATTAAGGGTAACGCTTTCTAAAGGTATTGTACCTAGTAATGCTTAAAAATGCAATGTGAAGTTTCAGCCTTTTGCTACCAACTGTCTGTCATAAACTGTGTAGGATAATTAAGACATGCAAACTAATAGTCATGAAAGCTTGTCATTTTGTTAGGTACTATGACAGTCTATCACAGTTATTTTCTAAGCTAATCAGATATCAAGTTGCTAAGAGACAAGCAACTTTTGCTTATCTAAATATAAGAGATAGATAGGGTGCCTTCAAAACCTCAAGAGATCTGCAGAACATGGCATTCAAGGCTGTTTTCTTAAGATTTTTTGATATCGAGACATGTCAGCTCCTGACAGCACCCCCTATTCTACTCCAAGTAGAAGATGAGCATCGAAGAATCTCCAGTGGGATATGGTTGAATTAGTGGCAAGCCTATCTCTTGGCAAGAAAAACCCCTGGCTTCAACTGTAGACAGAATGCTGTCCAAAAAGGACAAAACTTGGAAGCAGGTAAGTTGACAGCCTAGCTCTGCCAAGACAGGGTAGGCAAGTCCTTCATAATTCATGCTCTACAATCAATGTCTATCAGAGAAACAGGGCTAAACGGCTGAAGATTGATGCTGTAATGTCTGGAGAGAAAATGGGAACTGTCCAGGCAGCCACTGGTATGTCGTTTCTTAGTTTTGGAAGCTGCAGGCCCTGCACTTCCTATATAATCAGATGTATTTATCCCTCTCAGGTCTCTGAGGTGGTTGAAGGATAGATAGCTAGAGTCTCATAGTTAAATTTTGAGTTGTTTAGGAATCAAGAGAGTGTTCTGGATCTAAGAAGATGTTTTTAAAATTGTGATGCAAGTTAGTATGAAAGCTGAGTTAGATATAGACCTTTAAACTCATGGAGATGGTTAGATAGCAGAAGGTTAAAGTCAGGTGCCAAATACATATGGACTGGACATTGGGAATGTATGCTAAGCCATATAACTCTCATAATTGTGGCCTATTTATTTCTGTTGGTTTGTATTTATTGTTATAAGAGAAAGAGCTATTTGTTGGACTGAAAGCGGGAGCTGTTGGGGGAAAAAGATATACCTTAAACTTTAAAAAAAGGGGAATAGGATGGGGGGTTGAGGGGGAAGAGGGTGGGAGGGTGGGACTTGAGGGGGGAGTAGGGAGGGGATTGTGATTGAGATGTAACTTGAAGAAATAAAAAATAAATTATTTTAAAAAATAAAATAAAACAAAAATAAAAGCCACATCCAGGCGATGGTGGCTCATGCCTTTAATCCCAGTACTCCGGAGATACAGGCAGATGGATCTCAGTGTGACAGAAAAAGTTTCAGGATAGCCAGGGCTACACAGAGAAACTCTGCCTCAATATATATATAGCCACAAGAATGTGTTAGAAATATACAATACCAGCACTATGAGATTCCATCTCACACCTGTCAGAATGGCTAAGATCAATAACCCAAGTGACAGCACATGCTGATGAAGACAAGGGGAACACTCCTCCATTGCTGATGGGAGTGCAAACTTGTATAACCACTAGGGAAATCAGTGTGACAATATCCTAGAAAACTTGGAATAGCTCTACCTCAATACCCAGCCATATCACTCCTGGATACATATCCAAAAGATGCTTCACCAAACCACAAGGGCATTTGGTCAACTATGTTCATAGCAGCTTTATTCGTAATAGCCAGAACCTGAAAACAATCCAGATGTCCAACTGAAGAATGGATAAAGAAAATGTGGTACATTTACACAATGGAATACTACTCAGCTATTAAAAACAAGGATATCATGAAATTTGCAGACAAATGGATGGAACTAGAAAAGATCATCCTGAGTGAGGTAACCCAGACCCAGAAAGACACACATGGTATGTACTCACTCAAAAGCAGATATTAGCCATTAGTACAGGATAACCATGATACAATCCACAGACCCAAAGAAGCTAAGTAACAAGGAGGTCTCAAGGGAGGTTGCTTGAATCCCACTAAGTAGGGGAAATAAAGCAGACATTCGAAGTGGAGGGAGAGAGGGAACTAGGTGAGACAGGGGATGAAGAAGGGAATGGGGAGGGGCGAGAATCAGGTGTAGGGAGAGCAGGGATGGAGGTGAGAGGGCTTTGAGAAAAGGGAAACTGGTATTGGGGCAATCTCTAGGACAAGCTACTAGAGACTTGGGATGGGAGAGGCTCCTAGGAGGATTTGGGGGTGACCTTAGCTGAGATTCCTAGCATCAAGGGATACTGAGACTGAAGTAAACCACATCTGGTAGCCAGACACCAACTCACCCACAAAACCCACTACCCAAAATTTGTCTGGTCTACAAGATATGCCAGGATAAAAGAAGGAACAGAAATTGAGGGAATGGCCAACCAATGACTAGCTCACCTCAAGACCCACCTCATGGGACAAACTCAACTCCTGAGATGATTAATGATATTATGCTATCCTTGTGCAGACAGGAACCTAGCATAACTGTCGTCTGAGAGGCTTTATCCAGCAGATAATGGAAAACAGATTCAGGAACCCACAGCCCAACATTAGGTAGAACTCAGGGAGCCTTGTGAAAGAGTTAGGGGAAGGATTGAGGAAGGTAGAGGGGTCAAGGACATCACAAGAAGACCTACATAGCCAACTAACTCAGGCACAGGGGGGCTAGTAGAGACTGAACCACCAACTAAAGAACTTGCATGGAGTCCTAGGCCCACTACACATATGAAGCTGTAGGGCTTACTTGGTCCTCAAGTGGATCCCCTAACAAACGGAACTGGGACTGCCTTGTCTTGCATCAGTGGAAGAGGAGGCACTAGGTCCTGATGCGATTTGATATGCCAGAGCGTGTTGGTACATGTGTGTGTGTGTTAATGAGGGAAGTGGATGGGAGGGTGGGACTGGGAGGAAAGGAGGGGGGGATTACAATTGTCATATAAAATAAACAAATAAATAACAAAAGAGTACAATACCAAAAGTTTACATTGTGACATTAAAAAACAAAATAAAAAAGGGAGCAAAAAATGTAGAAGTAAAAATCTGGAGGTTTTGTGCAATATAAGGTTATTAATTTATCATAACCTGTTATAACTACAAGATGCGTTAAAGAAAGCTTTGTGATAAACACAAAGTCAAAACCTACAGTAGATACACAAAGGATAAGCAAGAAATTAAAGGATACTGATAGAGAAGTTTACTCTCTCTCTCTCTCTTTCTCCCTCCCTCTCTTTCACAACAAGAGAAAGGAAAAAAGGGAGTGAGGAAAGTAAAGAAAGAGACTACAAAAAATACCCAAAAACCATTTAACAAAATAGAGGTGGGAGGTCCTTCCCTTTTAATAATTATACTGAATGTGAATGTAAATTACTCAGCCAGAGACTGGAGTTATAGTTCAGTGCCTACTTAGCATGTAGTTAAGTGCCTGCTTAGCATGAAAACCCTGGGTTATATGGTAAACACATACACACACACACACACAATCAAAATATACAGTGGCAAATTAGATGTTTAAAAAACCAAGGCCAGCTCACATGACGCAAGATCTGAGGAAGTATGATATATGAGGGCTCACTTCATCTGAGGAGGAGAGTACCAAGTAGAGGAACAAGGAGGGAGGGAGGGAGGGAGGGGCCAGGAGGGGAGGAGGGAGGAAACTATGTTCTAGAAGTAACTTGAGAAAACAAAATAATACTATTTTAAGAAAAGAGTTAATAAGCTTAAAAATATAATCAAAATACAATATAAAATTTTCAAACTATAATTTACCAAAGGTATACTTTCCTTACTGGCATGAAAGGAAAAATGGCCTTAATTTCAGATTGAAATGTTAGACTGCAGGTGGCCACATAGCTTACACAAACTTGATAGCAGCTTAAAAGGATTTTTTGTAGATATACAGTATATTTTCATGGCTTGGAATTAAAAAGCAGGTAAGAGGTTTAAAATACTGTAAATAAATTCAAGGTTACTGAAGTTCAACCTGGTTTTCTAAGCCTCCAAGAATTGAAAAAATTTGGAGCTAAGGTAAAATACATGAAATGTGTGGTGTTAGCCAATGCCTTTAACTCCAGCAGAGACAGGAGGAGCACTATAGAGTTAGTTGTCTTATAAACTCTACAGTTACAAGGAACAGACAGGGTGGTGATGGTGCACACCCTTATCCCAACACACTAGAGACAGATCTCAGAGTTCAAGGTCAGTCTGACACAAAGCAAGCTCTAAAATAGTGAAAAACTTTGACACAGGGGTAGTGGAGCACATCTTTAATCCCATCAGTTGGGAAGCACATACCTTTGATCCCAATACTTAGAATGCAGAGACAGGCACTTAGAATTTGGAAAGATTTAAGTTTAAAAGCTACTCACAAAAGGCATGCTGAAATTCAAAGTGAATTGTCCTTTGAGATTTCAAAATATATATGCTTAAAGGTTTAGTTCCAAAATATCAAAATAATTTCTTCTTTAATCCAAATTGAAAGATAATACTTTATATATTGTCAAAAAAATGAATTTGCTCCAGGAAAAAATTCCGGACCCCGCCCCCCTCAAAAAAGTAGTGTCCCAGAGTTAGGATTAGGGCAGGGCTCTGTTCTTATCTTTCCAGGAGACTTAAAGATCCATTCAAGGAATCCAGGGACAACTGGACAACTGACACCTCAGAAGAAAACAGATCAGAAACCAAAGAAGACAAGGCCCAGACGATCCAGCCTTGCAGACTTCTTCAATAGCTGTTTCCTCAAAAGTCTACAACCACAACAACTCAAAATCGCTAAGATTGTTCAGCTCCACAGACTGCTCCAGCCAGAACGCCAGTAAAGCCCTGAAGATCAGCTTCTGTCTATGAACTTCTTAGGAGATCTAAATAGCTGAGTACAGAAGGACTGAACATCAAATGATTCTATTAACATGCTTAACCATTTTTCCATTCTTATTTGGGCCCCAAACAGATTTAATATGTCCCAAATCAGCAAGGAGTCATTTTAAGAGAGCAACAACCCCGCTCCAGAAGGTGGGGTGGGTGACTTTCCCCCCTTTGGTCATTTGATGGGTTATAGATACTTCTTGTTATTTAGGGAGAGAGATTACAAGCTGTTAAATGGTCTTGTTAAATAGGTTTTGGAGGTCAAACCCAGGGACTTCTCTCTTTTTCTTTTTTGTAGCCTTCTTTCTCTCCTATGTAGGGGTGAAAAGACTTAAGAAAAAATGGGATATAGACATAATATAGGAATGATAAAGGAAAAAGGGCAGATTATTGAATATGCTCTTATACCTTTGTATATTGATACAAAATTAAGAATATATTTGGCTAAATTGGTACTAATCTTTGATGCAAAATTAAGATTATATTGGGCTACATCGGTATTGATGTTTGTATATTGATACAAAATTAAGATTTTATTTGGCCACATTGGTATTCATCTTTGTATATTGATACAAAATCAAGGTTAACTTTTTAAGGTATTGTACCTAGGTAACGCTTAAAAAATGAAATATGAAGTCTTGGCCTTTTGTTAGCAACTGTCATAAACTGTTTAGGATAATTAAGAAATGCAAAATAATAGTCATTCAAGCATGTCATTTTGTTAGGTACTATGACAGTCTATCACAGTTATTTTCTAAGTTAATCAGAAATCAAATTGCTAAGAGACAAGCAACATGTGCATATCCAAATATAAGGAGATAGATAGGTAGTCTTCAAAACCCTCAAGAGATCTGCAGAATATGGCATTCAAAGATGTTTTATTAAGATATTTTGATATTGAGACATGTCAGTTCCGGACAGCACCCCCTATTCTACTCCAAGTAGAAGAGGGGCATCAAAATCTCTAATTGGAGATGGTTGAACTAGTGGCAAGCCTGTCACTGGGCAAGAAAAATCCCTTGTTTCAACTGTAGACAGAATGCTGTCCAAAAATGACAAAACTTGGAAGCAGTTGACAGCCTAGCTCTGCCAAGACAAGGTAGGCAAGTCCTTCATAATTCCTGCTCTACAATCAATGTCTGTCAGAGAAATGGGTCCAAATGGCTGAAGATTGATGCTGTAATGTATGGAGAGAAAAGGGGAACTGTCCAGGCAGCCACTGGTATGTCGTTTCTTAGTTTTGGAAGCTGCTGGCCCTCCACTTCCTATATAATCAGATATATTTATCCCTCTCAGGTCTCTGATGTGGTTGAAGACTAGATAGCTAGAGTCTCATAGTTAAATTTTGAGTTGTTTAGGAATCAAGAGGGTGTTCTGGATCTAAGAAGATGTTTTTAAAATTGTGTGGCAAGTTAGGATGGAAGCTGAGTTGGATACAGAACTTTAAACTCATGAAGATGGTCAGATAAAGTAGACTTTAAATTAAAAAAACCTGTAAATCAAGGCAAAGAAAGTCATTAATGAAAAGATTGTATCATCAAGAGATACAGCTGGGGGGGGGGGGGTTGAGGAGGAAGAGGGTGGAAGGATGGGACCAGAAGGAGTAGAGAGGGGATTTCGATTGAGATGTACCTTGAAGAAATAAAAAATAAATTAATTAATTTTAAAAACTCTCAAGTCCAAAAAAGGAGAGATACAGCTGTAAGAGATATAGGTGCACACATATACACTCAAAATTGGAGCATATACATATATAAAGTAAATATTAACATATAAAAAGAGAAAGACTATATAATACATTAATATCAGGGTACTTTGATATTGCAACTTCAAAAATAGACATAATCTAGGCAGAAAATTAATAAACATTGAACTTGGGTTATAACATATTGCAAATGGGACTATGAAATATATATACATATATATATATATGCACATATATCTGTATATATCATCCAACAACAACACAACAGACATGCCTGTGAAGTTCAAATGGAATATTTTCCAGAATAGACCTTATATTAGTCCCCAAACTAACCAACAAATATAAATAAACACACTGAAATTATATAAAATATATTTTCTGGCTACAGAGTACGAAGGCTGAAATGGTAAAAATGAAAGTCAGAAAAGTAACAAATATGTGCAAATTAAACAATGTGCTTAAAACAACCAGCAAATAAGTTAAGAAAGAAGAAATTAAAAGGGATATTTAAAACACCTTGAAATACAATATGCCAAAATTTACAGACTACAGGAAAATCACTTCTAAGAGGAGGGAGGTTTATAGCGATAAATGAGTGTATTAAAAGATAAAGATATGAAATAAATGACCTAGTATTTTTTTGTTTTGTTTTTCAAGATAGGGTTTCTCTGTATAACCACTGTGCCTGTCCTGGACTTGCTTTGTAGACCATGCTGGCCTTGAACTCAGAGATTCGCCTGCCTCCACCTCCTGAATACTGGGATTAAGGGCATGCACCACTGCCCGGCCTAGTATTATCTAAAAGAAGTAAAAAAACAAGAACAAATTAAGCCCAGCATCAGTACAAAGATAATAATATCACACCCAAAATGAACAGTTACAAAGACACAAATAAGACATTACAAATGAAATCATAGAAATAATCATGAGATATTAAGGCCAATAATTACACACAAAGAAGAAAAGGAGAAACAAACCTAGAAACATACAAAATCATGAGAAATAGAAAACCTGGACAGTGTGGTTACAGCTACTTGGGACACTAAAGTAAGGAAGGGGGTGTGATGAGAAAAATGAGGGAAAGGGGGAGAAAAGGGAACAGAGAAGGGAAACGGAAAGGGGAAAGAAAAATAAAGGAAGGGAAAGGGGAAAGAAAGCAATAGCATAACAAAAATAAGGAAGATTTCATCAGTAATAAGACATCTCCCACCAAAGAGAAGTCTAAGACCTGAGAACTTCACTGCTGGAAATAAACCAAACATTTAAAAAGGAACTAATATCACCTCAGACTCTTCCCAAAAAATGACAAGAAATGAATGGATTTTTAAAAATCAGCATTATCCTGGTTTTAAAAAGAAAAACTCAGACAAGACACTGGAAAAATAGCACAGTCAATGCAGTGCTTGTTCAATAAGCATGTGGACCTGAGTTTAATTCCTAGAACCCACTTTAAAAATTGTAATGGCAATTTTGTAATCCTTTCACTGGAGAGGCAGAAACAGAAGGATCCCTGGAGCTCACTAGTCAGCCAGCTTAGTTAAATCAGCAGGCTTTAAGCCAATAAGAAATCTTGTCTCAAAAGGTAAGGTACAGAATAATTAGGGAACCATAGTGGACAATGACCTCTGGCCTTTGCATGCATATACACATACTTATAGGGACACACAAATGGAGAAAAAAAGTGCTACACAATAAGACAATTATACACCAATATCTGTTAGAACTGATTTTTTTAATTACAAGTAACAAAATCAATTTACAAAAATCAGAGGCAAACATGGTGGTATATGACTATAGATGAGGCACCTGGGAGGCTGAGGCAGGAGGATTGCCATGAGTTCAAGGCCAACCTGGGCTATCTAACAAGATCCTGTCTCAAAAAAGCAAAACAAAACAGAACAAGACAACTCACTAAAATCAGTACCATTTAAGGAACTAGAAAGACATTTCAATAGTTAAAGAGAACATATACTGTTATTTATTACAAAGGACTCAAGTTCAGTTCTGAACACCCAAATTGAGCTGCTCACAACCATCTGTAACTCCAGCTCTAGAGGGATCCAACACCTCTGGGCTCTGGGAGTGCCTGCACTCATTATACTCACACCCACAAGCACACATATAATTTAAAATATTAAAAATAATTTAATTTTTAAAAATAATACCATTTCTATATGCGAACAATGGACTATTTGAAGAAATCAATAAAAAACTAAATTTATAATAGCTACAAAAACCCCCCAAAATTAGAAATAGATTCAACCAAAGAAAGAAAACACACTTAAAACTATGAAAGAAATTGAGAAAATGCAATAAATAAATAGATAACACTACATTCAATAATTGGAAGAACACTGTTAAAATGGCAGGTGGTTGTGGTGTTTGCCTTTAATCCCAGCACTCCACTAGGGAAGCAGAGGTAAGTGGATCTCTGTGAGTTCAAGGCCAACCTGGTCTATAGAGTGGAGTTCTAGGATAGCCAGGGCCACACAGGAAACCTTGAAAAAATAAAACAAAACCAAAATCTATATGATCATGAGCAATCTACTGATTTAAGTTTGATTTGTACTATAATTCCAATGACACTTCTCATAAAAAAAGAGGCAGAAATTCTAAATTTTGCAAAGAAGCACCAAAAAACCCAAACAGCCTAAGCAATATTATGCAAAAAAGAATGCAGAGGCATTACACTATCTGATTTTTAACCAAATCAAAGACATAGTAGTCAAAATGAATTGATATTGAATAAAAATAAAAACATACACCAATGGAACAGAATAGACAATTAATATCCAAAAGACACAAAATCAGTATGCCAAAGGGATACCCACACAATCATCTAAGTGAAGAAACTACAGAATCACAGAATGGATTTGTAACTAATACATCTGATAATAGAATAATAACTAAAATATATTAGGAAATGCAACCGACTTGATAGTTAAAAAAATTTAGTAGGCAAAGGACCTGAATAAATATTTCTCAATAGTCACATAAAAGAACAATAGTAGATGACAAAATGATAAATATCACTAATCATCAGGGAAATACAAATCAAAACCATAAGGTGTTATTGCCTCACATCTGTCAGAGTAGCTATTTTTTTTAAATAGATGAAAGATAAATGGGATACTGAGAAAACCTTGTATACTCTTATAGGAAATGTAAATTAGACAACAGCATGGAAGTTCCTCAAACAATTAAAACTATCATAAAATCTAGCAATCTTGTTATTGGGCATATTTCCAAGGATACAAAAATTAGCATGTCAAAGAGATAATTATATTCCTGTTCCCTGCCCCATTATTCCCTGGAATGTAGCTCAGTAGAACATTTGTGCAGCCTACATTAGTCCAAGTCCCATTCCCATTGTCAAACCAAACAAATAAATAGGTGAGCCATGTCCATTAACACATGCATGAAGAAAAATTTAGTGCATATGCCCATTAGAATACTAGCTGGTCATTAAAAGGATAAATTTATGTTGTTTGTGGCAAGACACATAGAACTAGAAAACAATGTATCAACTGAAATAAGATAATCACAGGAAAACAAGGACCACACAATCTCTCTCAAATGGAATCTTAGAAGATCAGAGTCACAGAAAAAGAGTAAAATGGTGATTAGCAGAGGCTGTGAAAGTAAGGGAGTTGAGATGATATTGGTCAAAGGTCACACAATTCTAATTAGGAAGATTAAGTTCAAAAGTGCCATTGGATAATATGGTGACAACAGTTAATAACACTGTGTGTACTTGAAAATTGTTGAAAAAAATTTAAATGTTATTACCTCAAATAAGAAAGTGAAAGCATAGGACTGGTGCGAAGGCTCAGTGGATAAAGTGCCACACAAGTCTAATGACCTGAGTTTGGAACCAAAGAACCTATGTAAAACCCAAAGCTGGGCAGAGCAGCACATGCTTGCAATCCCAGTGTGTCTTTATGGGAGATGGGAGGTGGAAACAGAATTTCTGGAAGCTTGGAAGGTCAGTTAGCCTGGCATAAGCAGTAGTGAACAGTAAAAAAGACCGTCTCAATGCAGATGGGGGCTGACACCCAAATCTGACCTCCACATGCATGCCCACGTTCACTCAACATGAGCATCACACACCAAGAGAAAATGGGAGTCATTAGTCAGCTTCCTACCATAATGAAATAAGCTGAGATGGGCTAATTTATACAGGTTTTTCCTGCTTAGTTTTAGAGGCTCAAAGCTCAAATGTTATGATGTAGGCTTAGTAAAAGCCACTTCTGTTTTACTTCACAGTGTAAACAGCAATAGCAGGAACAAACAAGTTACTTCTGAAACCAACAACAGAGACAGCTAGGTGCATATTGCTTTTAAAACAAGACTCTCTTAAGAACTACATTCTAAGGGCATCTTCAAGTTCCTCAAAGACCTCCCACTAGGCCTTACTTTGTAAAGATTTCCATCACACTTTCAAACACTGCCATCTTGTGAGATCAAATCTTCAATCACAATAGAGACCCCATGGAAGAAACATTCAAGTCATAGTTCTGATAGAACATATCAAATACCTTAATTTGGATATTCCACAAGCATACACTTCTTTTGATTTGGTTTTATGATTCAGCTGACCTTGAATTCATGATTCTCTTGCCTCTACTTCTGGAAAGCTGGAATGATAAGGCATGAATAAAACCTAGCTTTTTGTTTGCTTATTTGTAGCTCATGCTGAATTTGTGCTGAGAATACAAGCATGTACCACCACACCTGGAGGTAGATAAAAGTTTCACTTTTAAGTCATCTCTGGACTACTTCACTGACAAAGTATTGCTTAGCTAGTGATGACGGAGCATATCTATTACACAGAGAATCAGAAGTTCAAGGTCATCTTAAGCTATATAGTGAATTTGAAAGCCTGGGAATATGAGACTCAGTCTAGAAAAAAAATGTCACAAACAGAGAGAGAGAGAAGGAAAAAAGGAGGAGGGAACAAGGGTGGAGAGGAAGAAAGGAAGGAAATAAAGAAGGGGAGAGGGAGGAGGGAGGGAAGGAGGAAGGCAGGCAGGGAGGCCATCCTCAGTCTAGTCCAGCCATGGACTGAAATAGCTTTGAACATAAAAACTGAAGGAAAATCAACAGACTCTTATTCATTGACCACCTCCTTGCTTTTTTCTCTCTAGATATCACAATTGTTATTTAGAGAATCTAAAGTTATTCAGACTGAGTTTACTTAAGAAACTAAAAATATCTAAAATACATTTCCTATTTGACCACTGATGGGGTGGTGTTAAGCATTCTAAATGTTAACAGGTCCTGTTTGCTCTCTGTTACTTAATTGACTCTGATTGGTGAAATAAATGCTGAGGCCTAGAGATTGGGCAAAGACAGAGATAGGTGGGACTAGGGGCTTTCAGCATTTTGGGAAGGAGAAGGTTAGAGAGAAGCGAGGAGTAAAAAAGGAAGACACGGCCGGGCGGTGGTGGCGCACGCCTTTAATCCTAGCACTTGGGAGGCAGAGGCAGGCGGATCTTTGTGAGTTCGAGGCCAGCCTGGTCTACAAAGCGAGTCCAGGACAGCCAGAGATATTCAGAGAAACTCTGTCTCGAAAAAAAAAAAAAACAAAAAAAACAAAAAAAAAAAAAGGAAGACACGCCATGGGATAGATTAAAGATCCTTCCACATGGCCTGGAACATCGGCTTAGCGTGGAGAATAATAGTCCAAAGGGGCATATGTATATATGGGGGTCATATTTGGATAACAGAATTAAGAGCTAGCTTAGATGGGCTAGGATTGCACAACCCAGGCCTAGGCTTGTTAAGATCCACGTGGTGACCTATGGGCACCTAATTTTTGACAAAGAAGCCAAAACTGCACAATGGAAAAAGGACAGCATCTTCAACAAATGGTGCTGGTCTAACTGGAGGTCCACATGTAAAAGAATGAAATTAGACCCATACTTATCACCTTGTACAAAACTTAAATCCAAGTGGATCAAAGACCTTAACATAAGGCTGCACACATTAAATCTACTAGAAGAGAAAGTCGGAAAAACCCTTGAACTCATTGGCACAGGTGACAACTTCCTGAACAGAACACCAACAGCTCAGGACCAACAATCAATAAATGGGACCTCATGAAACTGAAAAGCTTCTGCAAGGCAAAAGACACTGTCATTCAAACAAAACAGCTGCCTACAGATTGGGAAAAAATCTTCACCAACCCCACGTCTAACAGAGGGCTAATATCTAAAATCTACAAAGAACTCAAGAAATTAAATGCCAAGAAACCAAACAATCCAATCAAAAAATGGGAAAAAGAGCTAAACAGAGAATTCACAAAGGAGGAATTCCTACTGGCTGAGAGACACTTGAAGAAATGCTCAGCATCCTTAATCATCAGAGAAATGCAACTCAAGACGACTCTGAGATTCCATCTCACACCTGTCAGAATGGCTAAGATCAAAAGCTCAAATGACAGCACATACTGGCCAGGGTGTGGAGAAAGGGGAACCCTCCTCCCTTGCTGGTGGGAGTGCAGGCTTGTGCAACCACTATGGAGGTCAGTCTGGCGATATCTTAGAAAACTTGGAATAGCTCTGCCTTGGGACCCAGCCATACCACTTCTGGGTATACATCCAAATGACTCCTCACAGAATCACAAGGAAGTTTCCTCATCTATGTACATAGCAGCCTTATTTGTAACAGCTAGAAACTGGGAACGACCCAGATGTCCCTCAACAGATGAATGGATTAAAAAAAAAAAAGTGGTACATCTACACAATGGAATACTACTCAGCCATCAGAAACAACAAAATCATGCAATTTGCAGCCAACTGGATGGAACTAGCGAAGCTCATCCTGAGTGAGCTAACCCAGACTCAGAAGGATGCACATGGTATCTACTCACTTATAGTCGGATTTTAGCCATATAGTACAGGATATCTATACTACAACCAATGCACCAAAGGGAACATGAACATTTCCTGTCAATAAGACACTTTTCCCTAGTGGTGCTGCCTTGTAGGCCCCCAGTGTATGAGGAGGCTCTTGGCCCTCATATGACTGCTGAACTGGGGCGGGGGACTGTTATGTAGGGACACTCCACTCCAGAGGAGTGGGATGGAAGGGTTAGGGGGTAGAGGGTGGGAGGGTGGGACTGGGAGGGATGGAAAGAGGACACTATGATAGAGATGTAACCTGAAACAATAAATAAATTTTAAAAAAAGATCCACATGGTGTCTATGTGTATTCATTTATAGTGGCGGGTTAAGGATTAACAGCACCGACCAATTAAAGGTAATATAAATACTGGTTAAATCATTTAATTAACTATTTTTTCTACAGACCACTGTCTACCTCCATCTATCCTTGTGTCTTAGGCTATTTTATAGTATTATAACAGATTTTTATGGAATGTGAAGTACAAATTTAAAAAAAGAAAACATGAGTTTAGGAAAATGTTATATAGCAAACAACTGGATGAAGAAATTACTCATGATCCTGAGCTTTTAGAATGAGAAGGAAAACAATTTTTCAAGCTGCTGGGGGTCTTACTTAACAATGCTTCATTTATTTCTCAAAGCATCTGAATATTTATCAGACTCGGTATCAAACAAGCTGTTAACAAAACAGCTCTGTTAACTCAATAGTAAAATGCTAGAACTTTTCAATGCATAATTCATTTTTTTGGCAATCTAGTTTCAGGAAAATTCTAAATACAGAAAATTTTTATATAAATACAGAAAAATAGTTTAGGTATAACCCAAATGTCTAAATAACAGAATAAGCTTACTGTGGTTTACTTATAGTTTACCATGAAACTAGTAAAATAATATTAAAATAAGAGTATTATGTCGGGCTGGTGGTTCATGCCTGTAATCTTTATCTTAGTAGGGAGAAGCAGAGGACCTGCAAATTTGAGAACACTGAGACTCTGTATCAAAAGAAGAGTGCATCATATATGCAAATTTCATGTTAAGTATGAATACATTATAAACATACAATTATTTTGCTTCTATAAATTTATGCATAAAACAAGAAATAGAAGCTGGGCATAGAGATATTTATTAACAGTGGGTAGACATGGTAGCACATACTTTTAATCCTAGCTTTTGGGAGGCTGAGATGGGAAGATCATGAGTCTGAGGCCAATTTGGGATGAACAGTGAATTTCAGTCCAGCTTGGGCTACAGAGTGATACCCTAATCAAAGAAGACAGATAGGAAGGGAAAGGTGGAAGGAAGGAGGTTGGTTGGTTAAGGACTGCAAGTAGAACTTCAACATTTCAATGTTTCTCACACATTAAGAGTTTATAATGGAATAGTTAAAATGAAGTTGCACATCGAGTTTCACAGTCAATCTTCAGCTCATATATTCTAAGTATACTGAGTCTGATGATATATCTAGAAAGTTACATTATTCTAAAAATACACATCACTATAAAAGAAATTTAGTAGAGGTAAGATTAAATATCTTTTATTTACTAGGATTTAATAATGTTCATTAAACATTAGATTACCATTTGCTGATTAATCATTGAATGATTAACTTAATTTGTAGCATATAATTTATTATCACTAAAGAGCTTTGTTTCTTCACATTCCTACAAATTCATAGTTAAATCTTTATAGATATTTAAGACAAAATAAATGTTTACCATTTCTATATTAACAGGGACATCCTGTACCAATATAATTATTACAGTGTGGGAAATTAGTATTTACAAACTACAAATTCTAAAATTTTTTAAATTTATAAAAGAAAAACTAAAGAAAGTTTGGGAGGAGTTGACGAAAGGGAAAAACATGATCAAAATATACTGTCAAAATTCTAATAATAAAAAAGAAAGTTTGGTATATTTTATATTAAAATCTTACTTGCTTATTCCTTCCAAAGGATTTTCTGTTGTTTCTACAAATATAAAAAGCTCTTAAAATACACTAGTTATGTACAAGTAAATGAATGTCATAAAACTGTGATGAGAGTTTGTAAACTTTAGATATTATCTGAAATGTTTCTTTTCATGTTAAAACATAAGGTCTAATACCTCAAAGTATTAGGATGTAGGGGGGTTTGACAAGTGAGTACATCATGAGGGTTCTGCCCTTGCACTTCAATTGGACTTACCAGTCACCAGACCCATGCAAAATAAATGCTTGTTTTACCTGATTTATGGTATTTTCCAGAAACCTACACAGATTAAGACAAAGAGTAACATGAAAAAAGTGTCAGGCAACAGTTTGAATATCACTGTTTTAATAACATGAAATACAAGTACAAAACACCGTACAAGTATACCTTTTACTACATGAAGATGGAATAACATGCATATGTTTTACCAGAATCTGTATTACCAAGTACTTTTACCACAGTGCCAATGGCTTTCCAGAGATTTTATCGTTCCTATGCAATTTTATCACAAATAAAAAAGCTTACAACTCTTTTTTAACCAATGCAGATACACATTTATGCTCATATTCCTGTTCAAGGTGCTTTGGAGAACTGTTTGTTGCATAATACAACCTTCATGAAACCCCATTTACAGAACACAACAGCAACAAAGATGATAAAGTCCTCAAGTACTAAAAAACAAGTTTACAAATACTAGAATTGTCTGTCTTTCCTGCCTCTAAAAGGTTTGCCAAGTCAAGTGAGAGTAACATGGATCAATGAAGAAAAAGTATACTATGCTGGTGCCCAGCATTCAGTGGCCTCCATAGCATTCCTCACAGTTTTCGGCCATTTTAGTTAAGAGTTGTCTTATAACAGATAAAATAAAACAAAAGCAGCATTACTTTGTAGGGAAATATGAAAAGAAATACTGCTAATTCCATAAAGTATTTGGAAGTAATTTTGTTTTCATAAATAAATAAAATGGTATTTTTAAAGTTTTATTATTCTTGTTGTGAAAAAAATCACTCAAAGTTACATCAATCTTTAGTGGTAAACATTGGCTTATTTAACATGATTGGAAACCTGAACCACACTTTCAATTGTCAATGTTATGCTTTGTTCTTGGTAGAATCATTTTTGTTTCTTCTTTTTACATCCCAATTATAAACCCTGGCCATATCTGCAAGAATTGTCAAAGAAAATACAAATATAATTCTAAAGATAACAAATGAAATTATAATTTAGTCATAAAGTGAAACAAACACAACAGAAATCATACAAACAAAAATACTAGTGGCAACTACTATTGGCAGCCATGTTGGTATTCTATCAATTGCTAAGAAATTCTGGAATTAACTTCTACCAAAACCAAGACTTCCAATCAATAATTGCTTAGCATATTTAGCCAACTATGGTACGTTCAATAAATATGTGCTAGATACTCTCAATAATTTTGGGATAGCATCATACGGTATTTCCCAGGCTGTCCTAGAACTCATGGGGTCAAATCAGACTCCAACGTAAACTTCCAAGTATCTGAAACTATAGTGTACATCATTGTGTCTGACTCAATTTTTTTCTATTTGTCAAGTTTTAAAACTAATCCTTCATTCATGAAATATCAAAGATCACATTCTATATCCCAGCATAAAATGTTAAAATAAGTACAATTATCAAAGATTTTATCTGGGTTTAATAAATATATATAATAAGTGCTATTATATATATTATATCAATGATAAATAGCACTTCTCTTACGTTTCTAGGACTCAATTTGGATGACTTTTCCATTACATTTCATTTTTCTCTCACAATGAACAGTCCCATCTCCTGTCCCGTCCTGTTCTCCCATCCCCATCCCCTAAGGTCTAGCCTTCCTAGGACCTAGAGGTTTCACAAATGAATCAAGTATTCAAATTAGTAGTCAGATGATGATCACACCACTAAGCCTCAAAAAACCTATCTTGCTTTACCCAAGAACTTTCTTACTACATGCTATTCGTTGGGGGAGACTGCAGCTCCTACACTTGAAGAACTTGGGATTAATCCAGGAAAACAAAGTACTATGTGCAAAGTAGTAAAAAAAAAAAAAAAAAAACCCACTCTGATAGGATTAGAAAATGTTGTGGAATGCTCTGATGGTTACACTGACATATGAAGGATAAAGGAGTATCTCCACGTAAATAAAGAGAAATCATTCCAGGTAGGAGAAACAAATGAAGGAAAGAACAAAGGAAGACACAAAAGGCCTGGGTCATTTTTAGGGGTGAATAAAACAACTAGCTATTTGAAATTTGCAGTGTTCTAGAGAAGAACTTATTCATGAAAGTCACTGCATACGATGACACTGGCTGAGGTATAAGATTAGTGGGAGGCACTCAAGACTGCCTATATGCATATATTATATACAACAGCTAATAACTGAAATATCATAACCAAAGGACTAAAAGAAAGATGTGTGACTTGGTAAATTCATTCTGGAGATGTTATAAAGAACAGGTTCTGAAGCACCAAACTAAGCACCAAAACTAAGTAACCATAGGTATAGAAAGTCTCACAGGGAAAAACTGACATGACCTGCTTATTAGGAAAAGAGAACTGTAAAGGATGATGATACCCAGGTGTTTTTCTTGTGTGAGTATGTCAGGAACAAGAAGAGATAAAGCAGAGTGTCCCAGTTAACTTTAGCTGGTCCTTGACATAGCCTAGAGTCACCAATTAGACAGATCTGTGACATGTCTGTGTGGGATAGTCTTGATTGTTAGTTGATGTAGATCTAGCCCACTGTAAGTAAAACCACTCCATGGGCAGTATAAGAAAGCTAGCTGAGCATGAGTGCAGGAGAGCCAACAAGCAGT
>CAJQZJ010037449.1:132622-156710 GCA_907164525.1 Lophiomys imhausi
AGTATCTTCTTAGATCTATAACACCCTCTTGATTCCTAAACAACTCAAAATTTAACTATGAGACTCTAGCTGTCTATTCTTCAACCACCTCAGAGACCTGAGAGGGATAAATATATCTGCTTATATAGGAAGTGCAGGGCCTGCAGCTTCCAAAACTAAGAAAGGACACACCAATGACTGCCTGGACAGTTCCCATTTTCTCTCCATACATTTCTGCATCAGTCTTCAGCCTTTGGGTCCTGTTTCTCTGACAGACATTTGTTGTAGAGCAGGGATTATGAAGGACTTAACTACCCTGTCTTGGCAGAGTTAGGCTGTCGACTTCCCTGCTACCAAGTTTTGTCCTTTTTGGACAGCAGTCTGTCTGCAGTTGGTGCAAGGGGTTTTTTCATGCCAAGAGATAGGCATGCCACTAATTCAACCATCTTACAGTGGAGATTCTTCGATGCTTATCTTCTACTTGGAGTAGAATAGGGGGTGCTGTCAGGAGCTGATATGTCTCGATATCAAAAAAAAAGAAAATCTTAATTTAAGATAACATCTTTGAATGCCATATTCTGCAGATCTCTTGGGGTTTTGAAGATGCCCTATCCATCTCTTGTATTTAGATAAGCAAATGTTGCTTGTCTCTTAGCAACTTGATTACTGGGTAGTTTAGAGAATTAAAATTCTTGATCTGACTTTCCTCAGTGATGAACAGGAACCTGGAAGTACACACCAAATAAATCCTTTCCTCCCCTAGGTTGCTTTTGGTCATATTGTTTTATCACAGCCAACAGAAAGGAAATGAGAAGAGATAAGAGCTTATTGTAAGCATTCCTTCCCCTCCAAATTTCCCCTATAAATTCTGTACTGCATTTCAAAATAGCATGTTTTACCTCCTAAAAAAAGCATTCCCTAACCTAATGACAGAATACATCCATCATTCTCAACTTCAAATTACCTTGATGCTGAATATACAGAATTATTTACGACTGCTATCATGGTCCTATTTTATATATGTAGTTTATTAGGGAAAGACCTTGATACCCATTTTCCCTCCACTTATTTGCATGACTCATATGGCTTAGCACACTTGTAGAAATTGCAAAGACTTTTTAAAGACAGGGCCTCACTATGTAGCCCAGGGTGGCCTCAAATTCATAATACTCTTGCCTCAGCTTCTAAAAATGCTAGGATTATAAGCATGGACCACTGCAACTAACTTACAGAAGACTTTTAAATGGTTGTGAAATTAAAGTATTTGGTTAAAGGTATCTTAATAAAGTATTTAAAAAGAAACGTATTCACCCGTGCAAACACACTGTCTACATTTCTAATTTATTATTTTATCTCTAAACGTTGTTATTCAAAAAAGACACTCATTATCTTATGTAATCTCTAACTTCACATTTAAGAATAAAGTCATTCCAACTTCCTGAACAGAACACCAACAGCTCAGGACCTGAGACCAACAATCAATAAATGGGATCTCATGAAACTGAAAAGCTTCTGTAAGGCAAAAGACACTGTCATTTGAACAAAACAGCAGCCTACAGACTGGGAGAAAATCTTCACCAACCCCTCGTCTAACAGAGGGCTAATATCTAAAATCTACAAAGAACTCAAGAAATTAAATGCCAAGAAACCAAATAATCCAATCAAAAAATGGGAAAAAGAGCTAAACAGAGAATTCACAAAGGAGAAATCCCTAATGGCTGAGAGACACTTGAAGAAATGATCAACATCCTTAATCATCAGAGAAATGCAACTCAAGACGACTCTGAGATTCCATCTCACACCTGTCAGAATGGCTAAGATCAAAAGCTCAAATGATAGCACATGCTGGCGAGGGTGTGGAGAAAGGGGAACCCTCCTCCATTGCTGGTGGGAGTGCAGGCAACCACTATGGAGGTCAGTATGGCGATATCTTAGAAAACTTGGAATAGCTTTGCCTCACGACCCAGCCATACCACTTCTGGGTATATACCCAAATGACTCCTCACGGAATCATAAGGAAGTTTCCTCATCTATGTTCATAGCAGCCTTATTTGTAATAGCTAGAAACTGGAAACAACCCAGATGTCCCTCAACCAAAGAATGGATTTAAAAACTGTAGTACATCTACACGATGGAATACTATTCAGCTATCAGGAACAATGAAATTATGCAATTTGCAGCCAAATGGATGGAACTAGAGAAGCTCATCCTGAGTGAGCTAATCCAGACTCAGAAGGATGCACATGGCATCTATTCACTTATAGTAGGATTTTAGCTATGTAGTACAGGATATCGATACTACAACCAACACACCAAAGGGAACATGGACATAGACTTTTTATTTATTTATTTTTAATTTGTTTGGTTGTTTTTTAGTTCTCTCTCCCTGGCAATGAGACACTTTTCACTGGTGGTACTGCCTTGTAGGCCCCCAGTGTATGAGGAGGCTCTTGGCCCTCATATGACCTCTGAACTGGGGTGAGGGACTGATATGTAGAGACACTCCACTCCAGAGGAGTGGGATGGAAGGGTTAGGGGGTAAAAAAAAATGCAATGTGAAGTTTCGGCCTTTTGCTACCAACTGTCATAAACTGTTTAGGATAATTAAGAAATGCAAACTAATAGTCATGGCAAGCTTGTCATTCTGCTAGGTACTATGACAGTAAACTATAGTTATTTTCTAAGCTAATCAGAAATCAAGTTGCTAAGAGACAAGCAACTTTTGCTTAACCTAATATAAGAGATAGATAGGGCATCTTCAAAAACCTCAAGAGATCTGCAAAATATGGTATTCAAAGATGTTTTCTTAAGATTTTTTGATATCGAGACATGTCAGCTCCTGACAGAACCTCCTATTCTACTCCAACTAGAAGATGAGCATCGAAGAATCTCCAGTGGGAGATGGTTGAATTAGTGGCAAGCCTATCTCTTGGCAAAAAAACAAAACAAAACAAAACAAAAAAACCTTGCTCCAACTGTAGACAGAATGCTGTCCAAAAAGGACAAAACTTGGAAGCAGGTAAGTCGACAGCCTAGCTCTGCCAAGGCAGGGTAGGAAAGTCCTTCATAATTCCTGCTCTACAATCAATGTCTGTCAGAGAAACGGGGCTAAACGGCTGAAGATTGAGCTGTAATGTATAGAGAGAAAATGGGAACCGTCCAGGCAGCCACTGGTATGTCATTTCTTAGTTTTGGAAGCTGTGGGCCCTGCACTTCCTATATAATCAGATATATGTATCCCTCTCAGGTCTCTGAGGTGGTTGAAGAATAGCTAGAGTCTCATAGTTAAATTTTGAGTTGTTTAGGAATCAAGAGGGTGTTCTGGATCTAAGAAGATGTCTTTAAAATTGTGATGCAAGTTAGTATGAAAGCTGAGTTAGATATAGAACTTTAAACTCATGGGGATGGTTAGATAGTAGAATGTTAACGTCAGGTACCAAATACATATGGACTGGACATTGGGAAGGTATGCTTAGCCATATAACTCTCATAATTGTGGCCTATTTATTTCTGTTGTTTTGTATTGTATTTATTGTTATAAGAGAAAGAGCCATTTGTTGAACTGAAAGGGGGAGCTGTTGGGAGGAAAAAAGTATACCTTAAACTTAAACAAAAAAGGGAAGAGGATGGGGGATTGAGGGGGAGGGGGGGTAGGAGGGTGGGACTGGAGGGGGGAGTAGGGAGGAGATTGTGATTGAGATGTAACTTGAAGAAATAAAAAAATAAAATAAAATGTAGCAAATAATTCAGATTCAGAATGTGAATCCTCCCAAAGAAATGCAAAACCAGAATTAAAATCTTTCCTTTATAACAAAAAGAAAACAATAAAGTCATTCTTCCCATGAAAGTAATATAAGAATTTTTTAAAATCTTTCTCCTTCTTCCCCTTTTTTATTTATTAAAAGGATACTGACTTCTGTAGTAGTAAATTGATCTCGAAGAAAGTCAAGGTCTTCCTCAAGAGAATCCAGATTCTTTGTGGCAGTTGATAAATTCTTTTCCAACAACGCCTGAGCTTCATCAATATCATATTCAAGCATTACATTAGCCTGAAGAAAAAAAGTCATGACAACTATTTAACAATCTCTAGGTTAGGGAAAGTGTTTGCAAACTGTGGCCCTTGGGCCAAACCAGCCTGCTGTCTTATACTTTGCCACATCAGAGCATAAGACAATGACCATGTAGCCTGAAAAACAGAAACCATTATTATTTGACCCTTTATAGAAAATTTGCTGACCCCTGAATTACAGGTATGTAGAAAATGTGATATCAATACACAAAATCACAGCACACACTATGAAATGAAATGGGCAAAAGGTAGAAGAGTGTACATTACCATTTCTGTACAAAGGCAGATGGATATGGTCTTACCTATGCACGTATAAATTTTTTCTTGAAGAATACCAAGAAATAGACTGTTGATTACCACAAGGCAAATACACTGCGCTAATGAGAAGTAGGCTTTCACAGGACATCCTTGCTATATAGATTTAATGTTTGTCTACCAGAATGAAAAGTATCAAATTCATATACTAGTAGTATTTGGAGGTGAGGTCTCTGGAAAGTAATCAGATTTAGATAAGAACATGAAGGAGGAACCTTCATGATGGCAGTAGTAACTTTGTAAAAAGAGAGAGCTAAGTTAGTATGCTTACTGTTTCACTATGTAATCTCCTCTACCATATTATGATACAGCCTGTGGCCCTTACCAGATGCTGGCACCAACCTCTTGAACTTTCGATGCATCAAATAGATTCCAGTCTGGGATAATTCAGTTATAGCAAAAGAAAATGACGAAGATAGTACCTTTTAAATTACATGTAAATGTGTTATCTGACAAACAAGTATTAAAGTTTAACATAAAGACTCATGGCTATAATTTTGGAATGCAGGAAGGTAAGGAAGGAGGATTCCAAGTTCAATGCCAGCCTGTGCTATATATTAAGAGTTTATCTCAGGAAAGAAAAACAAACAGAAAAACTCACACCTGTCTGGAAGCAGAGGCAAAAGGGGTCAGGAATTCATTGTCTTGCTCAGCTATATAGTTTGTTGCAAGCCTGGGATACATAATAATGTCTCTCAAAAACAAAACAGAACAAAAGAAAGAAACAGAGCAAAAAGCATTAGCCCAGCACTTGAGATTCTGAGGCAGGAATAGTAAGGAGGTCAAGGGCAGCCTGGGCCACATAGGAAGACTCTGTCTCAAACAAATAAACAAACAACAAAAAAAAACAAAAACAGTGATTGAAGATGGAGTTCATTGGTAGAACACTTGCCTAGCTTATACAAAGCTCTGTGTTCTGTAAGAAGATGGGTGGCTGTAATGGTAGTTATTAAATCACAAATAACTAAAAAACAGTAACCAAAACAAAGAAAAAACCCCACAAAATTAACATTAATAGGCTGGACATGGTGATTCAGGCCTTTAATATCAGCACTTTGGAGGAAGAAGCAGGAGAATCTCTGTGAGTCTGAAGTCAGCCTGGTCTACATAGCAAGTTCTGGGAAAGCCAGGACTGCTGGTCTATAAAGACCCTTTAAAAAAAAAAAAAAAGCAAGCAAGCAAGCAAGCAAGCAAACAAACATTAAAAACCAGGAAACATTAACTCAAAATACTGAAAATATATGTTGGCACAAAACTTATTCACAACAGTCAAAAAAGAGAGATAAACCCAATATCTATTAGTTGATAAATGAATAAATGAGATGCGGTTTATACACAAAACAGGGTATTTTGGGCAATGAAGAAATGAAACTGATACAAAGAGGAAGGAAATGAATTGGTAGTTGCTACTGCTTCTCAGCCATCTGGTAAAGGTCAAGTCCAGTGGATGCCAGAGGAAAGGAGATAGCAGAAGAAATATATGAATTTATGAGGTAAATAAAATGTTCTGTCGATAGAAAGAGGTGATGGTTACACAACTATGAACACACTAAAAACTATGAAACTATACACCTTTAAAAAGTAAATTTTATCTTAAGTGTTAAAAAGAGAGACAATATCTTCAAAGAGACTATTTGAGCCTTTACACACAACAACATGGCACCCAAAAGATACGGGAACTCCAAATAGATATTAAGTATCAGTACACTAACTAGAAGACAGCAGTTTTAAGTCAGACACAAAGGACAAATATAGCAGGCTATATCTCTTCACAGGTAAATGCTTTTTAAAAATGAAAGTATAGTGATAATCAGAGACTGGGAGGGGTTTCAGGGTAGGTGATAGAGGGAATTTGCTAATAGGTAAAGCACAGTTCTAGTGTTCTAAAGAACAGTTGTGCTAACTACAGTTCACAATACTCTATTATTTCTTTTTTTTTTTTTTTTGGTTTTTTGAGACAGGGTTTCTCTGTATATCTCTGGCTGTCCTGGACTCGCTTTGTAGACCAGGCTGGCCTCGAACTCGCAAAGATCCGCCTACCTCTGCCTCCCAAGTGCTGGGATTAAAGGCGTGCGCCACCACCGCCCGGCACTCTATTATTTCTTGATATTTGGAATATATATATATATATATATATATATATATATATGAAATACGACAAGAGTCTAAAGACTCCAAATGCAAAGTAATAAAACGATGAAAATATTAATTGCCCTAAGTAGGTCAGTATACATCTTATATACATACTGAATTACCACATTGTAACCTATAAATATGTATAGTCAAAATAATAATCAAGTGGTTGGTGTAGATCAGACATACAGCAACTCTAGTACCACAAAATAATAATTATTATTCAATTTTCTGTGCAGAGGTCATAAGGGACACATAAAGGCAGAGATCTATAAAGAGATTTTTTTCCCTTACAGCCCTTAGAGAAAGTTGACCCAATTCCAAGGCTTATCTCAGATTTCTGACCCCTTGAACCAAAAAAGAAAACCAAGCTTTGATGTTAAAGCCACCAAGTTGGTACTACCTAATAATGGAAGCCACAGAAAACATATGCATCCATTACTTCACAGTCATGGCCACAAAGATGGCATAGGGTACTAGCAACAAAAAAAAGTGAGAAATGTTTAGCTTCTCAATATATTTAGAAGGTTTACTGAAGACCTGGCTAACAGAGTAAATTAAAAGAGTCAAAGATGACTAAAAGGTTTTTGTTCTTAACGACTAGATAAAAGGTTCTATTTACTATTTACTGAGAGAGGGAAGACTGTGGGAGATGGTGGTCTATGTAAGAAATTTGAATTCAAGTAGTTAAGTAAGACACATAAAACAAAATAAAGATTTAAAAAGGTTGGAAGAAGTTAGCGAAGCAAATGAAAATAGTGATGAAAGTAAAAGAGCTAAAAAGATGGCTCAGGGGATAAGAGTACATACCTGTCATACTCTGTTTGCCAGAGGACCCTGGTTCACTTACAATCACCCACATGAAAGTTCAAAACTGCCTGTAACTCCAGCTCCAGAGGATCCAATACCCTCTTCTGGCCTCCACAGGTACCAGGCATACAAATGATGCACATATAGAAATGTAGGTAAAACACTCATAGACATGAAATAAAAATAAATCTTTCTTTAAAAAAAAGAGCAAAAAAATAAACAAAATAGAGTAAGTACAAGGACAAACAAAAAGTCATTGATAAGAAGCCAAAGGAAATCACATATAATGAAAAAGACTAAAATAGAGACCATAACAGATATTGAAACAAAGGAGATCCAACACATGAGTATTATTATTTTCCCAAATAAGAGAATGAGACCAAAATCACATTCAGGTACACACAAAAGAAATCATCTTTCTTGAAATAAAATAATATTTGAATTTTAAGAACCAAATGGTCACATAAAAACTAAATATTGACAGTCATTCCACACTGATACATTCAGGTATGTCTTCTATACTTTAAGAGTGAAAAAAGCTTTAATAGCTCATGACTAGGGGATCACAGGCCAGCCCTAGGAGCGGCTTACTGCCACTGTTTCACTAAATGGCCATGTCAAACTGCCTATTTTGTTTATACTAGCATATTTGTGTTGCTCTCAATCTTGGTCAGAGAAGCTTCTTTTTGCACTGGGTAGTGGTTAATGCAGAGACTTATAATTGGTCATTGTTCAGAATAAATGACTGAGTGTTCAACCATAGATAGGTTTCTCTACCTCAACCTGCCCTAATTCAAGGCTCAGGGAACATCACAGGTGTGGGCAGAAGAATGTAAAAGCCAGAAAAAAAAGCGTGAAATGCTGTCTTCTGGACATGACATGGCGGGTGCACAAATCAACTCACAGTAGCCATGGTTGTCTATATGAGATAAATCCAGTTAATGTTCCTTCAGATGCCCTATCCCTTAGTTGAAGAACTAACTATCAACAGTTGAAGACTGCTAAGGGAGACAGTCACTTTTCTCAGAGATGCTGCTCATACTTCAGCAGACAGCCTGTATACCCACCCACACATGGTCAGCACTAACTGAAATCAGGGGGCTATTAATAATGACAAAAACAAAACAAAACAAACCATATGAAGCCAAGAAGGAAACAGGTTGAAGTGCCTGGGAGAACTGAAGAAACATAGTGGGGGTAGATATGATGAACACACATTGTATGCATGTGTGAAATTTTCAGAGAATGTTAAAAATAAGAAAAAAAACCTAAGTGATAAACAGTGAATCTTTCCTTTTAAACACAGAACTAAGACTATACAAACAGGGGAAATTATAGCTGTACAACAAAATGTTTATGGACAAACTGAAATGAACTCAACTAACGAAACTTGGGTAGATGAGCTGTATGATAAAAGTGAATTTCCCAGTATTAAGTGGTCATCATTCACAGCACTAAAGTACTTCTTGAAATAGCAGCAAGTAAAAATCCCTCCCAAGCAGCTCTGGATAGCAGGAATCAGTATGCATTGTGCACTTGGTACTTTGCATGGGAGCTTGTCTAACATAAATTTTAAAAAAATATATGTTTAGCTACATCAAGGTACTAAGGGAAAGCAAGTTTTAAAAAAGCACAGACAGTGCTGGGCCAGGCATAGTGGCACAGGTCTTTAATCCCAGAATTCAGGAGTTAAAGCCAGGCAGATCTCTGTGACTTTGAGGCTAGCCTGTTCTACATAATGAATTCCAATACAGCAAGAGCCACATAGAAAGACCATGTATGAAAAAAAAACATTAAAAAAAGAAGAAAAAAAGAAAAAGCATACACAAAATCTATGAAATCATCTTAAACAGAATGTTTTTAAGGACGGCTCAGCTGTTAAAGAGCACTAGCTGTTCTCCCAGAGGGCCAGGTTTCAATTCCCAAAACCCACGTAACAGCTTACAACCATCTCTTAACTATTATTTCCAGGGAATCTGATGCCCTCCTCTGGCCTTCATGGGCACAAGGCATGCATGTGGTGCACAAACATAGATGCAAGCACAAAAAAATACATCATACACACACAAAAAATTTAAACTATTTTAACCTCAAAGTTTTTATAATATTTTTTCTCTTTAAATTTAAAGGGCTCTTCCTAGAATTATTACACTCTTATAAACAAGAAACATTTATCAGAAGTAAACCAATACTATTTTACTTCTGCTATATGTTTTTTATATGAATATCTTTGTATGTAAACACCAGCACAACCTTAGGTGTCATCCTCAGGAAGACTGCCCATCATTTAAATTGGTCGCTCACTGGCCCCAAGCTCACCAATTAGGCTAGACTTACTAGCTAATGAATCCTAGGGATCCTCCCAAGGGACAGGATCATAAACACAAAATGTCTTACATTTTTTATGTGAGTTCTAGGCTTTGAACTCAGGTTGTCATGCCTGTAAAGCAAATACTTGACCAAATGAGCCACACCCACTCCCCACTCTCTTTCTTCTGCTGCATTTTAAAAAGACAAAACATTAACTGGAAGTTGGCCATGGCAGTATGTCTGCAAGCAAAGGCAAGAGGATTATGAGTCCAAGAATAGGCTGGGCTACACATAAGATCTTGTCTTAGGGAAAAAAAAAACACCAAAAGGCTGAGGAATGTGAATCCATGGTAGTGTGCTTTCCAGCACACTCAAAACCCTGAGTTCACCAGCCCCTTCACCCCCCTCCCACAAACCTAGAAGAGTAGGTTTGGTCAATTTTGTCTTGACTGGGAAAAACTTTAAATGTGTGCAGTCTTTAAAATACTCCTAATTGCAGTCAGTTTCTAATAAAGTCTACTTGAACTCTACAGCTTCATTCCTTGTAAAATCAAAGGAAGATAAAGACATTGTATATTAAGAAAAAAAATACTGTTTTGCTTGCCAGAAAACATTGGTTTACAAACACATTGGCTGTGGCTATAATATTTACTTACCCCCAACCACAGGCATACTTTATCAGTAGGAGGAACTGAAGCTTTGCAGTACAGGTTATCTGCCAATAAGAATCTAGTCTCCATTGAATTGGTGGACTCCTTTAAAAAAAAATGACAGTACCACAAACACAGGTTGATATCAATGTCATAAAGGAGGGATCCCACACCCAATCCCAAGACAATAAAAACAGTACCATCATAAAGACTTACTTATTTGTAAAAGAAATGAATGGCTGGCCATGGACTCTGATTCAGCTACTTACTACCTGTGCAAATTTAGCATGTCACTATTTATCTATGCCTCGAGTTCCTCATCCATAAAATAAGGATAACAACAATCACCACATTTATGAAGGTTATTATAAGCTTCCAAAAACATGTCTTAATTTTAAACACAGGCAAGGCCTTAGAGTAAAAAGATAAATAAAAGTACTCTAATCAAATGGGACCAGGAACAAAGCAGATGTCACTATCCTATCTGACAAAATGGACTTCAAAATTAAAATTAATCAGAAGAGATAAAGAGAGACATATCATTCTAATCAAGGGAACAGTTAACCAAGAAGATATTACTATCCTAAACATATATGCAAACTCTGGGGCTCCCAATTTCATTTTTTTTTATAAAAAAAAAATCTACTAGCTGGGCATGGTGGCGCATGCCTTTAATCCCAGCACTTGGAAGGTAGAGGCAGGAGGATCTCTGTGAGTTCAAGGCCAGCCTGGTCTACAAAGAGAGTCCTGGACAGTCAAGGACACAGAGAAACCCTGTCTCAAAAAAGAAACAAGCAAAAAAATGAATAAAAAACAAAAGCAAAAAATGTCTACTATAAAATTTAAAGACACAGATTAACATCAATCCATTAATAGTAGGTGATTTCAATACCCCACTCTCTCCAAGACAGGTCATCTACACACACACAAAAAGAGAAACATCAGAACTGACATCATACATCAAATGAACCTAACAGATATCTGCAGAATATTATACCCAAAGACCAAAGAATATACATTCTACTCAGTAGCACATGGAAACTTTTTCTGAAATAGGTACATCTCTGAGACACACCGAAAGTAGTCCTGTGAGGAAAATTTACAGCTCTAAGTGCCTACTTTAAAAAAATCAGAAAGAAGCCGGGCGGTGGTGGCGCACGCCTTTAATCCCAGCACTTGGGAGGCAGAGGCAGGCGGATGGATCTCTGTGAGTTCAAGGCCAGCCTGGTCTACAAAGCGAGTCCAGGACAGCCAAGGATATACAGAGAAACCCTGTCTCGAAAAAAACAAAAAAAAAAAAAATCAGAAAGAATACAAATAAATAAATGGCTTAATGATGTAGAAAAAGAACAAACCAAATCCAAACCCAATCAACATAAAAATATATAATCATAATAAAAATCAGAGCAGAAATCAGCTACATATAAACAAAGAAAACAATATAAAGAATCAACAAATCTAACATCTGATTCTTTAAGAAGATAAACAAAATGTAGATGATACCCTTGGCTCAACTAACCAAAAGAAATAGAAAGGGATCCAAATTAACAGAATCAAAAATGAACTGGGAAACATTACGACAGACACCAAAGAAATGTAGAATACCATGAGGGAATAGTTTTAAAACCTATATTCCAATAAGCTAGAAAACCTAAAAGAAATGGATGAGTAGATTCAGCCAAACCCCCAAAACCAAGAAGTCAATGACCTAAACAGGCCACTAAGAAATGAGAATATGACATAGTAATAAAAAGCCTTCCAGCTAAAAAAAAAAAAAAAAAAAAAAAAGTCCAGGACCAGAGGGATTCACAGAAGAATTATACCAGATATTCAAAGAAGATCTACAAAATCCTTCTTAAGCTATCCAAAACAAAACAGGAAAAAAAAAAAACAGAAAAAAAGAGACAGAAGGATCACTTCCAAACTCCTATGAAGCCAGTATGCACACCCAAAAAATTAAATAAAATAAAAACTCTCTTAAATGTTGCTACCTCAGAATAACACATTTTAAAAATAACATCATTTCTAATTAACTTTTTTTCTTTTTGTATAATTGTGTTTATTTATGTATGTGCATATATATGCATGCATGCCAGAAGAGGGCATCAAATCTAATTATAGATGGTTGAGAGCCACCATAAGGTTGCTGGGAATTGAACTCAGGACCTCTGGAGAACAGCCAGTGCTCTTAACCGCTGAGCCATCTCTCCAGTCCCCTCTAATTAAAATTTTACACACAAAGTAATCTAAGTAAGAAACTTAGAATTAAGCTTGATTTTAGGGGAAGGCCACAAAGCCATCTTTTTGACAGAAGTATACTATTTTTTTCCTTTAATTAATTCATTCATTTTACATCCTGATCCCAGACCCCCTCCCTCCTCTCCTCCCACTCTTACCCTCCTATTCTCTTCCCCCTTTCTCCCCTCCCATTCTTCTCAGAGAAAGGATGCCCCCCACCAACCTGCCCTAGTCAGAAGCATATTATTTTTAACATTAATGCATATGTTCAAAAATGTAGGGTGAATCCTACAGAACAAATAAAATACCAGTAACCAAAGAGTCAAGAAAATCAGGGAAGAAGAAGAAGAGGAGGAGGAGGAGGAGGAGGAGGAGGAGGAGGAGGAGGAGGAGGAAGAAGAAGAAGAAGAAGAAGAAAAAGAAGAAGAAGAAAAAGAAGAAGAAAATGAAGAAGAAGAAGAAGAAGAAGAAGAAGAAGAAGAAGAAGAAGAAGAAGGAAGAAGAAGAAGAAAAAGAAGAAGAAGAAGAAAAAGAAGAAGAAGAAGAAGAAGAGAAGAAGAAGAAGAAAAGAAGAAGAAACCAAAACTTGATTTGCTTATACTTGCACACAAAAATACACTTACTTTTTTCTTCTGTATATATTTCAGAATTTCTAAAGTCTGCTTAATTTCAGGAATCTGAACTTTCAGTCTGTGAGGAGGAAGAAAAAAAAAGGTTAACATAGTATTTTATAGGCAAAATTAAACATCATGACCATCTTACTAGCCCTGCAATTTTCAACTACTATGTCCTCAAAAACCACTTACAAATATAAAATAGTTATATTTTATAAATTTTATTTAAATATTCTAGATAAAAGATGATAAATATTGCAAAACAAAATTTATTTACTAGATCATATAGAGAATACTAAGGATACAAACATTTAATTAAAATATTTAAGAGACTAAAGAGATTACAAAGTGGTTTAGAGCACTTGTTCTTTCAGAGGACCCAGGTTCAATTCCCAGCATTCACGTGGTGGCTCACAACCATCCATAACCCAGTTCCAGATATGACATCAGTTCTGACCTCCACACGCACCAGGCATGTACATGGTACACAGACATTCAGGCAGGCAAAACATTCATACACATAAAATATTTTTGACATTAAAAAATAAAATAAGATGTAATACTAAGCATATACATATATATATATATATATATATATAATACATAGTGTAAAAAGCCTTACTTCATTTGTCTAACTCCTTGTTAACATTTCTAGAACAGGACACATTTTGCAGAAGTGATTCACAGATTCTTAAACTTTCATTTAAAATATATTAATTTTCCAATTTTAATTTTATAACTACTTTTTAAAACAACATGTATTCAAATATATTAAACCCCAAATTTGAAAACATCAGCCACCTATATATACTGTATGAGGCATACTCAGCACATGTACATTATAATAAGCTAAGTTTCAGGCAAAGCACAGAGATGTCTTCTCAGTGTACATACTTGTCACACTGTTTTTAAAAATGTACAACATCATCTAGATGCCCTCCGAATCACCCAGTGTGAATTATTACCTACCCTATCCCAGATACAAGGTAGAAAAGGATAAGGACATATATATGCTCTCCAGAGACAGAAAAAGCCCCAAGCTGTGTAGCTAAGATACATAAATACTGACCCCTCATTTGATGCAAAGATAATGAAGACAGTCAGGAGGTAACAAGAAAAAGACAAAGATATCTATCTACTCTTGCCACTCTCCCTCAATACAGTACTTCAAATTTTAGCCAACAAAGAAATAAATGGAACTCAAATATAAAAGAAATTAAATTAACCCTACTTGTGGATGATATGATTCTATACCTAGAGAACAACAAAGTCTCTACCAAACGATTCTTAAAACTGATAAGTCTACAGTCATCTGACCCTGAAAAAAAGGAATCTCATCTGATCTCAGCAAAAAACAGGATTCGGTTTGATTGGTAGTTAGATGGATGAACTGGTAAACAAATTAGGCAAAAATCAATAGCTTTTCTATACACCAATAATGAGTTCACTATGAAAGAAATCAGAAAAATAATCCCATTCACAATAGCCACAAAGAAATAAAACACACTGTGACAAACAACAGAAAACTGACTATCAAGGCAAAATACTTCTACACTGAAAATTATAAAATACTAAACAAAGGAAATGAGGATACTAGAAGATGGATGGAAGCTCACCACATGTTTGTGGATGGGCAAAACTAATACTATAAGGATGGTCATATTATCAAAATTACTGTGTTATTCAATGTAAACCCTACCAAAATTCCAATGACATTCTTCACAGAAATAGAAATCACAATCTTAAAATACATGAGACTCCAAATGGTCAAGGTAACCTTGAACAAAAAGAGCAATGCTGTATGAATAACAACAAAAAAATCATAGTAATAGTAACAGACAAAAAAAAAAACAAAACAAAACAAAACCAACCAACCAAATAGAAAAACAATAGTCAAATAGATCACTGGTATAAAATAAAGGACCTAGCAATAAACTCATATAGCTAAAATCAACTCAACAAAAATGCCAAGAGCATCTGATGAAAAAAAAAGACAGCCTCTTCAACAAATGGTGTTAGGAAAACTGAATGTCCATATATAAAAACTTAAAACCATATCCCCCACCACATTGTACAAATGAAAAAAGAAAAAAAAAATTCAAAATACATTTAAAAACCTTAAAGTACCACCTGACATTCAAAAGTACTACAAGAAAACATGAGGGAAATATTTCAAGATATTGACACAGGTTATAAATTTTTAATAGGATTCCAATAGCTCAAAATACAGAATTGAAAAGTGAAATTAAAGCTGGGCATGGTGGCACACACCTTTAGTCCCAGCATTTGGGAGGCAGAGGCAGGCGGATCACTGTGAGTTCGAGGCCAGCTTGGTCTACAAAGCGAGTCCAGAACAGGCAGAGCTGTTACACAGAGAAACCCTGTCTTAAAAAACAAAGACAAAAACAAAAACACAAGAAAAGTGAAATTATATCAAATTAAAAAGCTCTGCACAGCAAATGAACCAATCAGTAGACTAAATGAGTATATAGGGGGGATAAAATATTTGCCAATTATTTACCTAACATTATATTAATATCTATAATATGTAAATAATTGAAAAACTTAACTAAGTTGGTAATGATTTGAAGTACCAAATTGCTAATAAATGTATGAAGAAAATGTCCAACATCTTTAGGCATCACAGAAGGTAAATTAAAACTACAGAGATTCCATCTCACCAGAGTCATAATGGCTATCATCAAAAATACCAACCTATGCCTAGTGATGGAGGTCTGTTATCCCAGATACTTGGGAGGCAGAGACAGGAAGATTGAAAATTCAAGACCTACCTGAGCAACTTAAGAACCTATTTCAAAATAAAAAATAAGAAGGGCTAGCAACATAATTCAAAAGTAGAGCACTTGCCAAGTACACATGAAGCCCTAGGTTCAATTATCAAGTATGGCAGAAAAAATAAAGCCAGGCATTGTGGTACACACCTGTAACTCCAGCACTTGGGAGGTATTGGCAGAAGGATCAGGACCTCAAGGTCATCCTTTGCTACATACCAAATTCAAGACCAGCATGCGCTACATAAGACCGTGTCTCAAAGATAATTAGCAATATTGGCAAGGATATACAGAAAAAAATGTACTGTTATATAATAATGTAAATGTAATGTTACCTTATATAATGTAAATTATATTTTTATATAAAACAATATGAATGTTTTTCAGAAATATAAAAATGAGGCCAGAGAAATGACTCCAACAGGTAAAAGCCCTTGCTGATGAGCAAGCCTAAACAACTTGAGTTCAACCTTTGAGACTTACAAAAAAATCAGAATACAGTGGCTGGCATCTGTACTCGCAGAATGGCAAGATGAGAACTGCTCAGGTCTCCAACCTCCACAGATACACAATGGCACATTTGAGCCTATGCTTGTGCCATGGCATGTATGGACCTGGATACATGTGATTACACACACACACACACACACACACACACACACACACACAAACAAACAAAAAACTAAAAATGGAAATACTTGATTCAGCTGTATTATTACTGAGTACATACACAAAAAAGAAACCATGCAAGAGTTGTGTGCCTACTAATATTCACTGTGGCACTATTCACAATAACCAAGAACAGATGAATGGATAAACAGGTATATGTGCATGGTGTATGTGTGTATGTGGAAATGAAACATTATGCAACAATTAGAATGAAAATATGTCATTTGCAACATTATTAACAGAACTATAGGTCATCATGTTAAACAAAATACACCAGACTAAAGTAAAAGGAAAGGGTGGTTGGTATCAAGGAAGATAAATATAATTCAAGAACAATATTTGCATGATGAATATATCAGAGTAAAATTCATTAGCTTGTACAACTTATATTCACTAATAATTATAATAAAGTTTTTTAAATGCAGAAATTGTTTTGATTACCTTCTTTTTTTTTGAGCAAGGTTGAGTTCCATAAACTTATACTTCTGATATTGTTCATCCAGCTTCTTTAACACTGTATCTACAGTCTCATTCCCAGGCTGCTTCATGAAAGAATCTACATCTTCCTTTAATATGAACAATGATGTATTATAAAATTTTAAATTAATATCTCAAATCTTATTTTCACTACTTTATAAAATGTGAAAGAATGAGTTTTGTTTTCTTCAAAGGCTTGTTTTATTTATATTTTTGAAAAAATGTTTTCATAATATATATTTTGATCAGTTTCCCCTCTCCCAACTCCTCCAAGATCCTCTCACCTCCTCAACTCCATAATTTCTCTCTCTCTCTCTCTCTCTCTCTCTCCCCCTCCCTCCCTTCCTCCCTCCCCCCCTTCCTCTCCCTCTCTCCCGGGAACATACAAATAAAAAAGCTATAATTTTAAAAACAGAAATGAAAAAAAAGATAAGAAACACACACAAAATGCATAAAAACACAAAATCTGAAATGATGAACACAAAAAATGAAATGAAAACATCCAACCAAAAAGTGAGTTAAAGAAAAAAAATGTTCAAAGCAATATGAGACAAAAAGTCTACAAAAATACCATTGAATTCATTTTGTGTTGGCCATCTACTGTTGAACATGGAACCTACCCTTAAGTGTTGCGAATATATACAGTGAGACTCCACTGGAGAGAACTAACTTTTCCAACCGCTTGTTTTTAATTAAAAACATAATTATAAAAAGTTAAAGATGGCTGCAGCTGGAGCTCAGTGGTATACCACTTGCCTACCAGACATAAAGCCCTAGGTCATCCCCAGTACTTGCAGAAGTTAAGTGATACTGATGATATGGGTCTGTACCCAGAACTCAGGAAGTAGAAGCAGAAGGATCCAAAGTTCAAGGCCAGCCTCAGATATATAATAAATTTGGGTCAACCTGGGCTACATAATAGCCTGTCTCAAAAAAGACAAAAATAAGTTAAAGAAAGACCATTTTGGACAGTTCACATATATTATGTAGCTAATTTATTCTTTATTTGTCTGTTTTTAATTTGAGACACATGACCTTGCCTGCTTTATACATTTTTTCATGTGGCCCTAGTAGTAAATATGAAAGTTACTAGCAATGAAACACACTGCCTACTCATGAGTCCTAGTCAGTAAAGAATTGAGCAAATTCTGTGCCAAATTTATCACTTTTCTTACTGCTTAAATTCAATTGAACACATGTCTTATTTTTCATAGCTCCAAAAACACTGAATTCAAGGCCAGCATGGTCTACAGAGTGAGTTCTAGGACAACCAGGGATACACAGACAAACCCTGTCTTGAAAAACTAAAAAAGAAAAAGAAAAAAAAAAACAACTTCCATAAACATTGTCATCCATATATACTCAAGACTAAGCAGCAAGTGGGAAGTCCAGGGCAGAATTATCATGCCACTCCAATTAGTTTTGGAACATCAAGACAATTATGTAAAGTTTGGGCTGTTTAATTACATCTTGTTTATATAAAATTTAACCATAAAATTTTAGAAGAGCCAGGTGTTACAATGTCTGTCTGTCTTTAATCTCACGCTTGGAAAGTAAAGGCAGAAGGGTTGCTATGAGTTTGAGGCGAGCCTAATCCACACAATGAGTTCTAGGCCAAGCTGGGCTACAGTGTGCGGCTCTGTCTCAAAAAATAAATAATAAAATAAAGTATATTTTAGGATAAGGCTATAAAGCCCTCAGATAAAGCTTGTATTCATTAATTCAATTTCTGAAGTTACCTCTGACTACTGTGTTTTATTTAAAATGGGAATTCCAATATATCTGGGAATAACTAATATATACATATATACATATGTATATACAAAATCATATGCATCAGGGATTGTGGTAGGATCAGGAAAAATAGCAAAAAATAATTACCTCACCTCTAAGTAGCAGAGCATGACCAAAGAGGTTCTGAAGGCCTCCTGACAGCTCAAATACAAATTCTGGATACCTCATTTATATCCTCTATTTCTCGGCTTCAATGACTACATCTACAAAATGTGAACCATAGCAACTCCCTCCTAAAGTCTTGTAGAATTTCTAAGAAAATTTCAGAACCTCAGAAAATATTTCATGTAAAGATCTCTTGAAAAAAATTGTAAACGCACAGCACATTGAGAACACACAGAAAAAAAATTATTGCACCAGCACATGGCTCAGCGGTTAAGAGCACTGACTGTTCTTCCAAAGGACCTGGGTTCAAATCCCAGCACCCACATGGCAGTTCACAGCTCTCTGTAGTTATGAGGTGTGGTGGTGCACGCCTTTAATCCCAGCACTCAGGGAGGCAGAGGCAGGTGGATCTCTGTGAGTTCACTGCCAGCCTGGACTACAGAGTGAGTCCATGACAGTCAATGATACACAAAGAAACCCTGTCTCGAAAAACCTAATAAATAAATGAATGAATAAAATAAATAAATATAAAATATACAATATAAAAGGTGATTTAAGTAAAAAATAAATAAAGAAAATAAAAATAAAACATACAATATAAAGTGTGATTTAAGTAAAAAATAAATAAAATATACAATATAAAATGTGATTTAAGTTAAAAAAAAAGGAGGGGTGTCTTTCGAAGCATGTCAGACATAAGAATATAAAATGGTTTCAGACACCTAATGACAGCCAATTATCCACGCGTCAATTCTTAAAGCGAGGACTGCGCTTTCCTGCTAATTAGGATCTCAGCAGTCTGCTTCCATTCCCTTGCTCAAGCTGATTCGGTGCCGTTCAGTATCCACAACACCTGAGGGACAGCTGTCCTGCCTCCTCACTGGACTGAGCGTGTATTCACCGACCTCTCAAGCAACACAGCTGTCTCGCGTTCCTCAATAACCAGCCTTTTTTTTTTTTTTTGCCGGCAACAGTAGACAACAACTGGCAGCAATTGGACAATCCCAAAGGACGCCACGCCCCTGCATCCAGCTCCTGTTCCCCAATACTCCTTCCCGCTCCCTCCTCTAGCCCCAGGTAGGACTACCATTCTTTTAAGCTATCCCCTGAGAAGCCAGGAAACCCAAGAATCGGGTTGGAGCAATAGGCCAGGCAGTCCCTCCTACACCTTAGCTCAGCACGTCCCAACAACCCAGGCCTGAGTAGTGACTGGAAAGCAGTCTTCAACGTGAAATCAAGACGCTTAAAAACAGGGTCTCTTACCACAAACACTGCTTCAGGAATCCCTAGGTGGAGCCGCCGCCCGTTTCCCGGAGCAGTTTCCAAGCCACATACGTCTTCAGCCGCAGCCATCTTAAGAAAGCCAGAGCGCGTATAATTACCTTCTGAGGTTTTGCCCGTTGGCGTCAGTGATTGGATCGTTTACACCAGCAGGCCTGCCTCTCTTCCTGTGCATCTGCGTATTCATTGGTGCTTACATCTCAGGTGGTAATTGGTTACATACGTGTGAGTGACAACAACGCTAGAAGTGGGAGGACCAATTCTGACTCCTGGGAAAATGAATGTCAGAGATTTAGGGAATGGGCAAGGCTAAAACCCTGGGAAGCCACACCACGCCAGACGGAACCCCCAAACTGTACCTCAAGATGGAGTGCAGTCTCCAGAGTGGCTTCCGAGGCGATCCCAATTACCTCTCACAGACCGATGAACCTGATTCTGGGTGTATCTCCAGGACTCAATAAATACCCAGTCTTTTTTGCGCCAATCTTTCTCAAAAGCCATCTTCAGTGAGAAGCTCGTCGCCCTCTGGCTCAGAAAACTTTCATATACTTATACTTTATAGGCAAAATCCCAAGAGCTGTGCCTAAGTTCCTAGGTCCAAGGGCTTCCCACAGAGTTGTCCTTGACAACAGCTCTTTAAAAAGTTAATAAATCGGGTATGGCATAAGCACTGCGTGAGACCCTGTTTGCAAATAAAGCAAATGTAGCGTATAGAATCAAGTAAATATACATTGGTATCTTTTTTAAAGGGGTGCGTGTGTGTGTGTGTGAGAGAGGGAGAGGGAGAGAGAGAGAGAGAGAGAGACCTTAGATTTTTGAAGTCTTAATAGCGAGGAGAGAAATCTCAGAATTAAGAAAAATTTTAAAGAATGTTCATGGCAGATTGTATATGTATGTAAATTTAGTTTAATTTAAAAATAATTATAAAGACCAAAGAGATGGGTCAGTTAATGTAAAGGGCTCATTGCCAAGCTTGAAATCTGAGTTTAATTTCCAGGAGCTAAATGGTGGAAGAAGGAGAGAACCGACCCCAGCAAGTTGTCTTCTGACTTCTAAATCTGCTTCCTGGCATGTACACCTGCATGCAAGTACACAAACACACACACACTAAAAAGTAAACTTAACCAACATCTCTATCATTGACATGTAATTACAGCCATCTGATATTTGACAAAGATGCCAAAAGTACACCCAGGAGGAAAGAAAGTATCTTCAACATCTGGAAAAACTGGATGTTGACATATAGAAGAATGAAAATGGACTCATATCTATCACCCTACACAAAAATCAGCTTCAAGTGGATCAGAAACCTCAATGTGAAACTCAAAACCCTGAAACCACTAGAAGAAAACATAAACAGGACCCTACAGGATTCCACTCATTCAGGAAGTAAGGCCAACAACTGATAAATGGGACTTCATAAAACTAAGAGGGTTTGTAGGGGTTGATAGATTAATATAAGTTAGATTAGTGAATATCTAGGTTTCTGATACAGTCTCTTAATCCGGGGCATGAAGATCAACTTCGCTGTGAGCAATTAGCTTATCAGCATATGGATGAAGTCACATGAAACGAGGGGAGTCTCTATGGACTGAAAAACAAGGTTGAAGCCAGGTGAAACAAGTAAAGACTTTATGACCTGGCATTGTTTTCAACTGTTAAAGGGGCAGAGCCCAAATTAAGCTGAAGCAGGTGGAACAAGGAGTGATCCTATTTAAGGACAAGTGGATGAGCCCAGAGAGCTGCGTGCTAAGGGCCCCCATATGAGAGAGCTCCGAGAGTACTGCTGGAGAAAGTGCTGGTAGACCCATGGCCAGATCTCCCTGAGGCAGAAGGAAGCTGGTGAGCAGATAAAGCCTCAGCAAGACAGCAAAAGGCCAAGGACTAAACCCTGTGGCTCAGCTTTTGCCTAGAGGGGTTTGACCTGTCCGAACAGTGGCCTGAACGGAACTGTGGCCAGCTTTAAAGACTGAGGCAGAGCCGGGCAGTGGTGGCGCACGCCTTTAATCCCAGCACTTGGGAGGCAGAGGCAGGCGGATCTTTGCGAGTTCGAGGCCAGCCTGGTCTACAAAGTGAGTCCAGGACAGCCAGGGCTACACAGAGAAACCCTGTCTCGAAAAACCAAAAAAAAAAAAAAAAGAAAGAAAGACTGAGGCAGAGCGGTAGAGTTGCTGATAAGAAGGAAGTAAGGTGGCCTGCAGACGCTGAGGTCTCCCAGAGAGAAGAAAGCCTCAAGCCTTATTTAAGGTGAGACTGCCATAGCCAATTTACCCTGACGAACCTGCATCTGAGATATTCCAGAATAAAGACTGCTAAGTGCATTAAAGAGTCTACCCCAGAGACTGTGTTCCTGACGACTGGGGACCTGCCCCAGAGACTGTATCCTTAGAAAAATAGTTGTAATAGTTATCAATAGGTCTAGTGGTTAGGTCTTAGGGGTCGTAGGCATTTATAGGGGTTGTAGGCATTCATAGGGGTTGTAGGAATTTATAGGAATAGTAATTAAGTGTATTTGTTAATAAATAAGTGTTTAATAATTAAAAAGAACAGTTACAAGGGTTCTATATAGCTGAGGAAACAATCCACCTAATGAAAAAGAAGCCCACTGAGTGGGACAGAATCTTTACAAGATGAGTATCTGATTAGAGGATTAATATCGAGAATCTAGAAAGAACTCAAGAAACTAAAAGTAAAGAAAATGACCCAATTAAAAATTGGCTATGAGTCTGAACAGAGAGTTCTCAAAGAAATAAAAATGGCTAAAATTGTATTCAATTTCCATAGCAATCAGGGAAATGGAAATTAAAGTACTTTGAGATCTCATCTTACCCCAATCAGGATGGCTAAGTTTAAAAGAAAAAAAACTGACAAAAAAAATTCTGGCAAGAAACTTGTGCAACCACTTTGGAAATCAATCTGGAGATATCTTAGAAAATTGGGAATAATTCTACCTCAAGACCCAGCTATACCCCTCTTGGGCATATATCCAAAAGATTGGAAATGAAACCACATGGACATTGCCTCAACAATGTTCATAGCAGCTTTATTTGTAATAGCCAGAAACTGGAAGCAACCCAGATGTCCTTCAATTGAAGAATGGATAAAAAAAAAAAACTGTGGTACATTTACACAATGGAATACTACACAGCTATCAGAAATGAGGAAATCATGCAATTCAAAACCAAATGGATGGAGCTAGAAAAGCTCATCCTAAGTGAGCTGACACAGTCCCAGAAAGATAAACATGGTATGTACTCTCTTATAAATGGATATTAACCATACATCACAGGATAACTATCCTACAACCCACAGACCCAAATAGATAGGAACCTAGCATATCTATCCTAGGAAAAATTTTACCCACCAGTGAGTCATGGAATCTGCTGCAGGTTAGTGGAACACCTTACTCTAGATGGTGTGCCATATCAAGCCCCAGTACAAGTGGAAGCTCTTGGCTCTCACATGATGCAAGATCTGAGGGAGTATGATATGTGAGGGCCTACCTCATCTGAGGAGGAGAAGGGTACCAAGTAGAGGAACAAGGAGGGAGGGAGGGGCCAGAAGGGGAGGCGGGAGGAAACTATGTTCTAGAAGTAAATAATACTTTTTAAGAAAAGAGTTAATAAGCTTAAAAAATATAATAAAAATACAATATAAAATTTTCAAACTATAATTTACCAAAGGTATACTTGCCTTACTGGCATGAAAGGAAAATGGCCTTAATTTCAGATTAGAATGTTAGACAGCAGGTGGCCACATAGATTACACAAATTTGATAGCAGCTTAAAAGTTTTTTTGTTTTGTGTTTGTAGATGTATAGGATATTTTCATGGTTTGGCATTAAAAAGCAGG
>CAJQZJ010037449.1:163830-243208 GCA_907164525.1 Lophiomys imhausi
CAACAATGGTAGAGGTTGTAGTTTTCAGCAAAGGTCCCCTTGCTGGCCTCAGGACCTCCACAGGACAAGGAATGGTGATGTGAATTAAAAATCAGGGCATTAAATCTGTAGATATCTAGCCATGATCCTAGCCTGTTTCACTTTTCTCAGGAACTAAGAGGCTGAGATTGTCTCTCTTTTGTCTTTTCCTATACTAACCTAAACATTCTCATTTCATCTTTGCTACTACTGGGATTATCTGACTGCTCATTAAAGGAAGCCCAGTGTTATCTTAGCCAACAGTAGTTCTCACAGTGAGCCCCTAGGATGGGGATGCCTGAAGGGATAGCTGTAAATGTCCTAAGTAACCAAATTTTTCCAGGAACTTGTTAGCCTCTTTTTTTTGGAGAAGATACAGATGCCTCTACTTCACAAATTCCATTCCCCATTAGGATCTGCCCTACTTTCCACCCTGACTTCTAGGCCTATAATTGTTGTTAAATCTCATTGAAGATTAGTTGAAAGGTAAGCATAGTGTGTGATTCTTTCCCTCAGGGAGGCTGATACCAGAGGATCACAAGTTGGAAGCCTGCCTGGGCTACATAGTGAGTTCTAGACCGGTCTAGGCAACTTATTAAGACACTATCTCAAAAAAGAAAAAGTAAAAATTGGCTAGTTTTAAGGTTTTTGTATATGTGTTAAGATAGATGATTGATTCATATATAGGGGTGTGTGTGTGTGTGTGTGTGTGTGTGTGTGTGTGTGTGTGTGTGTGTAGATCATGACACTAAAGAAGAGACACTCAGGGGAGAAAGAAGTCTTCCTGGAGGGAGGAAAGAACAATAGGATATAAGTGTCATAAAAGCAAAAGAGTAGCTACTGGAGAGGAAGGAGATCAGCAGAAGGGAGACAGGATGATTGGGGAGTAAAGTGGGGAAATTTTCAACAAAAACAAAATGTACATAAAAGGCCATAATGAAACCCATTGCTTTGTATGTTACTTTTAAAAGAACACTTTATGAATGCCATGGACAGATAGACAGAAGGGCTAGTGATAGAACTCAATGGTACAAAACTTGACTAACATGAGAGGCCTTCAGTTTAAACCCAATACAACCTACACATCCAAGTAAAACAGTATTGCAAAAACAATGCCTTCCAGAACATCAGAAATAGGCGCCAATTTTAAAGACATAAAAGATATAAGGGTGACTATCCCCATCTCCATCAAAACCACATAGCCCCAGTTTCTGGAGAAGGAAAAAGCCTGAGCTCATTCGAGTTTTACAGCACTGTTATGGGAAAGGCATTAACATTATACCGCTTTGCAGTTGTAAGAAATAACCAGCTCCATCCACTCAAAAAGCATGATCTATTACACTAGGAGATACTATGTGTGTGTATATGTAATTTATAGGTAAGTCAAAATATATACACATCACTTTATGACAAAAGAGTCTCTGATGATGACTAGTACAATGGACATGCAAATGCAAAAAGTCATTTTATATACAATATGCAACTGACCTGAGAAAGATATAGAATGTCTTTCCGTTCAACTCCAAATTCATGAATTCACAAAAAGATGAAGAAATCATAAACATAACTGTAGATAGTAGTAATAAAAAAGTAACAAATATGCCATTGTGTATGTGTGTATATATATATATATATAAGAAAAAGTACCTCAAGAATATATCTTTCTAAATCAAAGAAAACAAAAATAAAAACAAAACATGCCAGGCAAACATATGTAAATTTAAGCACAAAAATTATACTTATCCTAAGGATAGACTCTTTAAAAAAAGGCCAGTATTGAATCTTTGATATTTGGAGAACTAAGTTGTATCATGCAAATGTGTTATAACTTTTCAAGTGGAAGTCAACCACTATTCACATTGTTGTTCTCATTGATGATTTATGTTTATTCTCTTTGGTTTTTAGAAGTTTTCTGTCAATTGTCTAGGAATGATTCACCTTGTTTTGTTTGGAATACTCTGAGCATAAGGGAAAAAATACAGGCTTACTTTTGCTATTATTTCTTTCTCTCACTCACCACAGACCCTTCTGTTTATTGCCCAGTGCTTGGGGAAGATTTTTGTCATATGTATTTTGATTCAGTTTTGAAACTGTTTCTTATAGTAGAATAAAGGTGATACTAAACTAATACAGAGCAACTGAAAATCCTTGGATACAAATGAATTAAACCTCTGCAACCTTTAGGAATTCTGTCAGTTTGGCTGTTCTTCCAAGAAACTTGATATAAATATCCAAACTTTCCTTGCATTGGTTCTTCTTCATGTTAAAATAATTGTCTAAAAATAGAAACAATAGATAACACAAGATCAAAGTGAGAACTGCACTAATTTTCCTTAATATGTAATATAGTGGTATTTCATTATTTTAAAACACATAGCCTTCAAAAATCTTCTATTTTGAATCTACAAGAAAAAATATAAATATAGAGATAAAATACTTTTACAAATAAACTGCACCTAAAATTTCCTTTTAAAACAATTTAAATTTTAAAAAGAAGTTTTAACTTGCCAAAAAGATTAAGGATCCCTTCATTATAAGCTAAAAAAAAAAAAGGCAAAGAGAATCTTTAAAGAGCAGTATAAAAGCAGACTGTATGATCCCATTGGTTAGTTGGTTGGGATTTGCCTAAAAAAGAAAGAATTATCTAATTACTATGACAGTTAAAGATGATTTATTCTCCCAGATACAATTAAATTATACCATTTATTAATATTCTTATAAGCTCTTACATTAAAATTAAAAAGAACATCACGTTGGGTTTGAATGACTGGAAGTGTGTTTAGAAGCTCATTGGTATTCATAGTTCTCATCACACCATGTGTCCTACAAAAGAAAAAGGAAAATCATAAGTACCAGTAATTAAGAGTATAGAAATGTGTTTTGTACAAATTTCATAGCCAGCAATTTTGTACAAATTGCAGTGTTTACTTAGAAATTAATGATATTTACTGACCCTCTCTTGATTTTTGTGATGTCAGATGAGTTCATTCTGCTTGTGAGCGAGCGACTTTTCATTCAGGTACTTGGTATATTGTCTGATGAAAGCTGACATAGTGTAGCCTAAAACTGAGGTATTTTATTTCTAATTCAGTGATATTATTTGCAATAGGTCAACAAATGCAAAAACTTTTATCCATGTCACCTTATACTCTAATAGCTTTGAAGTATAAAAGCTAGACTTTTTTCATTAATCTAATCTGACAATTCTCTTTTTTTTTTTTTTTTGGATTTTTCGAGACAGGGTTTCTCTGTGTAGCCCTGGCTGTCCTGGACTCACTTTGTAGACCAGGCTGGCCTCGAACTCACAAAGATCCGCCTGTCTCTGCCTCCCAAGTGCTGGGATTAAAGGCGTGAGCCACCACCGCCCGGCTTAATCTGACAATTCTCAAGCATTCTGTTAAAGATTCTTTTTTATTTCTTTAAATCTTTGGTATATGATGTGTTGATGGTGACATTATTGAACAGAAGAAATAACTGAATTTTATGAGCTTCTTTCATACATTCAATAAAAACTATTGTAAATTCTTACCATTTTTTTTACTGTCCCCAACCTGATCCTACCACTTCTCTTCTATTTTTGTGCCCTCAACAAATGATCCTGCCCCAAACTTCACAGAGAAACTGAGAAAAGGCTTAGAATGTCAATGCCTAGATATTCAACCTTCAAATGTACATTTATTTATTTGTTTTTGTTTGTTTGTTTATTCATCAATTTATTAACTCACCAAACAGTCATTGAGTACCTACAAGTCAGGTCTTGTTCTAGGTGTTGGAAGTTCAAAAAGTTCAGCTCTTATGTATTTCAGATGTGGACTGTCAGAAAGTAATGACCCCCAAACAAAACAAAGAAAACAAGACAGCTAGTGAGAAGTGGGATAAAGGAAATTTAGACAGGGAAGTAACATAAATTAAAGATTTGGGACAATTTTTGGTAGGCTGGATAAGGCCTCACTGAGTAAAGACCTAGAAGTCCATTGATAAGCTAGTAAGCATTCAAATTTATCTCAATGAATTGAGGGATTATTTACTTCCAATTCTCATCATATCAAATCCTTAATAATTTAGAATTATTTTCTTAACAAGGAATAGTTTTCAGATCTTTTCCTTCTTTGTCACATAAAAATACTTCCATCAAAGACTCATCTTACCTTCTATGATATTTTTATCAAGGAGGTTTCGTAAAGTAAACAAAGAGCTTGAGAGGCAAGATGTTGAATAAAACACTACCAAACATAATATACAAAATTTAAAGATTAGTTTTATATATAGATGGAGTTCATTAATGTTTCTAATTAAATGTTTTTTCTCTCAAGAATTTGTCTAACTTTTTCCCTTTTTTGATTCATTCTAAATTGCAGAACAATACAAACATAATGATATACTTTGGTACCTCACCAACTAGAAATGACAGCTGCTTTTTTTTTCCCCTGTATCCACCTCAAAGCTAATTTTATAAGAGGAATGAAACATCCAGCTGAGGTGGTGCACACTAATTCCAGCATTTGGGCAGGTGCTGGATTTAAAGCTATAGGTGGATCTTAATGAGTTAAAGGCCAGCCTGTCTATATGATGTGTTCCAGGCCAGCCAAGGGCTTCATAGTGAAGATTTTATCTTAGTCTTCCCTTAAACAAAAATTGGAACATTACAGTTAAGTTGCATTTGACCAGGGTGGTGGTGGCGCACGCCTTTAGTCCCAGCACTTGGGAGGCAGAGGCAGGCGGATCTCTATGAGTTCGAAGCCAGCCTGGTCTACAAAGCGAGTCCAGGACAGCCAGAGATATTCAGAGAAACCCTGTCTCGAAAAACCAAAAAAAAAAAAAAAGTTGCCTTTGACCAAAATCATCAAGATTTGTTTCTTCTTTCTCCTATCTACATACAAATAGTATCATAATTTTAAACAGTCGTTATAATTTACTTTCTTAGAATTTTACATGCATATATTCCATGAACAAATATTGTGCATATTTGTGCTTTTGTTTACTAAGATGGCTGGATTTCAAAAATGATTCTATATAGAAATTTTTTAATTAATTAATTAATTAATTACTTGTGTGCTCATGGTCAGGTTTGGAAAAAAGTGCCTTTACACACACAGCCATCTTGCTTGCCTGAAGACATTTTTAGAATGACTTTTTTATTTTAATTTTTATTTATTCAAGTTACATCCCTCAGAATGACATTTTAATATATATATATATATATAAAATTACCTCACATTTTTAGTGGTACCAATCTCTTTTATAACTATGGTTCTTGGTCTGAGATCTTACTAAAATTGAAGGTTTATGAATTTGATATAGAAAAAATAATTTAATGTTAAATAATATTTCAACTGCTTTATGGAATTAAAAGTATGTACATGAGAAGTAGGCATGTGAGCGTATACTACCATGAGGTGTCCAGTTTCTCAAAAGGTAAAACAGTTATGCAGTAATATATTTGTGAAGAAGGGTCCCAGTCTAAATAACCTGAAAAGTAATCTAAATATTCAATATCTACTCTATTATTTACCTTATTATCCAGTGGATAATTTAGCAGTAAATAGCTATTATATTTCCAAGAACACTAATTTTAAAGATACAATCATTAGTGAAAGGAAAAATGCAATTTACTTATTTTACCTTTTACTTATAGAAGTAAAAGGTGAGACCTTTACAGAGAACATTTTGCAATTTTCTGTTCATGGTTCTTTGTAATAGAAGTAAAGAAACACTGTACATGTACTATACTCATCTCATTTCCATGAACCATGAGGCGATGTGTGGTGATCAGGGCTCCTAGCTTTGGCAGAAAGGACATTAGCCATATGTTCAACACTCATATTTGTTTGGTTCATATACTGTGGTATATTAGAGATGGTGAAAAGCATTAAAATACACATTGAGAAATAGTTTTCAATTCACTTCATATAGCTTTCTTTTTATTTTACTATTTGATGCACTGGTATTCATTCTTTGTCTGCCTCTGTCTCTCTGTCTCTGTCTCTTTCTCTCTCTCTCTCTCACACACACACACACATTTGTAGTGGGTTAATATACATTTCCCCATAATTCATTATCTGGTCTGGCCATAGTAATATGTACATATATATGTGTGAATTTTGTTGTTAATGTGATTATGAGCAAAAATAAGAAATGAGGCCCTTCTAAAAAGCTAGGATTTTTTTTTTAATTTTTGAGATAGAGTCTCATGTATATGACAGGCTAGTGTCAAATTCATTATGTACCCAGTAATAGTCTCATACTCCTTGTCCTTCTGCCTCTTCCTCCTGAGTACTGGAATTACAGCTGTGCTCTACTCTGCTAGACTTATGCCAGTATATGCTTGGGGATGCTGAGAATCAAAATTGGGTTTTCGTAATGCTAGAAAATCATTCTTCTGGCTGAGATACATTCCTAGTTGGAAGTTAACGTTCTCATTCCACCATCTTATGTCACTAGTCTAAGTTATTTACATATTTTTCAGTATTCTAGAATTTGGTATTAAAAAGGCCATTGTTGCTGGGCCTTCTGGAACATGTCTATGATCTCAATACTACAGAGGCAGAGGCAGGAAGACTGGAATAAGTCGGAGAGAAGTCTTGCCTACATAGCAAATTCCAGGATTGACTGGGCTACCTACGAGACTGCCTCAAAATACCAAGATTGAGCTATCTACTAGATTCTGTCTCAAAGTATCGAAACTCCAAATTGAAAACAAAACAGAAACAAATCCTCCAGTGGTTCTTCTCTGCTTAGTGGAAGGTAGGAGCAGAGATCTAGAACTTTCCCTCGAGGGGTGCTGAGGGGGTGGGGAAAGGAGGGAGAGGGTCTGTGGTAGAGATGGCACCCTCCTACTCACTGGTCAGATGTTTTGGCTGTGGTTCCATGGACTCATCGGTGGTTGCCTCAAGGACAGTCTTGGACACAGACAATCCCATGTTCTAGTCAGGGTCCCAGAAAGACTTTTACCACAAGAATGGCTGCGGTGTCTGCTCTCTCTCTTTCTGTGTCAGTGGGGAACCAGCAGCACCCTCGACAAAGGGCCTGAAGCTCCTGTGGGTGACCATTACTAGGCAACCATTTCTTTCTGTCACATGACAGTGTTCCAGCATTGTGAGATAGATATTGAAGTTGTAGAGCACTATATTTAAACTTGCAAAGCACTGAGATTTTGGTAGATTGCCAGGAAAGATGACCATGAAGTCTGAGAGGGCAGTATGAGACACTTGTTTGGGCTCTGAGGGCAGGCTCTGGACTTGTAGCTAGCATCTCAACAGAAGTGGAGAGTTAACAATAAAACAAGCAGAAACTATTTAACTATTTAACTTGTTGCTAACAAGTTTTCTTCTGCAGACTCAGACCTGCAGTTAGTGCCATTCAGAATATGTTGCATTTCTAATACACTTTTTTCTTTTAAATCTTTCATTACTTTTCTTATTGTGGTTATGTTTTTCTATTGAACCTTTAAGGTATTCATAGTAATTGTAATAATTGCTTTAAAATGTTTGTGGGGCTGAAGAGATGGCTCAGCCATTCAGAGTACTGGTTGCTCTTCCAGAGGACTCATGTTCATTTCCCAGCCGTGGTGACTTTTGAGCTGTAACTCTAGTCCCTGGAGATCCATTATGAACTTCTGGCCTCATTGGACACAGCAGGCACATTGTGCATAGACATACATTCAGGCAAGCACACACATAAAAATAAATAAAATCTAAAAAATTAAATGTTCATTCATTAACTCTATCATATCTGATATTTTGTATGTTTAAATTAATTTAAATGTTGCCTTATGTACAATCACACATTTCTACTTCTTCCTGTACCTACTAATTTTGATTTCGATGCCAAATAGTGTTCATTTTACTTTCTAGAAGCAGAGTGTACTGTTTTGGACAGTTCATAGCTATGGAATCATAAAATATATGGCCTTTTTAAACTGGCATTTTCACTAAGGAAATATATTCAAGGATCATTTATGCTGTAGCAGGTAGTACTATGTTTAATTTTGTTGTTGTTATTGTTGTTTTTGAGACAGGCTTTCTCTGTGTAGCCCTGGTTGTCCTGGATTCACTCTGTAGACCAGGCCGGCCTTGAACTCACAATGCTGCCTCTGCCTCCCAAGTGGTGGGATTAAAAGTGTGTACTACCACGCCCAGCCATTACAGACAGCTGTGAACTGCCATGTGGGTGCTAGGATTTGAACCCGCGTCCTTTGGAAGAACAGCCAGTGCTCTTAACTGCTGAGCCATCTCTCCAGCCCCCAGAGTGGTCACTTCTAGCTAGTGGACTGAACTGTAAGACACACTTAAAAATTTTTTTTTTCAAGACAGGGTTTCTCTGTGTATCCCTGGCTCTCCTGGACTCACTCTGTAGACCAGACTGGCCTTGAACTCACAGAGATCCACCACCTCCCGAGTGCTGGGATTAAAGGTGTGTGCCACCTCTACCCAACTGTTTTTTCACTTTCTTAATAGTGACTTTATTAAAATATCATTAAAATGATAATATTTATTTGATAAAGTCCAATTTATCCATTTTATTTGTTACTTATACTTTTAGTGTTATATCTAAAAATTCTTTGCCTAATTTTGTGATATATATATATATATATATATTTGCAGGAGTTTTACATCTTAGAAGCATATATGTAAGTCTATAATAGATCTAAAATTTTATATTTATTTGTTATATATACACACATACATGCACACCATGGTGTGCCTATGGAGATCAAAAGATAATTTATAGGAGTCTTATTATATATGTCATATCTCTTAATATTTTGCAGCTAAAGTGTTGCCTAAGTATTTAACCTTTTATTTTACCATAAATGAAAGTAGTTTGTTGTCAAATTAATCATTATTAGAATATATACATACTACTGATTCTTGTATATTGGTTTTGTATCCTGCAACTTTATTTTTATTTTATGTTGTGTGTGTGTGTGTGTGTGTGTGTGTGTGTGTGTGTGTGTGTGTGTGTGTGTGTGTGTAGGCACAAGACTGCAATAGCATATATGTGGTGCTCAGAAGACAATTTATGGTAGCCAACTTTCTTTCTCTACTATGTTTGTTCCTGGGATTTAACTCAGGGCATCAAGGCTTGGTTGGCAGCAGGCAGCTTTACTCATTGAGCCATGTTTCTGGCTTGTGCAACTTTAAAGAGCTCATTTATTAGCTCTAATAGTTTGTGTATGTGTCATATACAAATAAATAGACATGATTTCCACCAGGTATGGTGGAGCACAGCTGTAATTCCAAAACTCAAGAGGAAAAGTAGAAAGATAATGAATTCAAGGCCAATCTGGGCTACAAATTGAGTTCCAGGCCAGTCAGGTTTATGTATCAAGACATAAATAATAAATAAAACAAAGAACATGGTTTTGTACCTTTCCCAATTTGGAGGAAATCTTATTTTTCTTTCTTTTTTCCAATTGCCATGGCTAGAATCACCAATATAATGTTAATAGAAGTGGAAAGAATAGACAGCTTTGTCTTGAGACTGATTTTATGGAGAAAATATTCAGTTTTGTATTGTTTTGATCACTAAGAAGTGTTGTTAGTTATTCATATATGACCTTTTTCTGGCTGAGGAAGCTTCTTCTCTTTCTAGTATGTGTAGTGATTTCTTTATAAAAATGTGTTGGCTTTGGTCACATGCGCTTATATAAACCTGGCATTATTCCTGGAGAGACATGAGTAAATATCTACTCACCTCAAATAACCAATGTCTCAAAGGCAGCTGCATTACCAAAAGCCCACCCCAACATGGATGGTAGCTCATGAAAGTTGGAAACCTAGAACTCACTGCACAGTTTGAAGCCAGCTCAACAGATTGGAGAGGATCTTTTAGGCACTTCAATTTGTGTAAGTGTTTCTCATCAGTCCTCACTGCTTACATATGCTTGGAGATAGAGGGGCCTGACGAATCTGATCAGTTTTAGAGACTTCCTGGAAATACTGAGGTATTTACCTTATGTGTTGTAATGTCTTTCCCTGCAGGATGAAATGTCTCAACTCAACTTAGAACATCCTATATCTTAAGCTTCCCTCCAAGGTGAAAGGTTTCATCTCAGAGGAAATTGCTATACAACTTATCTTGCATCTCTTGAATTGATCCTATAATTGTGTTATTTATTCTTTCCCCCACATAGTCTTGTTGATAATTCTTCTTGATAATTTTACTCTGTAGCCCAGTCTGGCCTGAAACTAGTGATCTGCTTCAGCATCTTGAATATTGGGATTATAGATTTGAGCTACTACACCTAACTCTGTATCTGTGTATTCTCTCTCTCTCTCTCTCTCTCTCTCTCTCTCTCTCTCTCTCTCTCTCTCACTAGTTTCACATGCTTAGGAAAATTCCACTTTGATCATGGAGTTCAATTATTTTTATATTCTGACAAGTTATGTTTGCTAGTCCTTTGTTGAAAACTTTTGCACTATATTCATGAAGAATACTGACATTTGGCTTTCTTATGATCTCTTTTTGGCATCAGAGTAGTATTGATGAGTTGAGTGGTTTTTTGGGGGAAGGGGAGGGGAGTTCTTTGTTTGCTTTTTCCAGACAGGGTTTCTCTGTGTGGCCCTGGTTTTCTTGGACTCGCTCTGTAAACCAGGCTGGCCTCGAACTCACAGAGATCCACCTGCCTCTGATGGAATTAATGTGTGTGCCACCACCACCAAGTAAGTTCAGTAGTTTTGAGGATTGTTTACATTGTGATTTGGAAGAGTTTGTGAAGGATTGGTATTAGTTCAAATATTTGACAAAATTTACCAATGAAACTTGTGGTTCTAAGCTTTCCATAGTGGTCAGGAAATTTTTAAATCTCCAGTTTGATCTTTTTACTTCTTGTAGGTCTTATTTTGATTTTTCATTTGTTGGGTAAGTTTGTGTTTTTCTAAGGATTTATTTGTTTCATCTGTTATTTAATATAGTAGAATATGGCAATTCATAGTTTACTTTAATAATCTTTTTCATTTTTTGGAAGCTTAACAGTTTTGTCTACCATTTCATTCTCAATTTTAGGAATTTGAATCTCCCTTTTTAACTGGTCAGAATAGCTTAAAAACTGTCAGGTTTGAGGATATTTTAAGAGAATGAACATTAATTTTATTTTTTTACTGATTTTCTCTATAGTTTTCTATGTCATCTATTATCACTCTAACCCTTATAATGACCTTTCCTCTTCTCACATCGAGTTTAATTTGATCTTCTTTTTCCAGTTCCTTAATATAGAAACTTATAATACTGATTGCAAATCTTGCCTCTTTTTAAAATACACTTTTAGAACTATAAAATTTCCCAGTATACCACTAATGCTACATTTTATAAGTTAGTTATAGGATAGTATGTGCTTATTTTATCTCAACATATTTTGCCACTTTTCTTGTGACTTTTTTTGAACCAATATTTAAGGATGTTTATGATTTTCATAAATTTGTGAACTTTGTAAATTTACTTAATTATTTGTACTTATTCTGTTGTAGTTAACACACATTTTATTATTTAAATTAATTGAGGCTTGTCTTTTGGTCTAATATATGCTCTAACCTGGACAGTGCTCCATAACATTTGAGAAGACTATTTGGATGTAAGTGTCTATTCAGGAAACATCATAGGGTTGAATCATGCTTTTTAAGCCATTTTAACAATCTCTTCATTTTGATTGGATTAATTCATTCCTACTTAATGCAGTCACCAAAAAGTTAGGATTTTGGCCTGTTTTCAAATATCTTGTTGATCTTTGTTCCTTCATTATTGCTTTCTTTTGTGCTATATAGGTATTTTGCACTGTATCATTTTAACTCTCCTATTTCTTGACCATACTTTCAAAAGTTTCTTTTGCACTTGGGAATTATAATTAGCAACTTAAGATAATTTATTTTTGTGCATATGTGTGTATGTATGTGTGTGGTGTATGAACATGTAAGGGGGTTTCACATGCCTCTGTGCCCACAAAAGCCAGAGGATGATGTAAGATGTCTTGCTCTATTACTCTCTGCCTTATACCATAGAGACAGGTTCTCTTACTGAACCTGAAACCAGGCTAGTGACCAACAAGCCTCAGTGATCCTCCTGGGTCTGCATACTTCAGTACTGGGGTTACAGGTTTTTGTAGGGCCAATCACAGCTTGTTACTGGAATTTGAACTTTATGTTTCCACACTAAGTACTCTTAACTTCTGAATCATCTCTCGAGCCCCTCATTTAATTTCTATTCCAATGTCATTTCAATAGCATTAGAAAAACTTTGCTCAAATACATCTCTGTTCCATTCCTCACCTTTTTTTTTTTTTGCTATTATTATCATAACTCAGTACTAAGAATATCTCTTCTCACTGCATCCTGGCCTTTGTAGTTTCTGATGGCAATTTATTTAGACCACAAAAGCGATTAATAATGTGTAGATGCATAACTTAATGGTGGTGGCAACTTCAGGTGAGAAGAGGTGTTCCACCATGAGTTCCCTGCCAAGATATTATGCATTACTATGACTCTATATGCAATGTATTGAAGCAACTGAAATTAGGAGTGAAAATAAACCTTTCCTCCATTATAGTGATTTTATCAGGTATTTTGTAACAGAAATGTAAAGCGAACACACTGACCCTTCAAGTTCAATTATTCTTCTAAATGTTTAAGCCCAGAATTGAGTTTCTCAAATGTAATTTTCATTTCACTTATACTTTCTATCTCTAATTGTTTATTTTCTTCCTTTTAAAAACTTTATCCCCAGTTTTCACATTTTTTTCTTCAGTAATCAAACCCAGAGCTTTTCATATTAGGCAAGTGCTCTACCACTGAGCTACATCACCAGCTGTCTTAGTTACAGTTCTGTTATTGTGATAAAACACCATGACCAAAGTCAACTTGGGAAGGGAAGGGAAGATTTCATTTTTGTGGCTTGTAGTCCATCATTCAGGAAAATCAGAGCGGGAATTTAAGGCAGGAACTGATACAGAGATTATTGTCAGAGTGATGTTTTGTGCACTATGTAAAGGTTGTCCTTGTATATTCAAATGCTGATTTCTGTACCAGGAGAGAGCTGAGTACTGACCGAACTTTGGTATTGTTAACCATCAGCTGTCTCAGTGTTTTGTAAACATTGTTCTCCATCACCTTCTGATTGGCTAAATAAAGATCTGATCGGCCTATAGCAAAGGCAAGAGAGAATAGGCAGGACCTCCAGAGACATAGGAACTCTGGGAAAGAAAGAGGTGGTGAAAGACTTGCCTAGAAGACATGGAGGAAGCCAGACATATGAAACTGAGAGGTAAAGAACCACATGGCAGAACATAGAGCTAGTTGGGAACAACAGTAAGCTAAGGTCTAAAGCTATTATAAATAAATACACCTCTCCATGTCATTATTTAGAGCTGGGGCGGACATAGAAAGTCTATGGTTTTAGGCTATGAAGAAATGCTGCTTCCTGGCTTGCTCCTTATAGCTTGTTCAGTCTGCTTGTTTATAGCACCACCCACAATGGACTGGACCCTCAACATCAATCACTATTCAGATAATGAACTACAAATTTGTCAATAGGCCAACCTTTTTTCTTTTCTTTTTTTTTATTTTTTATTTCTTCAAGTTACATCTCAATCGCAATACCCTCCCTACTCCCCCCTCCAGTCCCACCTTCCCACCCTCCTCCCCCTCAAACCACCCATCCCCTTCCTTTTTTTAAAGTTTAAGGTATATCTTTTCACCCCAACAGCTCCCCCTTTCAGATCACACTTCTTCACTAGGTCACACAGTATGACTGCTGGGTCAGGCTAAGTATATGTTTAACTTTATAAAAATTTCCAAACTCTTACTATTTTACATTCCTGTCATTGGTGTATGAGAAATCTAGTTTGCTTTCTCAGTAGTATTTGGAATTTTCAGTATTTTCTCCTTAGTAGTCCTGATAAGTACATGTCATACCATTCAGTAGTTTTAAGCGGTATTCTCCAATAACTTAATGAGGTTCAATATATTTTCACATCATTACCTGCCATCTATATATACCCTCTTTAGTGACAATGTTTATGTCTTATTTGTTTCTACTTTTTTATTTTCCACTGATCAGATATTACATGGTTTCCTGTTATTTTTTTTCAGAATATAAAGTTTTAATTTTGATGAAGTCCAAATATATCTACTTCATTTTCTTGTGGATTGTGCTTTTGAGTTGAATATTAAGTATTTGACTCCTGAAATTTTTGACTCCAAATTTTTTCTTGAATGATTTTTTTTCTAAGTTTTCCATCTTACATTTAAATCCATGATATATTTTGAATTACTTTTAGAATATATTTTGTTGGCCTGTGGAGGTTCAATTTGTTGAAATGACTGTCCTTTTTTCCTTGAATCACTTTTATACTTTTTCAAAATTAGTTAAGCACATTATTGTCAGTTTTTCTGAATTTTCTTTCCTGTTCCATTGATTCTTCTGCAAATATAGTATCTTGATTACTGCAGCTTTATAATAAGTCTTGAAGTTATATAATGTGAGGCCTCCAACTTTATCTTTTTCAAAACTGATTCAGTTTAATAAATTGCATGCCAGGTTATTTTCATCTGCCCTATAAAAAAGAAAATGAATAAATAGTAATTGGAGTGGGAGGTAATTAGAGGAAATACAGCATTTACATTCCATATGCCCTAAGATTATTTGTTTTCAATATTCAATAAGTATATTCAAAATCAGCTAAGTAGGTCATGTAGATTTTTAGGCTCTAGCCTCAAAGACTGAGTTAGAACTCCAAGTGAGTCTGATGTAAGTGGTTCAAGAATACTGAAATACAATGATCTAGGGGAAAATCCCAATTATAACTGTGATTAGGACTGATACTGTTTTCTTTCTTTTTATTCTTTTTCCAATTCCTACTTTAGTTTCCAGGCTGTAACAGGCTCAACTCTTTTCTGAAGACACATTTACAATTAGTGGCTACATATGAAGGAATGATACAATCACTCACATCTTTTGAAGCATGATTTCTATCACAATCCTAATAATATTTCTAAAAATCATGGTCATATTATAATTGAATTCTTAGACAGGATCAGTAAGAATCTGCTTTAGGCTCAAATAAGCTGGACTCACTTTGTTTGCTTAAAAGGGCATTCTGATCCAAATGTGGATATATCATAATACATATTTAGAGTTCAAGAAGAAAGTCATGATACATGATTCTAAGTGAGAATAATAAACAGAGGAGGGTGCTGATGAGCTACCTGCATGTCTTCCCATTAACCCTACAGTACTTAGGATTCACTTGCCATGCAAAACCACCAAACTATCAATATCAAGTGCTCTTCCTCTTTTATCTTATTATATAGGATGGATATATCTGAAAATAAAAACAAAGACTTCAAATTCTAAAAAGTTGATACTGCTGGTGCACATCTTTAATCCCACTATTCAAGAAGCAGAGGCAAGTGGATTTCTGTGAGTTCCAGAACTCCAGAATTTCCAGTCAGGCTACAAAATGAGATATTGTCTCAAAAAAGTTTATGCTGGGTATTTTCATTGAGAAAAAACATTTAGTGCCAAGCATGGTAGGTGGCCCATGTCTTTAATCCCAGCACTACAGAGTCAGAAGCAGGTGGATCTCTATGAGTTTGAGGGCAGCTTAGTAAGGTATACATAGTGAGTTCCAGGACAGCTAGGAATACACATTGACACTCTGGCTAAAAAAAAATAGAATAAATATTTTTAAAATTTAAAACAAACTTTTCAGACATTTTATTCCCAGATATTCCTTGCTAATGTACCTCCTATTCCTCTTACAAAATAACTTTCATATTCTGCTTAAATCATCTTCCATGTTTTCTTTTATAGCAGTGACAGGTAGAACTCTATAAGCTCTGAGGAAATTTTATTAAAACATTTTGTGGTTTTATATACATCAAACTATTTATTGGGATTTAAAAAGTGCTGCTGTCATAAGTCTTGGACCCTGTTGCCTGTTAAAGGAACACATTACCTAGCAGGCCTGCCATATCAGGCCCCAGTACAAGAGGAATCCCTTAGCCCTCATGTGACTGATGAACTGAGAGGGGTTGATAAGTGGGGGCTCCCCTCATTCGAGGAGGAGAGTAGGAGAGGATGGAGACAGGGAAGAGGGAGGGAGGGTGGAACCTGGAGGAAAGGAGGGAGGGGACTTTGATCGAGATGTAACTCGAGAAAACAAATTAAATTGAGAAATTAAAAAAAGTATTGCTGTATTATTTTTATACATAGGAGTTGTATGTAGTTTTGAACCATATTCAGCACACAAACCAGCACACAAAAAAATATTACCACATTTTTTTTTGTTCTCCTGCTTTATTCTAGGGAAGATAGCTCCTTCATAAGCTCTTCCTTTTCTTGTTGTAACTCCTGCAAATGCTGCTGGTTTTGCTCCAATCTGTCCTCCAACCACTGCAGTAGAGGCCCACTGACTGCTGACATCTGACTGCACAAATTCTTGGTAAACACTTCAGCAAGAAAAGAAAAGAAAAAAACAGATGAGATAACTATGGAAAAGTACCATCCAATGGGATGTTCCTACTATACTACTAACAGTTCCTCACTTGTGCCCACAAATAAAAGGGTTTGGAGGACAAGTTTCTAAAGTACAATAAGTAGGACTGATAAATTATTTTCACTAGTAAACTAGTGGGGAAAGAGAAGAGTTGAGCAAAGCAGATACATATACTGAAGCCCTAGATTCATAAGCCAAATAGAAATCTAATTAGGTAAAAATATAAAATTAAATTTTATGTAAGGAGAAAGATGGCCAGATCTTTATTTCTTCAAGTGAAAGGGCCAAGAAAGCACTGAAGGGTTCCCTTCTCCAGTAGGACCCTACTGTCTCCTCAAAGGGAAACAGAATTAAGTCCATGGAAGTTAAGCCTGCCTTTTTTGTTCAGCACTATAGTTGTGTGCCTAGAAGGCTATCTAGCAGGGAATAGGTACTTAAATTTCTTTTTGATGAACAAAAGAATGGATGGTATTTAGTGACTAACCTATCCTTCACTAATTTGAAATTTTTGAATAAATATGAATTATTTCATATACAAGAGCCTGTCTATGGGAACTGTCCAGATCCCTGATCTGTTTGTCTACTTTTGAGCTATTACTGTATTTTTTAATTATTGGATTTTAGAGTACAGTTATATACCATATATTACCAATCTTAACTCTTTGTCATGCTTTATCCAGATAGAAATGATGGCATATACTAAGCTATGCTTCTCTTCTTTTCTTCTCAAAGTAGTCGCCTACCAGTCATATCAGAAATCTTTCTACTGGTTGCTGTGGTGTATGCATTTAATCCCAGCACTTAGGAGGCAGAGGCATGCAGATCTCTATGCATTTGAGAACAGCCTGGTCTACATAGTGATTTACAGGACAGCCAAGGCTACATAGAAAGACCCTGACTCAAATTTAATTAGTTAAAAAAGAAAAGAAAGCTTTCCACTCTTCCTCATCTTCCTTAGCTTAAAAATGTTTTGTTGTTGTTGTTATTGTTTATTTTAGTTTTACTTTTTGAAGTCAGGGTATCACTCAGTAGCCAGATTTTATCCTGAAAAATCTCTATATAGTCCAGGCTGCCCTCAAACTTATGGCAGTCCTGCTTCTACCTCCCAAATACTGGTACAACAGACATGTAGTACACCAGGTTAGCTGAATAGTAGATGTAGTTGAGGATATGTATATGTTGAGGAAAGTAACTTGGTATATATACTATACTAAGGTTTTTTGTTTTTTGTTTTTGCTCTAAAGATTTATCCAGGAATTCCTTCTTTATTTATACACATGGAAAAGTTCTTGCCTGATTTATTCCCTTACCTATACCTGTGTATCTCTTTTAATTTTTACTAGAATAGGTTGGTGATGAAACCAGTTCACAATGGCACATTGCTAAAATTTCTTGGGTATCCATGTTATGCAATACAAGGAAACTGGGATTCCCTAAGAGGTAGTGTTTAAACATATACCAGGACACCACTGAGATAGTCTAAAAAAAAGCTTTTCTAGTTTTTCTTCTGTTTTATCATAAGGCCACATTTATAGTATTTAAGGATTTGTAGGGTTCCAAGGAAATGTAAGGTGCAATAATAGTTAAAGTTCCTGAAAGAGAAACTCCAAGACAAACTAAAATTGCTTCTATAAAATGAGTAAGGCAGAGATCACTTCATATATTCCAGAAAAGAAAAAAAAATCTTACCTGAGCCATTATGGATCTTGGTTACTGAGTCCAGATGTGTAAGGCTAAAGGGATAAGGTACTTTAGGTTAGTAATGAAGCAAAAACATAATGGTCAAATGTGTAACAAAATCATAACTTATATCAGACCTTTGACAATTAGATTAGATGAAGGTAATGATTTGAGTTCCCATCATTGTTCATTTTAATTTTATTTGGGGTATATCACTTTATTAAAAAAATTCAAAAGATAATTCAAAGACATAACTATGAAATTACTATCTCTCACTGAAGGTCTTGATACACTATGAATTTAATGGACAAGGCTCAGTACTTGACAATGGGACCACTAGGATGTGGTTTATTTCATTTTCACAACCAGAAAAGGAAGTGTTTTCTCTTGAAGGATCCAAAATATATGAGACAAGATAGTAATGTAAAAGAGATCATTATAATATAGTGTGAGAAACATGATCTGAAGCTGTTGTGAAGCTCTCTCCAGACAGGTAGAAAAAAAGGGAGGGGGACCTAAAGAGCTGAGCTGTTAAAGACAAAGGGTCTTTACTGAAGTTAACAAAAGAAATAGTAAGAGTTGCTACCTGTGAATCCTTCTATATGCATCCTGTTCTTCCTGACACAGAATCTTTGGCAGCTCTACTGCTGATTCAAGGCATACTTTCCCAATAGTGCTATGAGGTACAATATGGATTGGAATTTCAATTCTCTCATATCTGCAAGACAACCAGTTTAGGTCACATTTTATCCCTTAGTTACAATAAGTTTTTTATACTTTAACTGAGACTTTGGAATATGGAGTGCTTCAAAGATTAAATATCACTACAATTCATTAAGAGACTCAATTTGTAAGTGGAGAAACTTCACCATTAGGCTTTTCTGGAGATCAAATTAGAAGTTTATTTGTACACTCAATATTCTCTAGACCCTTAGTGAATTTGAATCTATTTCTGCAAATTTAACAGACCTTTAGGAACTCAATGTTAATATGACCAGCTATCCTGATAAAAGAGACAATTCACTATTTTTAGTCAGTTGCCATGAAGTTGAATAAATTGATTTCATTGAAGATTCTTCAGTGACTCAGATTCATTTTGTAGATGAAATTATTCACAAAAATTACTAGCATCCCTCAATTTTTATTCTGTTCTGTGGATAAAACTAGTTAAGATATTTATACATACTTCCAGTCCATGCTAGAATAAAAGATACACACAGGCTTATTCTAAGTCCAATCAAGGTTTTTGACTAAATTTTCTGGATACATAAGCAGAAATGGTCCAAATAGTATACCATTATTTGAACATACATTACCATACATTCATAGAAGAAACTGCAGTCTCTGTCAGCTAACCAAATCCTAGAACCAAGGTAAAATCATAGCTATCTAAAGCTTATGACAAATTCTTCCAGTGATAATGAACTAGTTGTTATGACCAGTCTTCCTATTGAAAACAATTAAAACTCACTGAAAGAAAAATCTGACAGAAGTCACTGGAGAACTACCAATAACTAATGGTAGGGCCAACAGTTAAAGAGTGAGAAAATTTCAGAGAGGTGCCTCACAGAGACAATTCTCCCAGAAAGGTATGATTCTAAATGAGGAAACTTATAGGATAAGAAGTTGCAAAGAGTTTTCAAAAGGACTGAAGAGTCCAGGATGACAAAACTGTAGCTGAGGACATGCAAGGTTGAAGAAGCCCTGTAAACTGTTCTCAAGCATATAACGGTAAACATACTAGGAACAAAAATAGAACTACACTATATAGGGTCTAGAAGCCTAACCTTAAATTATCCCAATTCTTAACTGAATACAAAGTAATCTGGTAGTTCTAATAGTTAGAATATAGAAAGCCACCTGTTACCGAACTTTTTAATTATTATTAAACACTTATTTATTTTTACTTTATTCACTTATAACAAATATTAACAATTTCTTAACTATTAATCCTACAAATTCCTACAATCCCTTTAACCTAACCACTAATCCTATTGACATTATTTTCCTAACCTTTTAGAAGGATACAGTCTCTGGGGCAGGTCCTCAGTCGTCAGGAACACAGTCTCTGTGGTGGATTCTTTAACACAGTTAGCAGTCCTTTCTCTGGATCTCTCAGATGTAGGTTCGTCAGGGTAAGTTGGTTATTACAGTCTCACCTTAAATAAGTCTTAATGCTTTCTTCTGTCTGGGAGACCCCAGCCCCTTCACATCAGCAACTCTGCCGCTCTACTTCAGAGTCCTTAAAGCCAGGCACAGTTTCCTTTAGGCCACTGTTCGGACAGATCAAACCCCTCTAGGCAAAAGCTGAGCCACAGGGTTTAGTCCTTGACCTTTTGGTGTCTTGCTCAGGCTTTCTTTGCTCACCAGCTTCTTTCTGCCTCAGGGAGATCTGGCCATCAAATGATGGCCAGCACTTTTTTCAGCAGGACTCTCTAGCATCAGAGGCCTCTTCTTTTTTTAATGGGGCTCCATGCACTGTCCTTAAATAGGAAGAACTGTTTCAGCTTAATTTGTGCTCTGCCCACTTAGCAGCTGAAAACAATGTCAGGCCAGATACTTTGTTTCTTAAGTCCATTAAGTCTTTCCTGTTTTCCTGACTTCAATCTTGTTTTTCAGTCCATTAAGTCTCCTGTTTGTTTCCTGTTTTCACCTGACTTCATCCTTGTTTTTCCACAAGCTGATAAGCTAAATCACTCACAGCCAAGTTGATCTTCATGCCCCGAATTAAGAGACTGTATCAGATACCCCTATATATTTTCTAAATCTAATTTAATTATTCAAACTCCCTATAGCCACCAAAACCTTTTCACTATAAAAAGAAAATACCAGATAATATAAAGGAAAAACATCTATTAAGTATGAATGCAAAAATAGTTTCAAGTAAATTATGTTCTAGAAAGAAACAATGAGTAGAGACCAGTGATCACTCTTCTCATTTGAGTAAGAGAATGGTACATGATAAGGCCTCAAATACGAGCTTAATGAACAGGGCTTGTAATTATATGGGTATATGTAATAGATTGAAACACACACAAGCCTTAAACATAAAATTAATTTAACTCCATTACCAAATTTAACCCACAAGTTTAATGAGATTTGAGCTGAAAGGCAGACAGATAGATCTTCAGTATTTCATATTTCTTAAATGTAAACTTCATGCTATATGTGGGATATGTGATGACCATTGGACAGATCTCACCCTGTGCTCATATCCCAGCTAGAGCTAGAGTGAGAGCAAGTGAGAGAGAAAAGAAATGAAAAGAAAGGGAGAAATGGGAATTTAAAAAAATAAAGTAGCAATATAGTTCTGACCCAAGTAACTTTTGAATGGATGGAAATAATAAGCCTTACAATTTATACATAAAATACTTCATTCAGTAAATAACGAACTAATTCTCTTTTAAAAACTTTAGACAGAAAAGGGCTGGAGAGATGGCTCAGCAGTTAAGAGCACTGGCTCTTCTTCCAAAGGACCCAGGTTCAAATCCCAGCATCCACAGAGCAGTTCACAGCTGTCTGTAATGGCTGGGTGTGGTGGTGCACTCCTTTAATCCCAGTACTTGGGAGGCAGAGGTAGGTGAATCTCTGTGAGTTCAAGGCCAACCTGGTCTACAAAGTGAATCCAAGACACCCAAGGATACACAAAGAAACCCTGTCTTGAAAACCAAAAAACAACAACAGAAAAAAAAACCAAAAACCAAAAAAAAAAAAACCCAAAACAAAACAAAACTTTAGACAGGGTCTCATGATATAGCTCAGGCATGTCTAGAATTCATTCAGCATCTCAAGCTGGATCAAACTTGTAGTCTGTCTACTTCAGTCTTCTTAGTGCTAGGATTACAGACCTGCATTATCATGTCTGGTTCATATAAATTCTCAAATGCACATGGAACTCTCCCAAGGAGAGACCACATGTTAGGTTACAAAATATCTTAACAAATTTAAATTTTTTTCTGATTACAATATAAGGAAACTAGAAATGAATACATGAGGAAAAAGTAGAAAATCCAGAGATGAATAAATTAAGTAAGATGTTCTTAAATGGCAAATGGGTTAAAGAACTCATAAGAGAAATTAGAAGGAACCCTGGGACAAATGGAAATGGAATATATTATGTTATGAGATGAACCAACAATAATGTGATGAAGAAAGTTATAGTGTATTTATAGCCTTGAACATGTACATTAAAAAGCCTAAGGAAAGCCAGATGGCTCAGCATTAAATGTATTTGTTGCATAAGCATAATGACCCTAATCAGATTTCTAAAACCCAAACAATAGGAGAACTCCAGAAAATTGTTTTCTGCCCTTGACATGTGTACCATGGTATAGTACACCTCCACACATCACACACATGTACATGCAAACACACACAATGTACATACATGTAATAAATATTTTTTAAAGCTGGACATGGCAGTATATGCCTTTAATCCCAGCTTTCAGGAGGCAGAGGCAGGTGGATCTCTGAGTTTGAGACCAGCTTCATCTACACAGCAAGTTCCAAGAGAGCCAAGGCTGTGAAACTCCATACTGAAAAAAACAAACAAACAAATGTTTTCTTTAAATCTACTTTGTTACAGATGCAGAAAAAGAGTTCCAGAAAATTATTTATTTATGACCCCATCTGAAAACAAAACAAAAATATAAGCACATTAAAATATGGACTATAACTGGAGACAATTCAGAAGGTAAAAGTACTTATCATGAAACTCTGACAACTCCAATTTAACCCATGAAAACTACAGTAGAACAAGAGAACTGACTCCCAAAACTTGTTCTCTGACCTGCATATGTGTCACACACCATACACAAATACATATTTACAGCAATATAAGCAAAAAAGAAATAAGCCAAACACCCTAACTTTATACCTCAAAGAGAGAAAACTTTAACCAAACTAAGCCTAAATCAAGCAGAAAGAAATGAATAATAAATAGTAGATAAAATAGAACAGAGAACATAAAATCAAAAGAAGGGAACAAAAAATGTTTGCTTTTTAAAAGATCAACAAATTGACAAAACTTTAGCAAGAAAAACTAAGGGGGAAAGGAAGGATGATTTAAATAACTAAAAGCAGAGTTGGAAAGGAAAATTAAAACCAGTGGCAATGATGGGGCTGGGGAGATAGTTCAGCAGTTTAAAAACTCTTATTTAGGGTTTCTAATGTTATGACGAAACACCCTGACCAAAAGCAAGTTGGAGAGGAAAGGTTTATTTGGCTTCCACTTCCCTATCACCTTGTATCATAGAAAGAAGTCAGGACAGGAACCCACACAGGGCAGGAACCTGGAGGCAGGAGCTGATTCAGAGGCCATGGAGGGGGGCTGCGTACTGGCCTGCTTCCTATGGCTTTCTCAGCCTGGTTTCTTATAGTTTCAGGACCACCAGCCCAGGGATGGCACCACCCACCATGGCTGGGCCCTCCTCCATCAATCACTAATTGAGAAAATGTCCTGCAGGCTTGCCTACAGCTTAATCACAGGGAGGCATTTTCTCAATTGAGGTTCCCTCTTCTCAGAAGACTCTAACTTGTGTCAAATTGACATAAAACTATCTAGCACAGGACCTTGGTTCAGTTTCCAGTGTCTACATGGTAGCTTATAACCATACATAAATAACTACAGTTGTAGAGGATACAACATCTTTTTCTGGCCTCCATGGGCACTACACACACGATACACATGCAAAATTTCATGCACATCACACATTCACATAAACATAAGTAAATCTTTTTAAATGGCAATGAAATAAGAATTATAAGAGGATATTATAAACAATTATATACCAATAAATTGGACAATAATCATAACATAATACTGTGTAACCAAAAAGTTTACTGTTCTTTTAAAAACTTTTATTTCTACTATTTTATATATGTGTGTGTGTGTTTTGCCTGCATAAATATTTGTCCACCACATGTGTGCAGTTTGTGTGAAGCCAGAAGAAGGTGATGTATCTTCAGAACTTGAATTACAGACAGTTGTGAGCTGCCATGCGGGTGCTGGGAATCAAACAAGGATCTTTTGGATAGGCAGCAAGTGCTCTTAACTACTGAATCATTTGTCCAGCCCCTACTTTTTTCTTTTCTTTAAAAAAATTTTTTTTCATTAATTAATATGTTTATTTTATATCTCAATCACAACCCCCCTTCCTCCTCTCATCCCAGTCCCATCCTCCCACCCACTTCCCATATTACCACCCCATGGTACCAACCCACTCTGGCACATTAAATCACATCAGGACTGAGTGCCTCCTCTTCCACTGAGGCAAGACAAGGCACCTCTGCTAGGTAAATGGGATCCAGAGGGAGGTAACAGAGTCCAAGTCAGAGATAGTCCCCATTCCAATTGTTAGGTGATCCACTTGATGACCAAGCAGCACATCAGAAATTATCTTCAACAAAATCATAGAAGAAATTTTCCCAAACCTAAAGAAAGAGATGCCTATAACCATACAGGAAGCCTAAAGAACTCTAAATAGATTATACCAGAAATGAAATTCCTCCCACCACATAATAATCAAAACACTAGATGTACAGAACAAAGAAAGAATATTAAAAGCTTCAAGGGAAAAGGGCCAAGTAACATATAAAGACAGACCTATCAGAATCACACCTGACTCTAAAGCCAGAAGGGCCTAGACAGACATCTTGCAGGCCCTAAGAGACCACAGATGCCAGGCCAGACTACTATAACCCAGCAAAACTTTCAATCACCACAGATGGAGAAAACAAGGTGTTCTGCAACAAAACTAAATTTAAACAATATCTAGGCACAAATATGGCCCTACAGAAGATAATAGAAGGAAAACTTCAATCCAAGGAGGTTAACTAAATCTAAGAAAACACAGGAAACGAATAACTCCACTACAGCAAAACCAAAAGAAGAGAAGCTCACATACTACCACCACCAACATCAAGATAACAGGAACTAACAATCACTGGTCAACATCAATGGACTCAATTCCCCAATAAAAAGACCCAAGCTAACAGAATAGATGTGAAAACAGGATCCATCTATTCTGCTGCTTACAAGAAACACCTCAGCAACAAAGATAGACATTATCTCAGAGTAAAGGGCTACACAAAGATTTTCCAAGCAAACAGACCCAAGAAACAAGCTGGAGTAGCCATTCTAGTATGTAATGAAATACTTTCAACCAACAATAATTAAAAGAGATGGGGAAGGACACTTTGTACTCATCAAAGGAAAAATCCACCAAGATGAAATCTCAATAATGAACATCTATGCCCCAAATGTAAGGGCACCACATTTGTTAAAGAAACACTACAGAAGCTCAAATCTCACATTGAACCTTACACATTAATAGTGGGAGACTTCAACACACCACTCTCACCACTAAACAGATCAATGATGCAGAAACCAAACAGAGAAACAATGAAACTCACAGATGCCATGAATCAAATGGACCTAACTGATACCCACAGAACATTTCACCCCAAAACAAAAGAATATGCTTTCTTCTCAGCACCTCATGGAACCTTCTGCAAAATTGACCATATAGTCAGTCACAAAGCAAGCCTCAACCAATACAAGAAAATTGAAATAACCCCTTGTATTTTATCAGACCACTATGGATTAAAGTTTGACTTCAACAATAACAGAAACTACAGAAAGCCTGCAAACTGATGGAAATTGAGCAATTCTATACTCAATGATCTCTGGGTCAGGGAAGAAATAAAAAAAGAAATTAAAGACGTTTTAGAATTCAGTGAAAATGAAGGCACTACAAACTCAAACTTATGGGACACAATGAAAACAGTGCTAAAAGGAAAGTTCATAACACTAATAAGTACCTTCAGAAAGAAATTGGAGAGTTCTCATACTAACAATGTAAAAGCACACCTGAAAGCTCTAAAACAAAAAGAAGCAAACACACCCAAGAGAAGTAGGCAGCAAGAAATAATCAAACTCAGAGCTGAAATCAATAAATTATAAACAAAGAAAGCTGCAAAGAAGAAACCAAGAGCTCATTCTTTTAGAAAATCAACAAGATAGACAAACCCCTAGCCAAACTAACTAAAAGGAAAATAGACAGTATCCAAATCAACAAAATCAGAAATGAAAAGGGGGACATAACAACAGACACTGAGGAAATCCAAAGAATCATTAGGTCTTACTTCAAAAGCCTGTATTCCACCAAATTGGAAAATCTAAATGAAATGGATAATTTTCTTGATAGATTTCCCTTACCAAAGTTAAATCAAGTTCAGGCTAACAAATTAAACAGTCCTATAGCCCATAAGGAAATAGAAGCAGTCATCAAAAGTCTCCCAACCAAAAAAAAAAAAAAAAAGCCCAGGGCCAGATGGTTTCAGCACAGAATTCTACCAGACCTTCAAAGAAGAGCTAATACCAATACTCCTCAAACTCTTCCACAAAATAGAATCAGAAGGAACACTGCCAAACTCATTCTATCTGATACCTAAACCACACAAAGACTCAACTAAGAAAGATCATTTTTTTGGTTTTCTTAAATGGTGAAGAAATATTTCATGAGGAAAAGTAGTTATCTGCTTAATTCACTGAAGTCCCAATTTTTGGAGCTAATATTCGATTCAGTTAGTGCCATTATTGTTTATCTAATAAATACTTACAGAAATTGTGTTATTGGTTTTTTTTTTAATCTGAAATACATGGCATTTAAGTGACTATTTTCCAGGACTTGGTCCTACATATCCAATAATACCAAGTATTCTAGGTCAACATATCTTTAGCAAACAGTACTATGAAGAATTCTTTTTTTAACTTGTGTGTGTGTGTGTGTGTGTGTGTGTGTGTGTATGTATACTTGTTCAGAAATCAGAAGACAACTTGCATGAGTTGGTTCTATCCTTCAACCATATGGGTCCCAGGAATCAAACTCAAGATGCTAGGCTTAGCATCAAGTACCTTTAACAACTGAGACATCTCACTAACCCAAAAATTCTTTTTTTCTAATTGGCCTCACAATTTGAATACATTTTATATCCTAGTTGCTGCTACCAAATTAAAATATAGTTCTTCTCTTCTCCCTTATTTCTCTCTTTTCTCTTTTCTAAGAGTTTCACTCTGTAGCCCGGGCTAGTTCAAACTTGTTTTATTTATCTCTTAGTTTTTACTGTTAAAGATTTTTCATTTTATGTCTCTTAGTATTTTGCCTGCATATATGTCTGTTCATCACAGTGTACTTGGTGCCCAAGGAGGTGATAAGAGGACATCAGATACCCTGGAACTGAAGTGACAGATGATTTTGAGTCATTGTGGAGGTGTTGGGAACTGAACTCAGGTACTCTACAAGAGCAGCAAGTGCTCTAAAAAACTGATTGATCCATTTCTCCAGCCCTCTAACTCTCTTTTGCAAATACAAAATCAGATGTTGAGCTGGGTATGAGTAGGACACACCTATAATTCCAGCACTTGGGAGGCAGAGGCAGGCAGTTCTCTGTGAGTTTGAGGCCAGCCTGCTTTACATATTGAGTTCCAGGACAGCCAGGGGTTACATAGTGAGACACTTTCTCAAAAAAAAAAAAAATCAGATATTTAGAAAACTTCACTAATTTCACTAGTTCACAGTCAAAGAGCAAAGTACAGTATATTTAGCCTTCAAAGTTAGGTTGCTGGACTCCAGAGTGTGAGTTCTAACTGCCACACCACGTTCACAATTCCTTTTTCTGTTTCCAGTCTATCTTGTATCTAACACAAATACAATTTTTATAATTTTGGGCCAGATTTGTATATGTAATCTCAACATGCAGGAGGCAGGATCAGGAGAAATGCCACAAGTTTGAGGCCACCCTGGTCCACCCAGTGAGACATGGCTTTAAACAATAATAAAATAAATTTCCCTTGAGAAAGATTAGAATAGCCAGGAGTCCCATTTACCACCAGCAATACAGAACAGCAGTCATACCCAAATGAGCATTACTTAAAGCAAAACTAAAATAAAACTGTGACAATTTGACAAGGAAAGCAACATGTTATCTTTACAGTTTAAAATAAAGCCTTTGATTTTACAAATAATTTCTGCCATCTACTGTCATTCATGGTTTCATTTTTGCATATTTTGAATTGTTATATAGTCAAACCTGTGAATCTTCCACCATGTACCATTCCCTTGCTGTTATATACTTAGAAAAACTACCAGTAATTCACAGTTCCTCAGTTCTCCACTTAAAGTCATCTAAACTTCTTATTGGAACACAGTCAATTAAAACTCTCATCTGAAGATTACTTTCAAAAGACTATGAGCAGATAAACCCTTATACTTTATTTCTAATATTTTGTGAAAAAGGTCAAAATGGGGGGAAAAACAACACCCCCAATTTTCCATGAAACATTTGAAGAGTCCTTCAATTGACCTAAAACAAAAATAGCCAGAATAATAAGTGGAATGAAATTTCAGTAGTTCTTGTCTGCCAATGCCTTCTTAGTTGCGTCAAGTCTCTACAGTATATTGTTGACCTGTCCTAAATTTTCTAAAGGGGTGTTTGAAATTCCTGTAGCCTTTTCTGACTGTAAGAGTCTCCAGGTGTCATTCATCACATTCTTCTTATGTTCTGAATCAACTGCATTCACTTCTCTGTCTTTACAACTAGAATCAAATAAGGAGCACCAAAAAAACTGAGCAAACCTCTGAAGTGCTCCTTCTGTTTTCATGGGAAACATCAAAATAGTAAATGGTATTCTCTCCACTAGAAAAGACATTTTGACTTCCATCATGTTCACTGAGAAACTGACTATATTATTTTTCCTTAGGATATTTGCCAAACAGCATATGCTCACAAAAGTGACTTAATCCAGGAATATTTGAGAAGTGTAAAAATGAATCTATGTGCACAAGTGCTGCTGATGACTTCTCTGTGGTAGGATCACTGATCAGAAACACTTTGATACCATTGAACAATTCTAGTTGATGACATTCTTGATAATCTTGGTCTTCTATTCTCTGGATAGCAGAGTTATCCATTTTCGGATAGAGGCATCTCCCCAGGCCCTTATCATCATCATCATTCATTATTTATTATTATACTATCTATAAATTCATAGTCATGTTGACTATTTCATTATTATATTATTTATTATATTAGCAATTCATGTCTCTCATCTCTTTTTTCCCAGAGTCCTACTGTGTAGCTGTCTGGCCTAGAACTCACTATATAATCCAGGCTTACCTTGAACTCAGAGATCTGCCTAATTCCGCCTTCTGAGTACTGGGATTAAAGATGTGCACCACCATGACTGGTTCTCTCATGTTTTTGTTGTTGTTGTTTTGTTTTGTTGTTGTTGTTGTTTTTCAGAGACAGGGTTCCTCTGTGTAACAGCCCAGGCTGGCCTTGAACTCACCTGCCTCTGCCTTCCGGAGTGCTCAGATTAAAGCCGTGAGCCACCACGCCCAGCCTTCACTTTCTTAATATCTTTTCATGCACAAGTTTTGTTTTAAAAATTTATCTATCTTCTTTTGTTATTCATGTTTTGCTGTCACATCTATGAAAATCTGTCACATTGCCAAACTCAATGTCAGGAAGATTTACCCTATGTTTTCTTCTAAGGGTTCATGGTCAGGCTTAGTTCACATTTAGTTCACTGGTTTATTTGTAGCTAATGGAACTAGACAAGCTCATCCTGTGTGAACTAACCCAGACTCAGAAAGATGCACATGGCATCTATTTACTTATAATTGGATTTTAGCCATAGAGTACAGGATAACTATCCTACAACCAATACACCAAAAGAAACAGGAACATGGACTTTGTTACTTGTTAGTTGGACACTTTGCCCTAGTGGAGCTGTCATGTAGGCCCCCCAGTGCAAGAGGAAGCTCTTAGCTCTCATATGGCTGCTGAACTGAAGGGGGCTGATATGTAGGGTACTCTACATCAGAGAAGTAGGATAGGTGGAAGAAAGGGGAGAGGGTGGGAAGTTGAGAGGGTAGGCTTGGGAGGGGTGGAGGGAGGGGACTGTGATAGAGATGTAAATTGAAATAATAAATAAACAGTAAAAAAATAATAGAATTTGGGTTCTTTGTTTTGTTTTATTTGTTTTGGGGGGCTTTTGTTTGTTTGTTTGCTTGTTTGTTTGAGATAGGATCTCACTATGTAGCTCTAGTTGGCCTGAAACTCACAGAGGTCCACCTGCCTCTTCCTCCTCTGTACTAGAATTAAAGGCATGCACCTCTATGCCCAACAATAGATTACTATGTTTTAATGAGAAAATTAATCTATACAGACATTTAAATGAAATATTATATTTCTGAAAAGACTTTTGTGGCAGGAAGGCAAGAGTTTCATCTCCATAGCAAATGTTGCCCAGTATTCATGAAGCCATAAGTTCAATCCTTAGCAACACTAAAAAATCTTTATGGAGTAACACAGAAGTATCTATAAGGATCAGGTTCCTAGACTTTCATAATACCCAAACTGCTAAAGACATTCTAATTTTTCTTAAAGCTATCAGTGTCTTACTAATGAGAAAAATTAAATGAAACAGAGCAATCAATTCTATAACTAGACATTAGTCCATCAATAATAACATCTCTGTCATACTTACTCTGAGCTTTTTTGGGCTTGTATGGATTGGAAGCAAGTGTAGAGTACCCGACCGGTCTATCAAAAAAAAAAAAAAAAAAAGTAGAAAGGAAATGCCATGCACAAAAGGATTAATTTTTGTTAATTTTTTTCTTGAGACATAATATCTGGATATCTTTACAGAGTACATTATAGTATTCAATACACATATACAATGTGTAATAATTGACTCAGTATGACAAGCATTTATCTTCAATCATTATTTTTTTTTTTTTGGTTTTTCAAGACAGAGTTTCTCTGTGTAATGGAGCCCTGGCTGTCCTGGACTCACTCTGTAGACCATGCTGGTCTTGAACTCATGGTGATTGGTCTGCTTCTGCCTCCCAAGTGGTGGGATTAAAGGCGTGTGCAACCATACCCAGTCATTAAATCATTTTTGTGTTGGAAATTTTATAGCAATTTAGTAGACTTTAACCTAAAACTCAAGGGCTTTTGTGGACATGTTAAGCCAAAAGATATCCCAAAAATTAGAGTATGCCATAAATAAATCAATTTCTGTGAGAAGGATCATATACAGTCAATACAAGTCAAACATCTAAGGAGACAGAATTATTAACAAATATGAGAATCAGGAAAGTAGATAACCTCATGATGACAATAAACAAATTAAATGATGACAAAACAAAGAGCATTTCAAAAAATTATAAAGTTCCAGATATTGAATTCTAGTGTTTCTGGAAGACAGTAAATTTATGGAACATAGTCATTATTAGCATACTTACCTTCTCCACACCAAGGTCAAAGCTCTTTTGCCTAGATTGCTAACAATATCTTCTTAACTGGTTTCTCTGATGCCACTAATTTCAACTCTCCCACTAAATCCTGTCCAGTCCATTAGCAATACAATACCTAGAGTCATTCTATTAAGACATACAGCCACTCTCTAATGGCTTCCCACCTCAGAGGCAAAGGCATTACAAGAACCAGTTCCCATTACATTTTGGGCCTCTTTTAAAGATAACCAAACCAGAATACTTCCAAGAGAGGAAAAGGGTGATGAAGTAAAGCATTCCAATACAACTATAAAAATTAAGACAGGCAAATTGGAGTACATTGTCAAGATCTTCCTTTCTCTACTACAGCCACACCAATTTCCTTAATGTTTCCTGAAAATGCCACACTCACCTTAGGTGCTTGTACTGGCTATTTCCTCTGCCAAGGATGATTTTCCCCCAAGAAATAATCAAGACTTGTTCCCTTCCCTTCTTCCGATCTTGACTCAATAACCCTTCTCATGGAAAACTTCCCTGGCCATCCTATTAAAATTGCAAAGAGATTTTTCTCTATTCTATGTCTACTCTGTGTACACACACACACACACACACACACAAACATGTGCATGTATGCATACACTTATACATACAATACCTTTGTGTTTTTGTCTTCTATGAAACAGGAAAAAATAAGTCCTACAAAACCTTGATCCATCATTTGGTACATGGCTTGGGTACGAACATCTGAAATATGAATAAAAACATTCTGTTAGTAACCTTATTTAACAGACTTTACTTAGAGATAACAGTGATGATTATCAGTTATCATGTCAACATTCATATTCCACAGGCAAAATAGGGATATATTGTAATGATATGAATGTCAGAGCATATTTTGCAAGTTAAATAAGTATTATGAAAAGTTTGCTATTAAGTAATAACTCTAGGCTGTTTAGCCCAAAAGTGGCCCTACTACGAAATGTAGCATAGGAAAAAAAATGAAAACTTGCTACCCCTAAAACTTGGTATTTTTCTAAACTAGAAGATAGGCTTTGGAACTGACAAGAATATTTCATAGAAGAAAAGCCTTTTAATGATCATGATATGTCATAGAGGAGAAATGATATTCACTTAATAGAAATAAACACTGAAACCTTAACACTTACCAACATGGGAAGGCCAAACAGTTATATGAGGGTGCGAATGATACCAGCCAACAACTCTCATGGGACGACCTGTTAGTTCAGCCAACCTGTATGTTTGTCAAGGTATTTTCAAAATAAGAAAAATCCTTATGCTTATAATAAAGGGTCAAAATACATAATTTAAAAAATGTATTTATGTATTTATTTTTTTATGTGCATTGGTCTATGTGAGGATGTTGGATCTTCTGAAACTGGAGTTACAGACAGTTGTGAGCTGTCATGTGGGTGCTGGGAATTGAACCCTGGTCCTCTGGAAGAGCAGCAAGTGCTCTTAACCACTGAGCTATCTCTCCAGCCCCCAAAATGCATAATTAAGGGTAAAATAAGGTTGATGACCACAGCTTCTAATGCTATTCAAGTCAGTCTTTTCTTTAAATATAATTCATATTTCTATTACATCATCTTATTCCAATTGTACAAATGTTTGGTTGTCAAATCTTTACATTCTCTGCAAAGAAACTTCTTTAAATATTCAGTACTCACTTATATTTTCAACTTGAGAATTTTCTGTCTTGTCTACTCTCACATTTGGTAAAGAAACATAAGAAATAAAAGTGTGTCACAGTGCATGGCCAGTGGTTCTCAACCTTCCTAATGATGCAATTCTTTAATATAGTTCATGTTGTAGTGACCTCCACCATAAAATTATTTTTGTTGCTACTTCATTTTTGCCACTGTCAATGAATTATAATGCAAATATTTTTGGAGATAGAGGTTTCCCAAACAGGTTATGACCCATAGGTTGAGAACCTTATATGCCAATGTGTGCACTATAGGTTGGAACAGGCATGCTAGGCAAATGCTCTACCTCTGAGGAAGTATACTTTAAGCCCCAACATTTAATTTATTTGGTTTCTCTATAGTAGGCTGCCAAATGTTAAAAATAGCAAAGTAGAGTGGTTGCAGGCCACACAAAGTTTACAGTTCAGTTTCCTCTGTCCTGTAAAATACTTTTTAGTTTTCCTACAAATTTACCTATACTAAAACACAACCAATGATTGTCATTTTGACTTAAGGAAGATGGAATCGCAACATAATTGATTTAAATATCCTTGATGGCTGTATATTATAAACACTTTTTAAATATTTATTGGCTGATCATGTTTCTTTTTTAAAATAAGATGTATTTATTTTTATTTTATCTGTGTTTTACTTGCTTCTTTTTAATTTATTTTATTGCATGTATGTATATGCAATATGTGCATGCCATGTAGCCACAGAGGTTTCTTGTTTTGAGAACGAGTCATGAAAGAGAATTTAATGCTATTTTTCCTAGCTTCAACTGTTATAGTTTCTTCTTTTTGTATAGATAAATGAATAAAAATGTAATTGTGGGACTGAAGAGGTTGAGAGCACTGGCTTGTCTTGCAGAGAACCTGGGTTCAATTTCCAGCACCCACATGTCAACTCACAACTATCTGTAACTCTACTGCCAGGGGATTTGATGCCCTCTTCTGACCTCCAAAGCATTGTATGCACATGGTGTACAGACATATATGCAGACAAAATACCTATACACATAGTGAAAGTGAAAAATCCTAACTGGAACTCCACTGGATCACAATAGCCATACTAACTGTATTGAGATTTAGAGTTTGGGACTGGGCAATTGTTTGAGTGGCTTCCTTAAACTAGCTGTGATGGTTTATGAGTTAATTAGAATAAAGTGATCTAATTTTTAAAAGAGAACAATGTCTATTCAGTCCATTCATGCATATATTGATTGGCTCGGTTTTCTGGTGTTTAACTTTTTGCAATTCTTTATACATTCCAAATAGTAACTGCTTGTCTGAAACAGATTTTTTTTCTCCCACTCTGTGTATATGTGGGTATAGGTCATGCAACTTAGAAGGGGAACCACAAAAGGGGAAAAAAAAGAGATGCTGAGGAAGGGTACACAGAGGGTAACAAAACACATGGGACATGAAAGCAGAAAAGGCTAATTGGGGTACAGGAATATCAGGAGAAAGGGAAGGAGCAACAAAAATAAATTGTTTGAAAATGTAATAAAGAAAACCAATTGTATGCTAATTCTAAAAATAAAAGTGTTTTTTAAAACAGCACACTCAAGAGACAGGGAGATGGCTTGGTGGTTAAAGAGCACTCACTGGCTACTTTTCCAAGAACCCAGGTCCGATTCCCAGCATCCACATGGCACCTCACAGCCATCTATAACTTCAGTTCCAGGAGATGCAACACCCTTTTCTAGCCTTCATGGGCAGTAGGCACACAAATAGTACACAGACATACATGCAGGTAAAACACCCACACACCTAATATTAAAAGTGTATGTGTGCAAGTGTGAGTGCGTCTGTTCACACACACACATTTTATACAACTAACTCTGCGGAACAGTACACTTTTGATAGGATCTCACTATGTAGGCTAGTCAGGCCTCGAATTTGGAATCCTCCTGCCTCTGCTTGCCACATGCTGAAATTATAGGTGGGACCAACACACCTTGCTTAAATGTGTTTTTAATGTTCAAATGACTAGAAAAACTGCTTATTCCTTTAGTCTATCCCTTTAGTTGTAGACTGAGAAGAATGTTCCACATGGTAGTTAAGAATAGATGTGGCACTCTGTGTAAAATGTTTAGCTCTGTGCCTGGCTCACAGTAAGTGCTTGACAAATAGTAATTGTAATGGTAAAGTACAGTCATGAACACATTATCTGTGTGGGAATGAGCTAGTTTCCACTTGAATATAATAATTAATCTCAATAATAAACATCCTTCTCAGAACTACAGGAATTTGTATGTTAGCCGTTATTTCTTTTTGTTTTTAAAATATACAAAGTAAAAATGTTCAGTAGATGGGAATCAGATAAAGTAAGCCTGTGAGAAGAGTTCCAGACCACCTAAGAATATGGAAGGAAAACTGAAGTCAAGCTAGCTGTGCTACCAGAGCTTAAGTGGATCATTAAGTCTGGTGACTTTCAGGGCAGAGAACATCTTCAAAGGGACAAACTCCTAGATATGTCCAGTGGGTCCCACTTGAATACTCCACAGGAACAGAGGAACACAAGTGTTAGGGAAGGACCTGAGGCCTAAGAAAAAGTAACAGCCTCTTACATGGGTGACAGTAAGTAACTACTTGGTCCTGAGAAGCAGGATGGGGACCAGCAACTGTTTTTCCCCTACACATACCCTGTTAGGGTAGAAAGGCTCATCTTTGAGGAGGCAGGGAGCAGAGTGCTTAGAAGGACCCTGTCTTAGTAGTGAGGAACCTCCTATACGCAGCAGTTGCTCTCTTCCACACAATTCACCATGAAAAGGCTAAGATGCTCTCCAAGTTGCTCAACAGTATCCTAGAAGCCAGCTCATGGGTCCGTGCAGCAATTCAGAAAAACCCAGAGGATAAGAAAAAGGGCAGACTATGACATCAAACCCCACATTTTCAGGAATACAAAGCAGCAGGAAATGTAAGGTACGGAGAAGATGAAGAACACATTTGTGATTTGTTGGGGGTTAGATGTGGCAGGGAAAAGTTGGGTGTGGCTATGAAATGGTAGAATAAGAAAATAGTTTTATATCTTTAAATTTATTATTATTATTACTATTATTATTATTATTATTGTAGGTGTGTGTGTGTGATTTGTAAACATGCATGTGCCATGGTGAGCATGTGAAAACCAGAGAACAACTTTTTACAGTCTCCCCTTCTACCTTTAAGTGGGTAAGGGATAGAACTCGGGTCACTAGGCTTTTGTGGAAAGCACCTTTACCCATGGAACTATTTTGCTGGTGGCCAGTTTTGAAAGTTGACTATTTCAGTGGTTATAGATATCATGTGACAAAGTAGCAGAGAACTATAAATATTCTATCACTGTCAATTTCCTGGCTTCTTTTTATGCCATAATTTTGTAAGATATAGCCTACAGGTAAACTGGGTCAAAGTTACAAAGACTTTTCTGTATTATTTTTGTAAATTCTAATGGATTTATAAATATTTCAGAAACAGAATTTTTTAAAATGTAAAAGGCAGTCAGGATTAATAAATCGATATGAAAATATAAAAGGAACTACAACTATATTAGGATATATATATATATATATATATATTACCTCAAGTAAACAGGAAAAAAATCACTACCCTTCTTACAAATGGATAACTTTCATAATATATAAAATACCTATATTATTGAAAAAAGATTATCAAACCAATAGAAAAACAAAGGAAATAACCAGATAATTTTGTAAAAAATATCACTGACTCTTAAAAATGAAAACCCAATTTTAAGCTGCACATAATGGTACATATCTTTTATCACAGAGGCAGATGGATCTCTGTGAGTTTGAGGCCAACCTGTTCTACACAGTGAGTTCCAGGTCAACAAGAGTGACATAGTGAGACCTTGTCTCAAACAAAAAAAATAAGAAAAAAAAATCAACAAGAAAAACCTAAGTTTACTCATAAGTAAAATACAAGTCAGTTCCAGGACAGCCAGAGCTACATAGTGAGACACTGACCCCCCCCCCCCCCCCCCTAAAAAAAAAAGCAAAATTAAAGTTGAAAGAAATAAAACTATTTTTTGGAAACAGTCTCATCTCATCGACTAGGCTATCTACACCTTGTCAGTACTGAGTTTATAGGCATGTGAAATCATACCCTATCTGACAAATTATTTTGCTGGCACATTAGCAATAGTGAAATACAGAAGAATCATATAATATATATGTCACTCAGGCCCCAGCTTCACACAGAGATAGAACCTTGTACTAGCTCTAGAAGCTGACAGCCATCTTGCTTTGTAGTTCTTCAGAAAATAACTGATAACATTTGTGGCCAGGCTTATGTTCTGTATAGAGATTATCACATTGTTTAGAATTCAGTAGAATGTGTGTATATGGGCATATTCTAGAAAATGTCAGCAAAGTTTTCAAAGTTTTGGTTAGTAAAAATGTATCTGATGAAGAAGTATCTCAACAATTTGTTGAATTCAGTTGAATTCTTGAATTATTTCCTTCAATAAATAACCATGTAAAGGTTGAAAGGTAGGAAAGATGAAATCAAGTAGGCCATGTTAGGAGAAACTATTGATAATTCTTCCACACTAATATGGAATTTTGATTGGCAGTTAAAGCTTGTACTTCTGGTGACAGACTTGATATATTAGAGGCTAGAGAAATGGTTTAGTGGTTAAGAGTCTATACTGTACTTGCAAAAGATGTGAGTTTATTTCCCAGCATCCATATGAGTTTATTTCCCAGCATCCATATGAGTTTATTTCCCAGCATCCATATCAGGCAATTCACAAGCACCTGACCTCTGCAAGCACCAGGCACACACTTGGTACAAATACATACATACAAGCAAAACATTCATATACAAAAAATAAATCCTAATTAACAAAAAGGAAAACAAATGACAACAAATGCTAGAAAGGTTGCAGGGGAAAAGGAACTATTATTGGTGCGAGTATAGACTAGTACCAAATCAGTATGGAAGTCCCTCAAATATGTAAGTCAAATGTAATGACCATATGGCCCAGCTATACCATTCCCACGCATATACTCCAACCACTTCATAGCCTGCTACTGAGATACTTACACACTCATGTTCATTGCTGCTCTATTCACAAGAACAAGGAAATGAAAGCAGTGTAGATGCCATCAATCAATTAATGGATAATTAAAATGTAGTACAAACACACAACAAAATATTCAGTTCTTAAGATTTGCAAACAAATGAATGGCATTAGAAAATATTATATTGAGTGAGGTAAACCAGACCCAGAAAGACAAATATAGTTTTTTTTCATATGTAGATCCTAGCTTTTAATTTTTATATATGTGTATTTTCGTGTGAGTAAATGTGAGGAAACCAGAGAGAGGACCATGAGGGGTGGGAATAGGGCCTTGAGGAAGCAGAATGGACTGGGTAAAAGAACACATATGTAAGCAGAAAGAAAATACTGAGGACAGATTTAAGTGGGGATGGGGAGCAGGGAGATGATTAAGCATAGGAAGTAGAGGGAGGTTTAACTGAAAGTAAATATGTAGGGAAATATCCTATGGAAACTGCTACTTTGTAACTTTGTAATGTAAATTTTTTAAAGGTAGAAAGTGTTTAAGAAACAATACCTAAATACACAGAGAGAGAGAGAGAGAGAAGGAGGGAGGGACAGGGAGAGGGAAGAGAGAGAGAGAGATGATTAACCAAATAATTAGATCTAAAGCGTAAATATGAAAACTGAAGAATTCACCAGGGAGAAAATTTATGAAACCACCTAAAGTAAAATGACTATAGCAATTGCATCTGTGTGGAACAGAAGCCCCACAGCATACAATGCATCTAATGTATTAGTAAGGATATTTCTGCCTCTGTTGAGGCTGCAGACAGCTGCTCTGGAGAAATTTCTACACGGTCCTTTCTCTTGTCGGAACGTCGCAAGATGATGACAGAATGGATGTGAACAATTCTGATGGTGTCCATCTACAGGAAAATCGACAGAGATGTGTTACTTCTGTCTCTGACCAATAACACTTCTTTCCCCAATTTTCTGTAATTATAGGATTACATTTTAATTGGCAGTAGAAGATTTCACTTTCAAAAACTGATGCTTTTCTTATGAATGATATGATGCTTTATTTATTTTTGTATTTCTGAGACAGTTTCATGTAGTGCAGGTAGGCCTCCAACTTGCTATGTAGCTGGGGCTGGCCTTGAACTCCTGATCTTTCTGCCTCTGCTTCCCCTCTGTTGGACTTATAGGCATTCATCACTATTCCCAGTTCATAAATGTTTTAAATGTTAAAATATCCTAATCAAGATATATATTTCAGAGTATTTAGTTCAAGGATGTACTTTTTGAAAAATCATCTAAGATATATAAAATGCATTATCACATGAAGGAATAAAAAAGTGCTGAAAATGCTAGTAATATGGTTGAAGAGGAAGTATTATACATGAAAATACACTGAAATAATAGAGAAAATCAATACTAGAAGAACTGAAAAGACTAACAAGTAGAAAAAATTATTCATAGAGAAAGTAGGCAAATGTATGTATTTGTTCATTGCTGTCTGTGGATACACAGAATTCCTACAGTTGCCAAATGGATGTATGAGCTACACAAAGTACAGAGTGAGTAAAATGTTTGGTAGAGTTGCAGAACTTGAGGTGGAATGGCAGATATTAAGGTTAAGAAAAGACAGAATGAAATGAAAGAATATACAAAGTTTCTAATATCATGTAGTGGCTTGCAGGATGAACTGGAAGGGAGGAAATTAAAAACGGCATTTTTTTTTCAGGTAGTATTGCAGCTAAGGCACAAAAAGAATCAGTTTGAGAGTCATCAACAAAACTTTCATAAGGTAACAAAAATGGTATGGAGAGTGGGACCAGAGGTCTGGGCCTAAATCTAGAGGGGTGCCCACATTTAGAATATTGCAGAGTAAAAGGGAGAAGAAAAGACAAAGAAGACACAAGGAACAGTGAAATGTAGGGGTGTGGAGTGGTTTTCACTGTCAGAAGTGACTGGACAAACATGAAATCTGAAGTAAGCTATGATCGCCCTACTATAAAATATAGAAGCCATTAGACACAGCTTTTAAAATGTGTCAAGGCTAATTTTTAAATGAGCCATAAATATAATGCCCACTGTAATTAAAAGGCTTACTAAAGGGGGCTGGAGAGATGGCTCAGTGGTTAAGAGTCTTCCAGAGGAAATGGGTTCAAATCCCAGCAACCACATGGCAGCTCAGAACTGTCTATAACTCCTGTTCCAGGAGACCTGACACCATTATACAGACATACAGGGAGTCAAAACACCAATGTACATAAAAGGCTTACTAAAAAAGGGGGAAAGAATGTGAAATATCTCAACATTTCTTAAATATTGACTACATATTGAAAAAGTACTGTAGATATTAGAGCCAAATAAATTATACCCTTATATTAACCTTATTTTCATCTTTTTGATATAGTTAGTTATTAAGGAAAATATGAATATAGTTAAAAGACTAGTCAGCACTTTGTACCCTGAATAGACAAAAATCAAGACAAGGTACCATTTGTACAACAAATACTGACTATTCTTTTAATAAAAAATAAAATGTTGTTCAAGGAATAGTCTGTTCTTTTTGTTGTTGTTTGACAAGGTCTCACTCTATAGCCTATGATGGTCTACAACTCACTCTGTAGCTTAGGTTAGCTTGAAACTCACAATAATTCTTCTGCTCCAGCCTCTTGAAGTGCTGAGATTACAAATGTGACACACCACTCCTGGCTTTATAATTTGTTGAAAATACAATACAGATAAATCTATAGAGTTTATATCTCAGAAGGTTTTTATGTTTTTGTATTATTCACTTACACAGAGTCCCTATAAATCATGTGTTCTTATTTTATGGTTCAGTGGCTTTTCATATTCTTCCTTCTGTGTAAATATTTTAAGTTGGTGAGCTCTTTCATATTAAGTTCCTAGCCGGGCAGTGGTGGCGCACGCCTTTAATCCCAGCACTCTGGAGGCAGAGGCAATTGGATTTCTGTGAGTTCAAGGCCAGCCTGGTCTACAGAGTGAGTCCAGGACAGTCAGGGCTGTTACACAGAGAAACCCTGTCTCGAAAAACAAACAAACATATTAAGTTCCTGACTATACTATAGATATCTAATCACTTTCTCCTGTACATGTATTCTTTCATAATAGCTATGCACTTATTTCTGCTATAACACACAGTGTATTCTATTTATTTTCTTACTTTTCTCCTCTACTAGAATGCAAGCTTCTCAGAAACAGGGACCATATTTTATTTATACTTTTCTCATCAGCAACTAGTACAATGTGTGATAACAAAGAGATAATTCCAGAAAATGAAAAAAATGGCAAGTGCCATAAAAATATTTGTATAAATACAATGAATACAGAGTGTATAAAACAGTAATAGCAATGTTAAATAAAGCTTAAAATATATATAGAGAGAGAATTAAAAGATATAATAATTCGAAAGATAGAAGGGTATAAATTAAAATTAAAATGCACTAAAGTTTTATTATGGATAGTCCCCAACTTATAATTATTCAACCAAGGATTTTTTAAATTTACATGGATGGGGAAGTGGTATACATTCAGTAGAAATTGTATTTTAAATTTGAATTTTCTTCTGGGCTGGTGATAAACAAACATGTAGCATAATAAAATTTTGCAATGCTAAGCTGCAGTTTTCAGTGAGCCATAGAATCATGAAGATAAACAACAGATAATACACAGTATGCTAGGATGTTTGGTACTTTAGGTATATTGTACACTTGGGGCCTATGATATTTTCAACTTTCAGTGAGTTTATTAAGATATAACAGAATTGTATTATTGGAGAAATGGTGAAAATAGTTGTATTATTAGACTGTAACAAATGAAGAATACATATTGCAATATGTAGAATAACCACTGAAAAAGTAAAAGACTATTGTAACTAACAAATGGAGGATCAAAATAGAATAAAATATATTTGATTAACACAAAAGAAGGCAAGAGAAGAAAAAAGAGTAATTTAAAACAAAAGGTAGATTAAATAGGAAGCAAAAGAATGTTAACTGTAATTCATATACGTTAGTAACTACCAAAAATAACTGAAACTCCAAATAAAATAACAATCCAACCTGGATTTTTATATACTGCTAATATGAGCTATAAATATTAGCATATAGACATGCTAAAATCAAGAACAAACTTTACAAAAGAGTAATGACTAAAGGAATATATAGAATTAATAAGTAGGTTCTTGTTACTTTTGGAAAATGAGAATGACTTAAGTATAGTATTTGTAGCCTACTGTGACTTTTTAAAAAAAATAGAAGTGTGGTTAATCTAGGTTGTCAACTTGGTTGGATTGAGAGGTGTCTAGAGTAAGATTAGAGATGCCCACTTCTGGTGTCCTGTTCCAGTACTTTCAGAGAAATTTGATTTACAGGAGAGTAACAGGAGACACTCCCTGGATATGGATTCTCCATGCAACAGACTGGGAGCACAGGCAGAATTAAAGAAAAAGAAGAGAATGCCTTTCAGGACAGGCTAGCTCCATCCTTCCTGAGCTAGAGCATGTAGCACTGTCACCATCACTCCTGGCCACCAGATTCCAGAACCTTCAGCCTTCCAGTGGAGATGCACAGCAGCTAAACTCTGGGGAGTTTCCAGGCCTGAAGTGAAGTGGCATCATTTGTCCTCCTTGAGCTGAGGCTTCTAGCTTGTCAGCTTAGCCAATAATGAACTATCCCACTCTCCAACATGCAGAAAGGCAATTTTGAACCACCCAGCCCCGAACAGGGTAAGAAATCCTATAAATTATCTTTTATAACAAATGTCAGCCGGGCGGTGGTGGCGCACGCCTTTAATCCCAGCACTCGGGAGGCAGAGGCAGGTGGATCTTTGTGAGTTCGAGGCCAGCCTGGTCTACAAAAGTGAGTCCAGGACAGCCAGGGCTACACAGAGAAACCCTGTCTCGAAAAAACCAAAAAAAAAAAAAAAAAAAACAAATGTCATAGAGAGGGAAAGAAAGAGATCTTAATTCTATTGCTTCTATTCCTCTAGAAAACTTTAACACAGGAAGAAAGTAGGCTTAAGTAGTTATAGTGAAGAAGTTTGTATATATAGATAATAAGTAAGCATACGCTTTGCCTAATAGCTTGGAGAAAGGATAAGAAACAATTATTTTTACTGTAGTTCACAGAATCATTGGACTCTGATATACTAAAGGAAAATATAACTGGTTTTATACAATTAGCCTAGAGAATGGCAAGAAAAATGGGGTGGGAGTACACACTAAAGAGAAAAGATAAGGTGGCCTAAGAATCACAACACCATGAATAGATTGCCTATGCAAGGTATAAATAGACTATTGAGGATTCGGTAAAGAGGTAACAAGAATATTAACCAAATCTCAAAGTCTTAGGAGAAAGGCTTGAAAACAGGCACCAACTGCAAGGAGAGGAACAGGGTAATGTTAATCAGATTATTCCTGTTGATCAAGTAAAGTTCCTACAAAAAACAGAAACTAACTAGGTCTCATTCTAAGAGATTTTTCATCTAATTTTAGAAGAAAACATGCTGCACATGTGGATTAATATCCTGGCTGAAGTCATAGGAGTGCAGAAATTCCTCCCTGACCAAAAATTTCCATCATGAAAAAATTTGTCATACATACCTTTTCTGCAATGGTGCGCATTTCAGTTCCAGTGTATGTAAATTTGGAGTCACTCCTACTGGAAACAGATTAGAAAAGGGGGGAATTGGGGTTTGGAGAAGAAAAAGGAGTCAAGGAAAAAGAAGATGAATAATTTTTGCAATGCAACCTTTGTTGAGGCAGAAGAGGGGAGAAGGGGACCAGAGTAGACTCCACAGTAGAGTATTAAGGAGGGGGCTTAAGTGTGCACATTATCATCTGCCACAAGGAAAGTTACTGGCATATCTCTGACATTTCAGGGAACAGAGAATATAAAAAACATAAAGCAAGAAAATGGAAAACAATATAGGCAAATGTGAAGCATATTAATAGTCATTTTAACAAGTTTTTAATAAGTTGCCTTTATTTCAGTCAACAAAGATCTATTCATGTAACTATCATGCAGTAACCAATTATGCTCCTGGAGCCCCAACACAATTCTATTTATAAACACTTTTACAGGTTCACTTACAATATTGGTTCCTTCAGCCAGATTTTCCACATAGGAGCATATATATTTCAAATAACAATCATGTTATGCTATAAGATTAAAATGAATCTTTAGGATTGTGGTGGAACTCAGATTATAGTGAGGGAGCTCTATACTGTTAATGTTAAGATACAACATGTAAACACTATTACCAAAGTTGTTGCAATTTTTCACTAAGAATCAGTTTAGGGATTATATACAATGAAAATAAACAAATATAGTCTTACCTTATGTCATCATTCAACTAGAGTAGGAAAGAGCAGAAAACATTACTGATGCATTTATTTAGTTATAGGGATGCAGATTAAATGAAAATTAGGCCATATGTTTACACACAACAGCATGAAAGACTGGAGAATTTGTTCTGAGTACTTTACAACTACACTGTATTTCCTCATGTAATTTCACACCTCTGTAACATTTAACCACAACAGAGACTTTGGATTCCATAAAATCCTTCTATTTTGAGTTCTTTGCTCTACTTTAAATGCTTTAGTTATAGCTCTGCTTTTCATAGGGAAAACTGGTGGTGAGAGTAGAGGCTGTAACCGTGGGCTACTTGTTTCCTAATACCTCAATATCCTCATTATACCAAAATGTGTTTCTGATTTGCTGATTTGCCAATTTAATCACTGGTAAGATAACCCCCACCCCCGTGAGCTCATGCAGACCGCTGAAGGTTTGCAGAAACATAAGCATGGATCAGAGGATCAGAGGAAAAGGACCTTGCGACAGCATTAGAAAACTCAAAGGATCTAAATCACGTTCCTGTGGCCTCCAAGCCGCCCTGGGGACCACTGGGTACTGATCAGCAGGATTTCAGCTAGGCTGGTCTACTCACCTCCCCTATACACAGACCCATCACTTCCTCCTTTTCTGTGCTCAGAGCATGGTTGAGACAAACTAGGAAAGCGTCAGACTCAAGATGAACCGCCTGCACAGCTTGCACCACCTGCACCGCCATCTTTGTCTGTTCCACTCAAGTCCGGTTAGGGCCCACAGCAGCTTGTCCAACCCGGTGCTCAGACGCAGCCTTACCAGCCCCGCGCTCGACGCTCCGCCCAACCCTGGTCTAAAGGCACGGGTTCCACGGGGGCGGAGCCTGGGGCGCGGAGGCGGAGCCCGCCTAGCAGCACCTGGGAGACGCCCGGGTCGGTCTGGGCTGGCGAAGCAGTGGGACATTGGGTGGTGGCTGGCAAAGGAGGTCTAGGCGGCACACTGGGCTGCTGGGTGGCTGGGCGGCTGGGCAGCAGGGAGGGGGTGTTCCCCTGCCAGAGCGGACGTGGGCTGTGAGTAGCTCCAGGGCGCCAGGGCAGACGCCTCCATAGTGCTGGCGCCCATTTTGCCTGCCCGCTGAGAGCCCGGCGCGGCCTACAAGCGTCAGGGACGAGTCTTTCAGACGCCATCGCCGCGAACAACGGCTTCTTTTGAAAGTCGGTCCTAAAACAGTTAAGGTTTTATTTTCTTTTCTTTTATTTTCAAGTCACAGCCCTTGAATCTCTCTGGACCACTTCCGGCTGCTTGCCTGCACCTCCTAACTTCAGTTCTAGTGACCTCGGCCCGGGATACCTCTTGGTTCGTCCTGGGCTCACACTGCGATCCCTGCTTGAGTGTTCCGGGGTGGGGGACCTGGAAGCTTTAGCCTAACTGTTCTGGAGGCGGAGTAATTAGTTCAAGAAACAATATATTCATGTGAGTAACCTTTTACAGAAACAGTCTTTTACTGTATCTGAAAAAGTAACTCCAGTTTGCTTGCTTCTACTTTTTACAAAAGCATTTAGATACATATTTGTTTGATACAGGAAAAGGATTGAGGGACTTCACTTTTCAACTTTGAATGTGTCACATCAAGGAACTAATTCTAGGAAATCACAGATTTCCTTTGATCTCTTTTCTGGTGTCAGACATGGTTAACTTATATGTAAAACTAATTTTAAAATATGCCAATCAACTAAGGGATAAATGTACTAATCTTCTTTCCACTTTACACGTTTACCAATTACACGAGGAATCTAGTACTGATTATAAATGAAAGCAAAATATATGCCACGAAGCCTCCACAGCTCATAACCTTGTTTGAATTTGTTTTTTTAAAAATCCCTTTTGTACTTCTGAAGCCAGACAGATATGGCAGTACTGGAAAGGGAGCTTATTCAAGGCGCTACTTGAAGAGGTGTTGATGCTTTGCTCTTTTCTCCCAAGTCAGTTCCAACCCGTCTCCCCACAAATACTCCAAGTTCAAGTTACCGTGGTGTAATATATGCCAACAATCTCTGTTTTTGCCTAATGCTTATTTCACATCTTTCCATGATTGAGTTTTATAATGATAAAGGTTGCAGAAATTGCAGGGGTATAATTGGACCTATCTACATCATCTCTTTAAGTTTCAGTTTTATGTCATATATTATTTTCAGGTACTGTTCATAGCTAACATGTCCTGCCTTGATGGGGCAGCAAGGACTGCTCATCTTATTATATTTGCTTAGAGAATATTTTGAATTCATCAATTTGTTTCCCCACCTTCAAGAAAAAAAATACTTTGGTTTGTTGTTTTTAGTCAGTCTCATATTCCAGAGTGTTCATGCTACCTGTTACAGCTCCAAACATTTGACTGAAGAGGAAGATAATGATTAACATTTATAACAAGCTTATGGGCTGAAGACTCTACTAAGAATTTACATATATAGTGTCTATAAACTGCCTCAACTGGAATCAGGCTCTGCAACCTCTAGCTGTGTGAACTAGTGGCCTAAGTTACCTAACTTCTCTATGCCTTACATTCATCACCTTTAAGTGGGAATAATACTAATGCCCATCTCGTAGAATTCCATGAAGATTGTGAAGATCAAATGGGTCTATGTACCTAAACATATGTTACACATATGAGAAGTGTTTAATAAGAATCTTTGAAATGTGTGTGGGGTAGGGGCAGAGAGATGACTCAGCAGTTAAGAGCACTGTCTGCTCTTCCAAAGGACCCAGGTTCAAATCCAGAACCCACATGGCAGTTCACAGCCACCTGTAATGGCTGGAAGTGGTAGCACATGCCTTAAATCCCAGCACTTGGGAGGCAGAGGCAGCAGGATCTCTGAGTTCGAGGCCAGCCTGGTCTACAGAGTGAGTTCCAGGACAGCCAGGGCTACACAGAGAAACTCTGTCTCAAAAAACAACAAAAAAAGAATCATTAAAATCAATATGTTCATAGTTTTACACCTCAGGGAAACTGAGGTAGAGAGAAATTAGGCTGTCTGATGGTCACAAAGCTAAATGGCACAAGCAAGATTCATTCATCAGCAAAGCTGATAGCTGGCTTGTGTTCTTTGACAACTGAAATTATAATTGGATGTGTTTATTAAATGACTTCAAATAATTAGCATATTCAACTTATTAATGCTATTTAAAAACCTAAATACCTCAAAATTAAAGCAAATCATACTCTTAAAGAAAAGATACAAAAAAACCATTCTTTCTGTAAAAGAAAAAATGATGGCTTTATTTAAATTACAACCAAGAAAGCTCTTCTGTATTCTGTCATTCATTTAGAACCTAATTTAAAAATTATCCAAAAATAACCTGTCTAGGACAATATGGCTTTTGGAATCAAGGCAACTTCTATGAAGGAAATCTCTTTTAGTGGTTATGGTAGCTGTAAAGTTATGCAAACATATTTTGGGATACATTTGTATTTGAAACTGGTTCTATTTTTAAGTTAAATTGCATAGATTTATATTCCATGTATTGTATTGTACCTTGTAACTAAATTTAATCCTGAGGTTTTAAGCTATTCCTTAGTTTGGGGAATCTTGAATTTTGTGAACAAATACCATATGCCAAAAAATGTTCTCTAGTCAAATAAATTTGGGATATGCTAAACTATATAAAATCTCTGTACGATATAATGGTTGGAGTTTTTAACCATGCTAATGAGCTTTTATGGTCTCCAATATTCCCAAATTTATTTGATCAAGGAAAATGTTGGGGTCAAGTATTCTAAGAATCACATTTATGGAAATGATGTTCCATTCATCCAACACGTGATTTTAATAGACTTTGATCTGAATGCCTTTTACTCAGCCTTTGCATTTCTCTATTGAGGGTGTTGACGGTTTCATAGTTATGTGGTAGTTTATCAGTCCCTTGATCACTGCAGTTGCCTCTGAGTCAGTTTTCTCTCTGAATGATAGACACATAAATCCAGGCTAATGTGATGAGTGTTGTTCCCATGCTCATCTTGTCAGTACCCAGCCTGTTAACCTTTGGAGGTCACAGTAGCACATTATACTGCCTTTCTTCTGAGAATATTTTGTAGTGCCTCATAGTAATGCAGAATATCACATGCTATCTGCCTTTTCTTCCACTGGAATTATTTCCTTTCAATGTCAGTATGACCAATAAAGTTTTGTTTTTATTCAAAAGAAATTTAAATGTCAACATGTTGGTTGTTGGTAGGACCTATCTATCTATGAAATTGAGATGGTCTTGAAACCCTTAACAGTTGGATTCTGCTTTCAAAATGTGTGTGTGTGTGCGTGCTCATTTTTGTTTTTATATTAAAATTTACTAGTGGGTTGTATTTCTAAAGCTCTAGAAAAGAGGCAGAACACTTGAATTTGCTAAATGAAAAAGTGGCAAAATGTATAGCTAGAGACTCATGCATTTTAGGCAGATAGAAAGGAACAGCAAAAGTATGCAGCTTGAGACAACTCTGGTTCTTGAAAGAAATTTTGGTTTGAATACAGTGGTAATGGTGATATTTGCTAGAATTGGTTACATAGGGTGTAGCAACTAAATGAGAAGAATTTCAAGAAAACTCACAACTTTTGAGTGTACAGGAGAGGTGATATTGCCATATAGAAAGTAGTGTTTGGTTGTAGAGAAAGGTCTGTATCATAAATAAGTATGGAAATGAAGATTGCATCCAGGTAAAATGGGAAAAATGTGAGAGGCCCAGATTCATAATCGTTCAGGGAATAAATGGATAACTATGATATTTATTAGTCACAAAAATGCAACCATATTTTTTTTCTTTTCGAGATAAGGTCTCATTATGTAGTTAACCTAGAGCTTAGCTGAATTTACTACATATCCCAGACTGGCCTGAAGCTTGCTCAGCCTCTGGCATGCTGGGATTACAGGCATGCACCAATACACCCATTTTGAGACAATAGTTTTTTATTCCTACTTCCCTTTTAGAGCATAGGCAGAAAAACAATGTTAAGAGGGGAAAATAAGATTCAGGATGGTAACCCTGAAAAAAAGGACTAGGTTTAGCTTCATTCCTTTATCTCTCTCTTCTTCTCACTCCACATCATGATTGGTATCTGATTTGCTCTGGACAGTATCACTTCAAAGGTTCTAACCATCTGCCAAACTATACTTCATTTCCTTTTCCACTAAAAGCTACTTTGGGAATTTGGGGGTTCTCTATTGTGGGACAGATACCCACTGATGTGTTTGTGCTCTGTAAAGATAGAAATACAGTGAATCTGCAGCACGATGCTATGAGTGGTTTCTATAAGATTCTATTCATGAAAAATGCATGTGAAGTTATAAGATCCAAAGCTGGTCAGAGTACTATTATAGAGAGTTCCCTTGCCACCCAAAACTCTGGGAAATGTAAGGGCAGAGAGATATTTTTGACCTTCTAGTTTGTAGAATAAAAATGTACAAGTATGACATCCTGCTTAAGTGAAACAGGGAACTAGATGGATGACTATTGCTTGCTTTCAGAAAGTCATAAAACTGCACTAAATGTCTTTCCTAAAATGAAATTCCTTTCTGGATAAGCCTTAATAGTATAAATGACTTTTTAAATAAGATGACAGATATTTCCTTTGCCCTTATAACAAACTTAGTCTCATTTTAGAAAGCTATACACATCATTGAGAAACTTTTAAAATGTAAACTGTTTGAGAGTGGCTTTTATCTGAGGAATATAGAGTGCATGTATCTGTTTCACTACCTTTCTGCCAAAATTGTGTCCTTGGGTACACTTTTGTGCATTTTTCTATTGCTAACATACTACCGTTGAATACTGCTTTGTAAATGCAGAAGAGAGACCAGTGCCCAGCCACCTGCAGTTCTCATCTTATTTCCTCACAAAACTTACTTAGAGAATTCTTAAGTGTTTTGCCAGAGAAAGTTAACATTACCTAGGCTTTACTTGAGTGTCACTTCAGTTTCATTTTCAAAAAGCTTAAGATGCCATTTGATATGTTTAGGTTGTACAAATAGATATGTATGAGGTTTGGTTCTGGTTGGTGGTTGCTAGTCCCAGGTCACCTTACTCACTAGTAAGTTCATCCAAACCTCAAAAGTCACGCCTCTGTCCTGTGCGCGGATGCTGCAGGCTTAGGTGGAGAAAAGCAGGGCTAGAATTGGAACCCAAAGCCCAGAATGGCAAGAGAGGATGTGGGGGCTCCACCCGATCATCTCTGGGTTCACCAGGAAGGTATCTACCGAGACGAATATCAGCGTACATGGGTAGCTGTGGTGGAAGAGGTAACTGCTTTATTTTTTTAACTTTGCTTTCAAGTAATCTGGTTTCTATCTAGTCTCAATATTCTGATATCTTTGATTTTATTTTTGATCATTCCTGTTAGGAGACAAGTTTCCTAAAAGCTCGAGTCCAGCAAGTTCAGGTTCCCTTAGGTGACGCAACTAGGCCAAGTCACCTTCTTACCTCCCAACTACCTCTCATGTGGCAACTCTACCCAGAGGAACGCTACATGGATAACAACTCTCGATTGTGGCAGATTCAGCATCATTTAATGGTATACATGTTACTCAATCATTTTCCATGTACTGGGGTTCTTACAACAGAGCACTTTATACAATTTCCTTTTTCTGACAGGTCAGGGGAGTACAGGAACTACTGCTTAAACTTTTGCCTGATGATTAACCTGGTATGTATTTCTATTTTTTTCTCCTCCTTCCCCTTCTTTGTTTTCACTCTATTCAGTTGTAGTGATTTGAATGATTTTTTTTTTTCAGGTGCTGGAATTCTAGGAAGATATGCTCCTCTGTTCTATTCATTATATGGCAATCACTTCACTCACCACTGCAGTGCTCCCACCCTTGGGCCTGGGGTGGGGTGGGGTGGGTGGGTAGTTTCAAAAAACTGCTCAAGAACACAGATGTTTAGGAAGGGCCATGAAGAACACTGCCAGTGACACTACAGAGAAAGGGTTACACAGGGCAGAAATCAAGCCAACAAAACCATTTAGTCAGGATATGTAACTTGAAATTGACTCCTTTGGAAATTGCCATAGAACCTTTAATGGACTTCATCGGCTGAACCACAAGTATCAGCACATGCTACAGAACAGATGCCATCACCAAGGACTTGGTACTGACTTAGAGAGAAGAGAGCAGCTTCTAGCAGCATCAACATGTATTTGTCGCTTATTTCCCCTGCAACAAATTCACCTGTCTTTCCTTCTTCCATCCTGTAAATATCTGAGGTTTTGTTCTAGTGTTTCCCATCCCAGCACTGACCTAATTTGGATCTACTGAGAACTTAAGGAGTTCTGGGAGAAAAAGGTTATTTGTACTGATGAATTAGCTGCAAAGGCCCCTATGCCTTTCTTCCTTCTGAAACTGTGTCTTTGAATTGTTTTTACAAGTTTCTCTTCAAAACTTTGTGAATCTAAATTCTTTCTTGACTACAAATATTTTACGTATTTGGCATCCATATGAGCTCAAAGATAATGTTAACTTTAATTGGCACCTTTCTCAATAGGTAATAGCAACTAACATTGCTAATTCCTGGGAAAGTGTTTATACTACTTGTAAAGAATTTCCTGAATTAAAGCAGTCATGAGAGTTTATGTACATTACAGTAAGGTTTTCCTTTTATAATAAGTCTTGGGCCCAGAGCAATGGTGCACACCTATAATCCCAGCTATTTGGAAGACTGAGACAGGAAGATCACCTGGTCCCAGGAGTTTGATGCCAGCCTAAGAAACATAATGAGGCCCTGTCTTAAACAAAAAGTACTTGGGTATAATAGCTACTATGTATTGAATTTTTATTGCTTTCCAGTTACTATTCTGTGCACTTTATATATTTTATCATGCTTAGTCCTTCCATCAGTTCTTTGAGGTATGTATAATTCCTGTTGACATGAATAGTGAAAGAAAAAAAAGCATTCAAGGAGTTTAATCATTTACCAAGGGTTTCTTTTGTGAATCATAGAGCCAGGCATTGGGCCAACCCTTTAGAACGATGGTGCTATTCCAACATTGGTTTACAATATTCAAGATGACGAGACTGAAATTTTTTCATGTAAATCTATATCTTCCATACTTAATGAGCTGGAGATATAAAATATGCTTGATTCATCCTATCAATGAAGAAAGAATATTCTTAGTGCACTTATTTTTCCAGAAATTGTAAGGTCATTCTACTTGGCCCAGAAGAAAATTTCATGTAGATAGGCTACAAAGTCTTTATAACTAAAAAAAGAAAAATTATAATTTTTTTTGTTTTAGTTTTCTGGATATGCCACAAAAGGATCCATGCCAGAAACAAGCCTGTGAAATACAAAAATGTTTACAAGGTAGTATATAGACTTTTAAAAATATATATTTTTCAATTTTCCTGTCAACTAACTATAAGAAAGTAATTAGGTTATCAGCAACTTTCATTCAACTTTAAATGTAACTTCTATAATGAACTAATCGTGAATATTTTTTCCATTGTATCATGAAATGTGTACAATATTAAAAGTGATGTGATGTAGGGAATAGGAAGCTATCTTCAGTGATAGAGCACTTGCCTAACGTGTGCAAAGCCGGGAGGGTTCTATCCTCAGCACCACATACAAAAAAACTGATGTCATTTAAGCTATGGGTTCTTGAACCTAGTTGTACATTAGAATGACCTGGAAAACATTAAAAATTTGTCTAGCACACTTAAAGCAGACTTCCTGAAGGTAGGGTCCGAGCAGGAATCATTTTACAAAGCTAACCAGGAGACCGAGGCAAGTGGATCTCCATGAGTTCAAGTCCAGCCTGATCTACAGAACTAGTTCCAGGACAGCCAGGGCTACACAGTGGAACCCTGTCTCAAAAAACAAACAAACAAAAAAGAATTATTGAACTAAGCAGAGCCATTCTATAAAAGACTGATTTGGAGTTGAGGATATGGCTCAGGGATAGAGCACTTGCCCAAAATGTACTAGGCCCTAGTTTCCATCCTGAACACTGCATGTATACACAAAAAGAAAGAACCACGCATGATAGGTCATACTTATAATCCCAATACTTTGGAAGCAGAAGCAGAAGGATAACAAGTTCAAGGCCACCTTGGGCTACAAAGTGATAGCCTATCTCAAAAACATATGTACTACGTAAATGCATACATAAAATAGACAGGTTTTAATACTAGACCTACAAGACTAGGATTTAGCTCCGTGGAGGACTAATTGTCTAGTATTCATGAGGTCCTCAGTTTGATCCCCAGCCATATCCCACTCCAACAAGTTCAGAACATCTGTGTCAAACTCTGGTGTTTGTAACTCTGTGGTTTAATTCTGAGGCCCTTTGTTGTATTCTGTTAATTTTGCTCGATGGTGCTTTGGCTACTCAAGGTCTTTTGCTCTTCCATATAAATTCTAAGACTTTTTTTTCTAGTTTTCTGAAAAACATTATTGACATTTTGGTGGGGATTGCATTGAATCTGTAGATTATCTTTATAAGTATTGCCATTTAATCATTCTACAGATCTATAAGCCTGGAAGGTCTTTTCATTTCCTAATGTCTTCAATTTCTTCTTCAGTGTTTCATATTTTTTTCATTGAAAAGTCTTTTTTTCACCTTAGGAATATTCATAGCCATTTTATTTTCTGAGGCTATTCTTTTTTTTTTTTTTTAATTTTTTATTTATTTATTATGTATACAGTATTTGCTCTACATATATGCCCAGGCAGATCTCAATGTAGACAGCTGTGAGCCACCATGTGGTTGCTGGGAATTGAACTCAGGACCTTGGGAAGAACAGCCAGTGCTCTTAACCTCTGAGCCACCTCTCCAGCCCCCTGAGGCTATTCTTTTCCTGACTGATTTCTTTAATGAGTTTGTTAGTATATAGAAAATCTACTGATTTTTATATGTTGGTTTTTTGTATTTTTTATATTCTTGTTTATTAATTCAAGTTACATCTCAATCACAGCCCTCTCCCTCCTCCCCTCCAGGTCCCACCCTCCCACCTTCTACCCCCTCTCCCACCTATCCTATGGCTCTGATGTGGGGGACCCCACATAATCCCCCTCAGTTCATCAGTCATATGAGAGCTAAGTGCTTCTTCTTGCTCTGGGGCTTGACTTGGCAACTCCACTAAGGAAAAGTGTCCCACCATATATGTTGATTTTTGTATCCTGCCATTTTGCTGACTTTATCAGTTCTAAAACTTATAATGGTGCCTTAGGCTTTTTAAAGTATAGGATCATATTTATAAGCAGGAATAATTTGACTTCCTGTTTTCCTATTTGTATTCATTTATTTCTTTCTCTTGCTGATTTCTGTGCTTAACATTTCAATTACTATATTAAGTTGAGGTAGAAAGAATGGAAACCCTTTTCTAGAGGAAAAGGCTGCTTTCAGTTTTCCTGTTTGGTATGATATTGGCTATAGGTTTTTATATGTAGATACAAACTTATTATACCTAGTTTCTTCAGGGTTATTTTACATGAAAGGATGTTGAATTTTACTGAAGGCCTTTTTCTACATCTATTGGAGTGTTAATGTTGTTGTTTTGGCTCTATATATTGTATATGTTGATTTCTATATGTTGAACCATATTTGCATCCTTGAAACAAAACCAACTCTTTACAATATGTCACTGAATTAAGTTTTAAAGTAGTTAACATAGGCTTTCTACATGTATGTTCACTAAGGATATTGGTTTTATAGAATGAATTTGGAAAAATTCTTTCCCTTTATTTTTTGTTTATGGGTGTTTTGCCTGCACATGTCTGTGCCTCACATGTGTGCTTGGTGCCCATAAAAGCCAGAAGAAGACACTGGATCCCTTGGAACTGGAGCTACAGAGAATTGTGAGTCACCATATGGGTGCTAGGAAGCAAACCTAGATCTTATAGAATAGCAGCCAGTGCTCTTAACTGCTGAGCCATCTCTCCAGTTCCATTTTTTCCCTTTCTATTTTATGAGCTAGTCTGAGGACTATTGGTGTTAGTTATTAACAAAATGGTTGTAGAGCCTGTCTAGCATGTCCAAGGCCCTAAATTCAATCCCACTACAACAAATATGTCAGGGACTGTACTTTTCTTTGATTGGAGATTTTTTATCATACTTTCAGTCTCATTGCTTCCTCTTAATTTATTTAGATTTTTCGTATTTTAGGGTTCAGTTTTGATAATTCATATATACAGAAATATGTCCATTTTTTTCTTAGACTTTCCAATTTGACATTATTTTTCAAAATATTCACTATGTATTCAGTTGTATCTGTTGCAATATTCCTTTTTGTCTCCTATTATTGTTATATTATTAATTATTATTGCTGCTGCTGTTGTTATTATACTGGAAATTAAACCTGAGACCTTGTGCAAACGCTCTACCAAATGAACTATACTCTCATCTCTCTTGTTGCTTTTTAAATTTTGAAGCAGGGTTTCACTAAGTTGTCCTGTTATAGCCTTGAACTCACTCCATAGCCCAGGTAGACCTTGAACTTGAGATCCTCCTACCTCAGTCTCCTGAGTAATTTAGGGTTATAGCTCTGTGACACTGGGTTTAGATTTTAATTTTATTAATTTGAGTCTTCCTTTTTCTTTTTTTTTTTTTTAAGGTTTTTTTGAGTCGGTTTCTGTAAGCCAGGTAACAGCCCTGGCTATCCTGGACCTCACTTTGTAGATCAGGCTGGCCTTGAATTCACAGAGATCCGCCTGCCTCTGCCTCCCAAGTGCTGGGATTAAAGGCGTGCGCCACCACTCTGCCCAGCCGAGTCTTCTTTCTCTTGATTAGTTTAGATAGTTTGTCAATTTTGTTTATCTTTTCAAAAAGTCAGTTGTTTCATTGACTGTATTTTTTGTGTTCTCCATTAATTTTTTACTTGATTTTTATTTTCTTTCTATCTATTAGTTTTGAGTTTGGCTTACTCTTGCTTTTTTTTTTTTTTTAATCTTGAGATGCATTCTTAGGTATTTATATGAGGTCTGACCTGTTGATAGAATTCTATATCAGAAAGAATTCAATAGAGCTGGGTATATCTTCCTTCTAGATGCTAAGTGGAAAAGGTTGGAAAATGCTTAATAACCTTGTACCTTCTTAGTTCTATGAGACCATTACTAAGAGTTGCCTGTTTTTCAGCCAACAACTATATGGAATCGAAGTGTCAGGCTGTCATCCAGGAACTTCGTAAGTGTTGTGCTCGATATCCCAAGGGAAGATCTCTTGTCTGCTCAGGATTTGAGAAAGAAGAAGAAGAAAACCTGGCACTGAAGTCTGGATCCAAGTAATGTTGTCCTGAGAAGTTAAATTCTGCTTCATGTTTCCCTCAAACATGTTTTATTTATTGTCCCTTCTTCAAGCCTGGTAGCAGCAAACAGTAAATGAAAATGTCCATTGTAAAAGTTAACAAATATGCCATCTATGCAAAATATACCAAAATATTAACCTATGTTAGAAAATTAATATGTATAATGTAAAAGGGAGCTGCTAAAATAAATCTTTTTTACATGAACTTTTTGGTTAATGTATTTTAAGAGATTATTAGATACAGATATCAATGAATTCTCCTTTAACCCCAGAGTTCAGACTGTTATCTGTATCTTAACCTTGCTTGCCAACTCTTGAATCTCTGTTGAATGTGGATGAGGCACACAGAGCATAGTGTAGAAAACAGATTATTATAGAATAACATGAAACACTCTGAAGAGTAAGTGGACAATGGCCAGAGAGACCATTATGCCGACATACCTATTGAGGTAGTTTGTATACTATTTTCTTTCAACATTTTTAACCTTTATTTTATATGAATAGGTGTTCTTCCTACATGTATGCCTGTATACCATATGTGTACAGGATCCTCTGGGAGTGGAGTTAAATACAGTTGTGAACTGACATATGGGTGCTGGGAATTAAACCCAGGTCCTCTGGAAGAGCAACCAGTACTCTTAACCCCTGAGCCATCTCTCCAACCCTGATTGTGTACTATTTTCTAAAGTTTCCAGAAGAGGCAGCTTTCCCAGGGGTGTTTTCCTATCCAGGTAATTGATAGGCCCATTTGGATTAACTTGCAAGAGAAAGGATATAAAGTCATGACTTTGTTCTTTACCAGAAAGCCCCTGACTAGATAGTAATCTTATGATCTTCCCAACAGTTCAGAATTTCATCTACCCAAAGCCAAAGGTACTCAGATCTCATTCTTTGGATCAGTAATCAAAGACCTTTAGTTTCAGTTCCTGGTTTTACAAACTGCTGATTATGTCAGGAACCATTCTCAATACTCTTCAAGCTTGCTAATATATAACTAGCTATTTAACAAGACCAGTAGTGCCAGTAGTAAAACCTAAGTCACATGGGGCCCTCCAGCATTAGGATCATGATACCCTTCGTAGATTACATGCTGCATTATTTCAAAGTTTCCTTTAACTCAATACCAACAATTCAATTTCTTCCAGATGCCAGTGGGAACATGTCATTCTTTTGCATCTTCACTACAGTGCCTAGCCACAGATACTTAATATTTCCTCAATGATAAGAAAGGCACATAGTAAAAGGGTTTTTCCAGCTCAAGGGCATATTGGCAGTCAAGAGCCAAGAAATAACACAAAGTCACACCATGCAACAAACCTCACACAAGAGATTTACTGGAGAGAGACACAGAATGGCAGCTGCCTCTGACTGGTAATAGAGATGACAATAGGCTGGGCAAAGGGGCAGACTTTTATAGGGTCTTTGGAACATGCACAGTAAGCTAGTAGAAAAGTACAGTATTTGCTTGGCCATTAATGCTAAGTCATGGGGGCAGGGATTCCCAAGTCTCAGGTTTAGGGACAGGCCAGGGGCAGGGTGAATTTCCACTGGCCTGTTCTGTAAGTGTTACAGCTCTAACTGGAATAGTGTCCCCAATGCAAGTGTTGTAGCTCTGAAGTGGAAAGTATCCTGGCAGTTGGAAGCCAAGAAATACCACAAAGTCACACTGCACAAAACACACACACACACACACACACACACACACACAAGATTTATTGGGAAAGACACAAGAGGGTGGCTGCTTCTGCCTTAGAGAGAAGCAAAAAATTGAGTAGGAAGCAGGCATCCTATTGGGTTTCTTGGGGGCAGAGTTTTCCAGGGTGGAGATTGGTGGGATTTCAAGTCCTGAGCTTGGACCAAGCCCAGGTGTTGGTGGGATTTTGAGCTCAGGGATTTGTGGGTTTTCATAACCCATAAATGAGATTGGACTTTTTACCCTACAGTTACCCTACACATAGTATTCTCATGTTCAGTGATTCATAATTTATCATGAAGGAATAGAAGAAAGACTTTTCAAACTTTTACAAAATTGACTAGTGTGAAGCCTAATGAGAGAACCAAACCACCAGAGCTGCACTGAGGCGGAAAGTTTTTATTCAAGGCATGAACTGCTGAGCTGTCTCCTAATGAAGGGAGAGCAACCCCACAAAAGGCAGAATTTGTGGTTTTGTAGGGTGGTTTTAGTTGGGTGGTTTTAGCTGGAGGGCATCGTGAAAAGAAAAGACTAAGCAAAAAAATATTTGAGGGGTACTTCAAGTCATAAGGATAGCAGGATGCTGACTAAGGGGACTTTTAGGAAAACAGGATGTTGTAGTCAAGCTGCTCTGTTGAGATAAGGGTTAGATGATTTCTGAAACATGTAGAAAGTTCAGTTTCCATTTCCCTGAAGGAGCTGGGTCCAACCCAGATCATCCATCTTGGTGTTTTCATCTAGTGCATCTTGGACCAGCCTTACAGTGTTGTGTCAAGGGGAGATGTGACACACACGTATGTACTCACCCCAGATAGGGAGCCCATGACAGACCAAAGAACATATACCACCAAAGTCCAACTTGGTGAACCAATGAGTTTTATCAGGGTTACTTACAGGACCAGAAATAACAACTGCATTACCAAAGACCACTCCAGCACAGGTGACAGTTCACAAAAAATGGGAATCTGGAGCATACTGCACAGCCTTTAACCAGTTCAACAGGTTGGGGAGTGTCTCCAGTGACTCATTTGGTCTAAACCTCTTCCAGGTAGCCCAGTTGGTTTCTTCTTTGCAGCTGTATTGCTTACTCTGGGAGGGAGAAGCCTAGTGAATCTGGTCAATTCCAGGGACTTCCTGAAGCTATTTTAAGTTGTTTAGCTTTTTCCCACTTAAGGAGCTTCCTTCCATTCCTTGCAGGATGGAACATTTCAATCTCAGAGGAAACTGTTGCACAACAGTCAGGCAGGCAGCAACAGAATTAAGAATTTTAGGTGGTTTATTTATTATTTATTTCCTTATAACTACAACTACCTATTGTAGTAGATCCAGATGATATCAAAACAAAATTGCTGAAGGAAATCTGTTGATAGCAGGCAGCTATTTTATATCCATTTGCTTTCCTCAAATAGTTCCTAGTACTACTATTGCCCTTCACCCCTGCCCCCAAAAAGAAAGATGCCTTTTGGGACTAGGGGCACAGCTCAGTTGATAGAGTGCTTAATTAATGTGTACAAGGCCCTAGGTTTGATCCCAGCACTGCATAAACCAGGTGTAAAAATACAACCCTGTAATCCCAGCTCTCAGGTGAAGTCAGGAGACTCAGGAGTTCAAGGTCATCGTCAGCTACATACAGTAGCCTAGACTAGATGTGACCCTGTCTCAGAAAATAGTAAGTATAAAGATGTGTTTGTAAGAACATAAGAAAATCCTGGTAGTTTCTTGATATCCAAATACCATTATTTGATACCAAATCTTTTCTTCTTTAAATTTTTAGTATATGTGTGTGTGATTTGAGTGCAGGCATGTGTATACCATTTTTATAGTCTAGGGGTCTCAATCAGGTTCACTTTTCTCTGCCAGTTAAAGAATTAAATGGCAGGAAAAATCTTGAGAGCAACAGGTGGCAGCAGGGGAAGTCTCAAGCAGAATCAGCAGTGGCAGAAAGGCATTTATTGTGGGTGAGGAGACATACACATGCAGAGGACACACAGACAAAAAGACCCTCTGCAAAGCAAAGTGGGGACTCAGGAAGCAAAAAAAATTCTCTTCAGGAGGGCTGGGGATTTTAAAATCTCTGAAGAGTTTTCCTCCTCTAATTTAGAGTTAGTCAGTTTGGAGAATAAAGAATAGATGATTGGCCCCTAACTGTTGCATAACATATCCTAAGCATGCCTTGAAGTTGTTGAACTGATCCATCCACAGAGGGCCTGCTGTTGGGAGACAAAAGCTTACAAGGCTTGTTTTAAGCAGCTAGGCTTTTGTCTCAAGTCAGGTATGAGTAGAAAACAAGCCATCTTGGAAGTGTTCCATCTGTATTAATCAGCCTTGGCCCCTCTCCCTGTCTATCTACCTACCAGGGAGTCTACATCCTAGTCTCTCATTGCTGCACATTTGGAAGTTAGCTTTCTGGAGTCAGTTCTCCCATATGGCCTGGTGAGTTCTGCCTACCCTGCCCCTCCACAACCCTCCCCAATCCAACTTTTTTCTTCAAAGCAACATTTCTCAAAAGCATTTCTAGAAATCACTGTAACAATGAAATAAAAGGGTTCTTTTGCTGTTAAATACTTGAAAAATGCTAGCCTAGAAATGTGAAAATGGGTTACTTTTTTGCCAGAGTTTAGTTTTTCATATATTAATATGGTTAATATGAGATACAACTCTTTGTAGGATTATCCTGTTGCCAAAGTGAACCTCTTTTGTAGACAAATATTTCTTTGAGTGATTTTCCTCCAAAAAGACTGGCTAGAATTATGCTGCCTGAGAGATATTTGGTCCACAAAGGAGGGTAACAGTTCTAAATTCCCATGAAATAATTTGAGTGAACTTTCATTAACAGTAAAACTATTTTAATAAAGCACATTACAATTATATTTACATCATCATCTATGAATCCAAATTACACTTAAAATAACATTTGATAATGATTGCTTAGGATATATGACTCACAAAATCAAATGAAGGTTTTTCTGTTTTATTACAGTTGTTTATTTAAGTGTTTTTCTCCTAATGTATACTGCCTTATTTTAAGTTTCGAGAGCTTCCAAGTATTGTTCCTTTCTTTAAGATATTGTCTTAGTTTGTCAACAGATCTATTAAAAGACATTGACTTCAATCTTATTCTCTTTAGCTATTATGGCATACATAAAAATTAAATAGCCAACAGAGTACTTTTTATGTAACACTGACCAAGACAAACACTAAAACTCAGTCTTCGGGGAAGAATTCTTGTGACAACTATGATCGCATCCCACATTTTGGAAATTCAAAACCCTTTAAGTAGCTATTAGTGATGCTGTTTAATCACTTAGTGACTGACAGACCTTATCTAGTGTTAGAAGCTGACTCCCCCATATCTACTTTCATTATTGATTTTGATATGAGTTAAATAATAACAGGGCCTCCACTCATCTTATTGTTTAGCTTCCAGACTTGTTTCCAAAGTCTTGCTACTTGTATTCTCAGGTAATATGAAATTTATGTTCCTAATGTGCAGATTGGTTTTCAAGCCAACAGACCACAAAGACTTCCTGAGAACCAGGTCAGCCTCACTTGAAAAAACAAGGCTTTCTGAAACTGACTGACCATAATGATGTTTAAAACTTGTAACAATGGATCGCCCTGTTTGAGTCCGGTGTGGCTGCAGGGAGGCTGGTGGTGGCCTGGCCTGCGTGGCTGTGCCTTGGATTGACCGTAGGCCCTTTAGGAAGAACACTGCCCACATCCGAAGCTGGAAATGGAATGGAGTCACAAAGTGAGGAGAGATCACTGCAGGTCTGCTACAGAGCTGGGGATAAGAATGGAGGATTAGGAAGATGGTGGAGTAGCAACGCGGTGCTGTTGGTTCTCCGTCTGTCGGCTGACTTCGGTTCCAGTCTCTGCAGCAGCGGTGACCATTGAGTGAAGAGCGCGTTTGGGTAGCTGCCCAAGATGCCAAATATAAAAATCTTCAGTGGGAGCTCCCACCAGGACTTATCACAGAAAATTGCTGATCGTCTGGGCCTGGAGCTAGGCAAGGTGGTGACTAAGAAATTCAGCAACCAGGAGACCTGTGTGGAAATTGGAGAAAGTGTACGTGGAGAAGATGTCTTCATTGTTCAGAGTGGGTGTGGTGAGATAAATGACAATCTAATGGAACTTTTGATTATGATTAATGCTTGCAAGATTGCTTCAGCCAGCCGGGTTACTGCAGTCATCCCGTGCTTCCCTTATGCCCGCCAGGATAAGAAGGATAAGAGCCGGGCTCCGATCTCAGCTAAACTTGTTGCAAATATGCTATCTGTGGCAGGTGCGGATCATATTATCACCATGGATCTACATGCATCTCAAATTCAGGGCTTTTTTGATATCCCAGTGGACAATTTATATGCGGAGCCAGCTGTCCTAAAGTGGATAAAGGAGAATATATCTGAGTGGAGAAACTGTACTATCGTCTCACCTGATGCTGGTGGAGCCAAGAGAGTGACCTCCATTGCAGATCGATTGAATGTGGATTTTGCTTTGATTCACAAGGAACGGAAGAAGGCCAATGAAGTGGACCGCATGGTGCTGGTAGGAGATGTGAAGGATCGGGTGGCTATTCTTGTAGATGACATGGCCGACACTTGTGGTACAATCTGTCATGCTGCTGATAAACTTCTCTCAGCTGGAGCTACCAGAGTTTATGCTATCTTGACTCATGGAATCTTTTCTGGCCCAGCCATTTCTCGCATCAACAATGCATGCTTTGAAGCAGTAGTAGTCACCAATACCATACCTCAGGAAGACAAGATGAAACACTGCTCCAAAATACAGGTGATCGACATTTCCATGATGCTCGCAGAAGCCATCAGGAGAACCCACAATGGAGAATCTGTCTCCTACCTGTTCAGCCATGTTCCTTTATAATAGAATAACTTCTGAAGCATTTTGAAAATAAATCAACCCCACCCCTTGTTTTTCTTGGTATTTGGTGAGTTCAGCAGAAGATCCAGCTTGCTCCAGCGTAGCTTTTTGCATCCCACATTAGATATATTAGAATTTATCCTAAATTGGAGAAAAACAGATTGCTATTTATTGCTAGGATGTCCTAGTTGCATTGTTTCATCCTGGCTTTCTTGTTTATTTTGTGAGCCTTGCAGCTTTAACTAGAGCTCAGCTGCTGAAAGATATATATACTGTTGAGAGTACTCTACGAGGTCCTTAGAATATGATTAACAAAGCTTGTACCCCATTGCATGTGAATGCTTTAGAGTTTTCTTCATTCAGAATAACTAGCAACAAAACTATGACTTGAAGCAGGAGTGACCTCAGCCCATGGATATTCCTACCCTGGAGAAGCCCAAGACAAGTCTGAGCCGTTCATCTTGTGCCTCATGTGATTGCTAGATAGCTGCCTAATCAGAATAGAGGTTAGCTTACCCACCCATGATTCCCTTTAAAAGGTCTGTGTGGCTTTGTTCCTGTTCATCATTTTGTATGAATGAATTACCCCATCATGCTGGTTGTTTCTGCAAAATAAACGCTCTTTGCTTTTTCATACTAAAAAAAAAAAAAAAAAAAAAACTTGTAACAATGTGTTTATGCTAAACACTAAAGGCAAAAGCAAAAGTTCTGCTTCTGTTAAGCTTTGCTTGCTTGCAAACATCATAAAGGACCTATAAAAGAAGTCCTCTGCTACAGCTTAGATGGCACCTCATCCTCCTACTAAGGAAGACTATAAGTTTGGCAGGGCCTTAAAAATAAAATTTTTCCCTTTCGATATCTCAGTGTTAGCTCCTGGTTTTCACCACCATAACACTAGGAAGTTATTTTTCAATAGTAATGGATTAATCAATTATAGCGGACATTCGGGTATCATGTGAACATTCTATTACCCTGCAACCTTTTATTCAGTAATTTCAGCATATATTGATGACTTTTCCATTTTCCCATAGAATGCCTTTCTTCCTCACAATATAACTCAGTAAATTTTTTATTACATTTGTGTTCAGTATTCCCAAATCATTACAAGTTAATTTTAAAATAAAAATTTAAAGTATTCACTTGTTAACAGAATTGTAATTTTATTAGCACCTACTTCCAACTCTTCAGTGATTCTCTGTCTTCAGTGTTCATCAAGAAAATCTGAGGTATGTGAAGCCTCAGCATGCTACAATGGCATCCTGGACCAGTGAAGTCAAAACCACTAGGAAAAGAACCACACATCAACATTTAAAATTCCACAGGTGATTCCCTTGTGTAAGCAAGGATGAGAACTGACACTCATAGTAATCATATCATTTCTTAACATTTTAATATTGGAAAAAGACAGTTTTGCTACATCAAAAATGTGAAAAGAGGTACTGGAAACAGAAAGGAGTAAGAGGAAGGAAGACTGGTTTTCTTCAAATTCTCCATCTTCTAAGAAGAATAAAAGCATCACAGAGTCTAAACTACACAGCATGGCTTCTGGGAAATCAGGTCCAGGACTAAAAGTTTTCTCCAACAGTTCATGGTAATCTGATTAACTGAATAGAGAACCTATTTTAAGTAAAGGCTCTATTTCACAAAATCACCTTCTCATAACAAAAAGAAAGGAAACTGCTAATTTAGGCAGCAGATTCATTTTCCCACTCAGATGAAACAGTGATGGTACTCAAAAATTTCAAATTCATTTGTCTTTCGCTTTTTCAGAAAGAGATTTTCTTATTTTGATTTTGATGTTTTCCCAAACTAAAAAAGTACAGGTTTCAGACTGGGCATGGTGGCACATGCCTTTAATCCCAGCACTTGGGAGGCAGAGGCAGGCAGATCTCTGTGAGTTCAAGGCCAGCCTGGTCTACAAAGTGAGTCCACGATAGCCAGGGCTACACAGAGAAACCCTGTCTTGAAAAACAACAACAAAAAAGTATAAGAGCTTAACCCTTAGTTATGTTCATCTTTCTGGCAAATGTGAAAGAATAATGAAGAGAATGAAGAGGTCTTTTTATTTTATTTTATTTTGGTTTTTCAAGACAGAGTTTCTCTGTGAAGTCCTGGCTGGCTGTCCTGGACTCACTTTGTAGACCAGACTGACCTGGAACTCACAGAGATCCGCCTGCCTCTGCCTCCTGAGTGCTGGGATTAAAGGTGTGCGCCATCACCACCCATCGTGAATAGGACATTCTTAATAATTAACTGTAGAAGACCTCTACCTTCAAAAACCACAAGCACACACCTTAAAAACTACAGTAACTAGAAACTCATTCTTTGTTGAATCCACTAGATTCTTCCACCTGAATTACGTATGGTCTGCCACAATCTGAGACAGTAACTTCCCAGATCCAGCAACATGGGCTGTGGCAAAAACCTCAAACTGTTTACCAGTGTCTAGAGTGGTAAAGGGTCATGGCAAACAAGGGGTCATTTTGGGGGGAGTCTTGTTAGCATGATATAAGAATGATGAAACAGCAAGGGGTGGGCTGTTCTTACATAGGTAGGCATCCCGTGGGTTCCTGATCAAAACTGATATTACATAGCCTTGGGTAGAGCGGAAATGTTGGAATCTATCTGTTGAGCCAACACAGGCATACCAGAAAAGAAAAACCTACCTCAAATTTTCCTCCTTGGCCTTCAGTCTGATGGAGAATATTATAAACATTACAACTCTGCAGGAGCATCCTCATCCTACACTGTCCCTCATGGGAGATACACTTGGTCAAAGGGTTGTCAAGAATGGTGATGCAGGGCAAAGCCATAGTGCCCCTGAGGGGAATCAGAAGTGAGCCAGGGGCTATAGTATACTGATGGAATGTAGTGTTACTGCATTTCTCCTAGCAAGGGGAAGCAAAAATACCAACACATTTTCAAACACCAAGTTTCTCAGTATCTTATATATTGACAATGTTCAACCTCCTCAACAACAAAAATCAGTTCCATCACCTCTGGTAAAGAGGCTACCATGTAATTGGACTATGGATATTTGAAATAAAACATGTGCCCTGACAGATAGGTCTTGCCAATTGTCACCACCTGTACACAAATACAACTGACCACTTGGACCCTGACCAAACTATAGATCTTACTTCAGATGAGGGTAGAACCTAAGTCTAGACCATTACGTATTTCAACTTTTCATAAGGAACTCCAACCTGCTAATCTTTGTTGTATTCACCAATAATTACAAAGAATGCAGATGGATCAGAAGGCAGCTACCACCACACTAGAGAGGCACTAGATGACCCCTCCCTACCACATACCAAAAGGGGCATTGCAGTAGCTGTTGCTGTCACTTGGTAAGACACAGGGAGAGTAACAAGGCTACAGCCAGAATCATCATAAATGGCACAACTCCAAGAAGAATATAGAGAACTATAAAACAGATTATGCAGGCATGGTGGCGCACACCTTTAATCCCAGCACTCAGGGAGGCAGAGGCAGGTGGATCTCTGTGAGTTCAAGGCCAGCCTGGTCTACAGAGTGAGTCCAGGACAGCCAGGGATACACAAGGAAATCCTGTCTCAAAAAACCAAACAAAAAAGATGATGTATAGTTATTAATAAATATACTGTAGACACAAAAAAATCTAAAACACATGTATTTGATATTAAAGAATTGTTAATTTTTTCTGTAATAATATGGTATTATACTGATTTTTAAAGTATAATTAGATTTCAGTATTAAATATATATTGTAAACAAAATGATAGGTATTTTATAATAATTGATAAAACATAATTTCATGATTGCTATAGGCAAGCAATGGATATTTGGGGAAATCACTGTACTACACTCTCTTATGTTTCCACAATAAATAGTGAAAAATAATTTTCAAATTCTTTTATAAAAATATATACCAAGGTGGGTTATACTACCATGTAAGAAAGAATGATTAATATGTATATGTATTACAAGTAGAATAACTTATAATGACTCAAATAATATCAAAATATAATGAGGAAACACAAATAGGTGAATCCTAAGAAGTTTTATACATCCACTGCTAGCTTCAATTTTCAAATTCAGTATGTCATTGTTAAGGTATGTCCAAAAATTAATTATCTTTAATATATGACCTTAAAAATACACTATTGCAAACATATACCTATCTAAGAATTCATTTGGGGTAAACCTAATCTTTAACAGGGAGTTTTCTTTATACAAATAAATATACTCAATAAATATTTGAAATCTATTAAGTGGTAGGCCCTGTGGGTACAGTGAAGATGACAGAAGACTTGGCTTCTGGACGATTTTCTAGTTGGAATTGAGATCATGGTAACAGCCATTATGGCAAACGTGAAGTGAACATAGACTTTTATTTTAAAGAATAATTCTATTTTATTTCATTTGATGGAAATAATTTATTTCACAGGTGTTATTCGAAATTCTGAATGCCTGGAACATCTTTTTAAAATTCCCACTTATATGTTGTATTTCATACAAATTGAATAAAGAAAGAGAATTTCCATAAAGGAATACTGCTGCCACTAATATTTTAACAAATGTGAAGAATATTTCAAATTTCAAAGCATAGAACCCTTTCTATGAAATAAATATACAGCAGTTTTTTTTTTTCGTTCTCCCACCTAAATCACTTGAAAACAGACATGAGATGCAGTATGTGGTATGGTGGAAACATTTCTTGACTGACTCTCAATACCTATAAATGAGTCATTTTACCATCCAACAATGAACTTCTTACAGTTAGTTTCCACAAAGACCCACCTACCAAATACAATACATAATTACTTCGTACATCTTTACCACAAGTTCATTTCATATTCAATCTTTTTAGTTATAGTACTTACACTGCTATTTTGGCAGGATAATTATAGCAAATTAAATACCTCTCTTTCTATAGCCTAAAACCAACTAAAAAAAGAAGGTTTACAAAATCTTTCATGCTTAAAGGCAAATGCATTTGGTTCCTTTCCATGTAACATATATTAAGGTAACATAATGCTTCTTTTCCAAATCAAGTATGGAAAAGGATTTTACATAGGGAAAAAGGAACATTCTTGCTAAACTACACATCAACCAATTAAGGAGTGTACTGAAAAAGTTAACATCTATTGTCTCTTCCAACAAATCGAGCTCATGAGAAGGCTTGTATTAACTTTGTACCAAGAGAAGCCTATGGAAGCCATTCAGATTTGCCACAACAAGGAGGAAGGCACAAGAAAAGAGGAAAAAGAGGAGTTTCAATAGTCCTATGTTGGAGTGTAGAAGCTGCTAGCAATAAACAAACAACAACAACAACAACAACAACAAAAACAGAGCAATAAACTGAAGTTCTTAGGATGCCATGCCAAGCAGAAAGCCTCCAAAAAATCCCCCAGTCACCAGAACATTCTTCTTTACAAATGACACAACCTGAAAAACAGAAGATTTTGTTACAATGGGTTATTTTGCTAAGGATGTTCATCATTTTTATTACTGATGACTCTACGTAAAGTCTTATTTCCTTATTTACCAAAGCTTGTACCTCCCCTATACCTTCCTGCAAAAGATTCTACTCATCTTAGGTTTGGTACATACATGAATAGGCACTCTATATGGCTTTCTTATCAATTTATTATCTCTCCTGACCACTTCTCTTAGAATGTAAATGTGAAATAATATATCCAACAATCTGACCTAATCATTTCTTTTTGTTTTTGCACTATGTGGTGTATGTCTGTGTGTGTGTGTGTACATATGTGTATTTGTTGTACAAACATGTGTCTGAACATGCACACATACATATGGAGGGCCAAGATTGATAGGTGTCTTCCTAGCTCTCCCACATTATGTATTGAGGCAGGATCTCTTGTTGTACCTAGAGATTACCATTTGGGCTAATCTGGCTAGCCAGCTTCCTCTGCTGATTCTTGCCATAGCCCTGGGACTGAAGGCAGGCCAGCACACCCACCTGGCATTTACAAGAGTGCTGGGGATCCAAAACTCTGGTCTTCAGATGTGCATGGCAATCATTTTACCCACTGAGCCATATCCCCAGGCCAGGTCACTTTTTTTTAACTTAATTTCTTGAAGTTAAATACAGTGTCTTCACTTTCCAACTGAGTAAGCCATTTGCACCATTACATTCTCACCACTTTGTGAGTCCATCCTCCTTGCATCATTTTGCAAAGTCTACAGTGTCTCTTCACTACCACTGTATCTAGATGTCCTGCTTAGCTTTAACTGTCAACTTGACACAACCTACAATTATCTGAGAAGAGAATCTCAATTGAAAAATTGCCTAGATCAGTGGATCTCAACCTGTGGATCTCGGGTAGCCTAAGACCATTAGAAAACACAGATATTTGCATTATGATTCATAACAGTAGCAAAATTACAGTTATGAAGTTATGGTTCAGGGTCACCACACCATGAAGAACTGTCTTAAAGGGTTGCAGCATTAGGAAGGTTGAGAACCACTGTCCTAGTTCATATTGACCTGGGCATGTATGATGGCCTACCATGCTATGAGCAGCACCATTCATTCCCTAGACAGGTGGTCATGAACTGTACAAGAAAGCTAGGTGAGCATAAGCTTGCCCACCAACCACCAAACATCATTCTCTGTGGTTCTTTACACATGGTCTTTGGCTGTGAATTAAGTTCCTTGGTCAGAGGTAATGCTGTGTAAGCAGGCAGCAAAGACCCATTAGTTTCTCTCTGCTCTCAACTTAGGATTAATGTGATTAGCTGCCCAAGTTCCTGCCTTGACTTCCTCTCAATGATGGCCTGAAAACTAGAATTGTAAGCTAAATAAACCTTTTCCTCCCTTAAGTTGCTTTTGGTCAAAATATTTTATCCCAGAAACAAAAATTAACTAGGACATTATGTCTCCTTGCCTCACTTCCACTGCAGCCCTTAGCTCTCCAGAACTTCCACATTTCTATTAGTCATGTGCAGAACAAATAGAGTTTGGCTATTTGAAAGATAAGCAGGCATAGAGATAAAATGTAACTCAAAATGTTCACATTGGCAGTACACCTCACCCACTGTGGTACCCTGTTCCTATAAAAACTAGTTAACTACAACTACTATCTTCATCTCCTCTGTATTCTCATTCACTGACAAAGGTCATCAAATATTTCAATTACTAAGCTTTACAAGAGGCTTGAGAGACATCTCAGTGGTTAAAAGTACTGGTTGTTCTTCCAGAGAACCCAGGTTTAATTTCCACCACCTGCATGACAGCTCATAGCCACAATGGTGATCTGATGCCTTCTTCTTGCCCCTACAAGTCCCAGGTACACACATACTATACAGGTATACATGTAGGCAAAACTCATGCACATATTTTTTTTTCTTTTTCAAGACAGGGTTTCTCTGTGTAAAAAAACCCTTGGCTATCCTACACTCACTTTAGAGACCAGGCTAGCCTCAAAGTCACAAAGATCTGTCTGCCTCTGCCTCCCAAGTGCTGGAATAAAAGGCTTGCACTACCACACCTGGTCAGTAAAAAAATTTTTTTAAATGCCTTCATGAACTGAGAGAGGTAGCACATGCTTGTTATCCTAGCACTCAAGATTTTGAGACAGAAATGTAAGGCCAGCCTAGATTATAGAATGAGACCTTATCCCCTGTAAATTGTTTCTATAGTAACAATATACAGACTATAGCTTTTGTCTTACTGCTCCAAGTTTCTTATAATCATAAAGCTTTTTATACTTGTGAGACAGTTATATATTCCATTTTATACACAAAACTGCTTGTACTTTTCCTATACTAAATCTGAACAAAGCAAGTCTTACCTCCTCAGCTTTGCTCTTGACCTCAGTTGGTATCTGGTTATTCTTACCAATCTTCAACTGCTCTTTGGCTTTTTTCATGTCTTTTTCTACTCTTTGCCAGTCAACTTTGATGTAACCAGTATGGTTTGCCAGCTACAAATTTAACAGTGATAAAAAAGAAATGAAATGGTATTTCTTTTTGTCAAGGTAAGTCATGAAATAGGTAATCAAAATTCTTCTGAGTTTCTATTTTTGAAGACATTTTCTATTTTTTGATGACCTTCAGGCAAAATGTACACACTATATTCAAGGTTCATTGCTTGGTAATAAAAATAAAAAACTGCCCTCAACTGTTAACAATCCTTTAATGTATATGCTGAACTTTGCAAAATTTTAAGTAAAATTAAAAAACAAAATGGTAAAATAAAAGTCAAAGTAGTAAGTTTAATGTAACAATTTTTCAAGAAATGTGGACAGAATAAAATTGATTCAAGTATGTTGTTTCTGATAAATTAGGGTTATCCATAACACCATTAACCAATTAGTTACCCAAATAAAGGTGGAGGAAAATATGTATATGTAAAGTAAAACATTAGCACTTAAAAGCAATGAAGTTCTTATAGAAATCAATAAGGAAAAAACCCCCAAAAAACATTAGGGCTAGAGAGTTGGCTCAATGGTTAGGAGCACTGGTTGTTCTTCCAAAGAATCCAAGTTTGATTCACAACCTATGTGATGGCTCTCAACCTTATAAATGTGAAATAAAATGTGACTAGGAATTAAGATTTCACTCAAATGGTTACTAGTGTTCAAAATAGTATAACAAAAACAAATGTATAAACTATTTTAATGTAATATAGCCAGGGCTATTATTTCTCACAATATGTTAATGGGCAAGTGGAATTCCAAACACCTAGGAAAAGTTAACATACAAACCTGAAGGAGAAAGAATCCACCTCCTACAGCTGTTGCAGCCAACTTTCCAACCTTCTGAAATATAAAACCAGTGCACCTATGAAACCAAACCAGGATTAGACAATGTGACAGGCTGTCAGATGCACACAAACTTGAACTTCTGACAATGTTCATATCCTACTTACCTTGAGATGATCTAGCTCCTTCCTACCATGTACAGAAAAAAAGGCCCTTCTAGCGTCTAGGCTCCTAGAGTCTCTATTCATAAGTACCCATTATACATTTCAAAGTCTACACTAGCATCCTGACCCATCTCACCTCCACCTCTACCCAAAACCCCAAGGCTGTTTCAGTTAACAGGTTTCCCTTCTCCCAGAACTACTTTGTTGTCTGTGTATACCAGGTCTGTTCCCCCATTCCATCCCTGCATTCTCATTATTCCCACTGTTCAATGTTCTCTCTCTGCCATCCCAACTATTTTCTCTCTTGCTATTCCCCTTTCTCTTGCAGATATGGCCATGTCCAGTCTGCTTCTTTTTCTCTTGGCTCTGGACTTTTTCAGATAGCTCTGGATGTTCTTTCTCTCTCTTATCCACAATAAAAATTTCTCCTCACCTCCAACCATACAGCAGCCATTTCAGTGGTTTCTTTACTGCATTTCTTGCATATACTAAGAACATATGCATATACCACCATATGAAGCTTGTCAATTAAAAATGTAAATGCAAGATGGGCATAGTGGTGCATGTCTTTAATCTCAGCACTCAGGAGGCAGAGGCAGATGGATCTCTGTGAGTCTACATAGAGAGTTCCAAATAGCTAGGGCTATGTAGAGAGACCCTGACTCAAAAAATTATATGCCAGTAGTCTAAACACTCTATTTAAAAGGAAGAAATTTCAAACTGGATTTTTAAAAGAATCAGACTGAGGAGATAGCTTAGTAAGTAAAGTACATGTTGCACAAACATGAGGACTTAAGTTCAAATCTATATAAACTTAAGTACTTTAAAAGAGTAAAATCTATCTATATGCTATATACAAGAAACCTACTTTAAATAAAAGACTCTATAAAAGACAAGTGGAAAATTTATATATGTGTTTCTTCTGGCTGCTACCCTGTGTGCTCCTTTTCTTGTCTGATTTTATTATGAAGTTGTAACCCTGAGTAAAACGGCTCTGAGTTCTATGAATCATCCTAGAGCAGTGGTTCTCAACCTTCCTAATGCTGTGATCCTTTAATACAGTTCCTCATGTTGTGGTGACCTCCAAATATAAAATTATTTTTGTTGCTACTTCATAACTGTAATTTTGCTACTGTTATGAATTGTAATGTAAATATATGTGTTCTCCAATGGTCTTAGGTGACACCTGTAAAAGGGTTGTTTGGTCCCCAAAGGGGTCTTGATCCACAGGTTGAAAACCATTGTCCTATAGGATCATCAAACACAAAAATGTCTTGAGGATTCCCAAACTCCGAAACCCAATAAATGACTTTAGGAAACATTATTTCTATATACAAGTAATAAATACCAATAAAATGAAAATTTTGCACTTACAATAGCATCAAAATATGAAATATTGATAGATATTTAGGAATCTATTGATCATATATTGTGATATATTGATCTTATATCAATATACTGTATATAACCTACAAAGCTGAAAGAAATATAAGAAAATAAAGGGATAGTGATCAGAACAATATGACATTGGCACCAAGACAAAATCAATTTTTAAATGAATTATTTTTATTTTTTAAGTATTTGTTTTGGTATGTGTGTTCTGTGCATATGTATGTACACACATATGCAAGTCAAAGGACAACTTGTATGAGTCAGATCTCTCCTACCATGTGGGTCTCTGAGATTGAACTCAGGTGGTTAGGCTTTATGGCAAATGCCTTTACCCACTAAGATTTTTTGCTGGCCAACAGATAGATCAATTTAATGGACAGATGATAAATTGATTTTTTTAATGATTTTATTTTTTAATTTTCTTTTGTAACATGAAATATCAAACCAATGAGATCTTTGAAAGTTAAGTGTATCTTAATAAAAGCAGAAAAACTAGCCAGAAATCAGTAGATTGTATGTATCTGAGTTGCAAACATTTTCAAAGGTGGTGACAGACAGGCACTATTTACTTGTCTGTTTCATCAGAAAAGTCAAAGTCTTTTCCAGAGTGTCCTCATGTCTGACTTCATCTTCTGGTTCCTCAGTGGATAAAACCATTTTCTTTTCAAGCATGAGAACCCAAGTTTAATTCCCAGCACCTACATAAAAAGCCAGATGTGTCTATGAGAGTCTATAACCCTAGCATTGAGGGTGGAGACTAGTAGAGTTTCCTTTTCACTGAGAGACCTCTTTCTCAAGGCAATGAGGCAAAGAGCAACAGAGGAAGACATGTGACATCCTGTTCTGGCCTCTTGCCATCCAGAGAAAGCACTCAGCTGACGTTCTTATTCCACCAGCATCCCAGAAGGAAAAAGCCCTACTAGCTCACCCAGCTGACTTTCTTACTCAGCTGACATCTCAGAAGAAAAAAGCCCAGAAGAACTTAGAGGAAGAAGCCTAGAAGGAAGAAAACCTCTGAAGGAGAAAACCCAAAGGAAGAATCCTGGAAGGAAGAAAAACTTTCAAAGAAGAAAACCTTCCAACTCCTTCTCCACACTGTCTTAAATACCCTCAGCTCAATGTCCCTCCTTTCTGTTTAATCCCTGTCAGCTGGTTTCTCACTCCACCTCTTGACCTAGGGTTAACTTTATTTAATCCTGTGGACAGAAAGCTCTTGGATTAAAGGTGTGGTCTAGGGCTGAGCCACACCATAACCACTTGTTTATAGTAAACAGAAAGCTCTAGGATTAAAGACTGAGCCATCCACAATTAGAAACAGGTTTTTGCCGGGGCATGGTGGTGCACACCTTTAATCCCAGCACTTGGAGGCAGAGGCAGGTGGATCTCTGTGAGTTCAAGGCCAGCCTGGTCTACAAAGTGAGTCCAGGACAGTCAAGGATACACAGAGAAACCCTGTCTTGAAAAATCAAAAAAAAAAAGAGAAAGATTTGTCTAGAAACAGGTTTTTACAGTTTACAATCTTGGGGTTCACAATGGGATCAAATATTCTGCAATACCACACACTGAATTGACTCCTAACATTTTATACTAACATCTGCCACAGCTAATATAACATCTACCACTTGCTGACTGCATTGTCTTGATCTAGAATCTAGATAAACTTTCTGTGCCTCAGTTTCTACAAAAAGAACATAAAAGTACCACATTCAGAGTCATTTTAACAAAGAAATGAGATATCCATATATATAAACTTAAAATAGTGACTGCCTATATGCAAGGATTTTGGCACCAGACATGACCATTTTATGGATGGTTAAGGGGATGGTTTTTATTGTAGATATGTGAGAGATAACAGCCAGAGTCATCTGGAACATTCCAGAGCAAATAGAGTAGATTAAACATAGTCAGCAGACTGGACATGGCCAAGGCTATCTGAAGAGAGGTGTGAATAGCAGGGGATAGGAATTAGAGAGATCATAGTGAGAACAGCAACAGCAGAGAATTGTTAGAAGAGCCAGGTTATAAGAAAGGTGAGTACCTTGTGGGGAGGGAACAGCCGGGAGACTGGTGTGGGGACTTTGAAATATATTACAAGTACATGTAATAGGAATCTGTAGGACCCATGGACCTTGATATGCTGATAGGTACCACTAGTATATGCTAATCAGAGAACCATATGTCTCTTTTGCCAGAGATAGGGGAAATGACTCCTTTTGGCAGAGGAGAACCACCTTTATAAGATCTTGAGGAATGCTATTTACCTAACCACCAGAAATCCTCCTATAGTCCAGGGTGAGATCATTTCTGGATATATGAACTGTCTTTTGGAGTTTGGAGGGGTTGGAGCTTCCTTTGGACCTGACAGTAGCATTCATAAATATCAAATAGTACTTTAATTTGATGGCTCACTACACATGCTGACAAATTTCATTGAAGTCAATGTGTTTTCACTAATTAGAGTAGACAGTTTCCATAACTGTGCTAGTAAATCAGACACAAAAGAATCGAAAATCTTGAACATCACTTACCATCCAGTAACACCTCCAATTAACAGCTGGGTTGCTACACTATACTTTTCAGCTGATGGCCCAGATTCCTGCCCAAACAGCTTACGCCACCATGGTTGCTTTTTAGTTAATTCTGCAAGATCCAGTGCATCAAAGTTTCCTATGAAATAATTAAGATATTCAGTTAATGGTTGCTGGGGAAGGAGGAGACATTCTCTTCAGTGGTACAGCCAATGGTAAAGTGCCTATGCTCTCTCACCCATGTTCCTATAAATAACCCTAATGAAACTCAATGGGTCATCAAAAAAAGTATAGTGAAGACAACAATTGAAGGGGATCCACAGGAATAGGGAAGGACAAAAAAGGCCTATGTGGTGTAAACATGATCAAAGCACACTATATAAGTGCATGAAAAATCATAATAAAATCCATCATTGTGTATGATTAGTATATATAAATAAAAATACTAAGAAAAGAACTAAGATAATAAGAAAATATTTACTTTTATAATAAATTACCACCATTCCTAACTAGATTAAAAGATTTTAAGCAAATAGTTATAATACAGAATACACAAATATTCTATTTAAATAATAAATTTAAATTTGTTATTTAATACAAATATTATTATTTTTATTCTCCATAATAACAATAATAATATTATTACTCCAAAATTCTGGGTTGGAATTTTGGAAAATCTGAGTAAAATAGATAAGAATATCTGTATTGCAGCACCTTGAAAACTTAGATTTAGTCTTCTACTGGTTTTCCTATCAAATTTAAAAACAATTAAACTGACATAGGAAAACCCAGTACTATTGGATAAAATCATTCTAATATATATATATTAAATTTACCTCTTTAGGAGCCACCTACAAACCAATTTTCTGTATTACATGATCTCCAGTGAATAAGTAAACTGATGTTTGACTGGGTGCTTACTAAATGCACAGAAAAGGGTAGGTACTACTTATTAATCCATTTTCTAATCAGGAAACAAAAATTTGGAATATAGTGCTTAGACCAGGAAAGGAAAATAAGCTAACAAAATCTCTAATCCCTGGTTTGTACAAAGATCACCTTGGGTTTAACTACTATGTTCAGTTCTTCTTCCCTAAAAGTATGCTGCATTGAGATAAAAATGTCAAAAACTTTTTTTGCAAGGCTGTTTACAAACAAAAGAAAAAGTCAAGAACTGACATTTTTAAGAGAATAGAAAATAGAGATGATCAAGATATTATATGAAGAAAAATGTTCAGAATGTTTCACACATATATAATTGGAGTCCAAAAAATAGCAGAATAGGAGAGAAGTGACAATTAAGAGGCATGCTGATGTAACACAAGCAAGAAATGCAAAGTGGAATTCTAGAAACGAACAAGGGAATGAAGGGTACTTGAATGAGTGCCCAGGTTACTACATAAATGAATGCTACTGAACAAAACAATACCTAAAGTATCTTGTAAAATTTAAACATACATAAAATTAAGCAGGTATTTCTAAATTATCAGCAGACAAAAGAAAAATGGTAAACTATAAAATACTGTCCTCCAAAATTTAAGATTAAGAAAGTCAAGCCTACATGAGCTACACTCCTGCCTGAGTTTTAATATTAAGATATTCATTCTCTTTATAATATAATCCTTAGCCAAAAAAAAAAAATATGTCCTTTACAGGTTAGGGCAGTGTTTCTCAACCTGTGGGTCACCATGCCTTTGAGATCGAACATCAGATATCCTGCATATCAGATATTTACATTATGATTCATGATAGTAGCAAAATTACAGTTATTGAAGTAGCAACAAAACAATTTTATGGTTGGGGGGGGGTCACAACAACATGAGAAACTGCATTAAAAGGTAGCAGCATTAGGAAAGTTGAGAACCACTGGGTTAAGAGATCCTAAAATGTATATAGACAGGCCTGCAAACATCATTTAAAAAACATTATTTTGTCTATGGTCTCTGGTTCTGTGCATATGGAATTCAGTCAGGGCATTAAGACTTTTCTATTATTCTGTGATATCTGAGGCTTTTACTAGGAAACTTATAGGGCAGGGTCTGGAATAATCTGAAAAGTCTACAGTCACATGCACAGACTACGTTTCTTAGAGGCTATAGTGGGCTTCCTTAATACCATTGTAGTTAGGTTCAAGGTGATTATCTCAAATGGAGAAAAGATCAAGGACCTGGAAAAAACTATGTCATCATTTTAAGTCCTGGTCTCAAAAGCCATTCAGTTTTACTACCATCAAATTGAGCTAGAGTAGTTCCCATCTAGATTCAGGAAGAGGGAATATAAACCCCAGTTCTTACTGGGAGGGGAATATCAAAGTCCTACTGAAAACACACCATGTAGGAAAACTCAATTTCCTATATGATACATGGCCATAATAATCTTTTTTAGGTTTTTTGTTTTGTTTGGTTTGGTTTTTGTTTTTTTGTTTCTTTGTTTTTGTTGGGGGGGGGGGGGGGTTTGAGACAGATTTTCTCCGTGTAACAAGCCCTGGCTGTCCTGGAACTCTCTTTGTAGAAGAGACTGACCTAGAACTCACAGAGATCTGCCTGCATCTGCCTCCCGAGTGCTGGGATTAAAAGCGTGTGCCACCACCGCCAGGCTAAAGATTTATAAAGCTACAGTATTCAATAAGATGTTACATTGACCCAAGCACAAAAATATTAAAGACAAAGTCTAGAAATAGATTTACACATACTATTATGTCATTTTACTAAGATACCAAGGTTAATTCCACAGTAGACAGCAAGTCTTCTCAACGGCTTCTTTTTTTTTTAGGTGTACCTTACACCATACACAATAAAACAATCTATGCAACATAACAGGAACATATCACTACTATGTTGAAGAAAATTGCAACGTATGTGATGGTTACGAGCTTAATGAATTGACTGACTTAATGTTAACCAAAATCTAGTAAGAAGCATAACTTTAAAAAGTGCTCCACTGGAGTTTTCTTTTGAGTAGGCCGACTACAAGTACCATCCTATATCTCCTACTGTTTTCAAAAACCATCAATAATACAATTAGGAAAGGACCAAATGAAAATGAGGACTGCTGGGTGTTTGACAGGCACTAAGAGACAAACATACTCCTGTCAGGGAGCCAGATCGCTTCTGAGAACAATAACAAAATCTCCCTAGGATACCTCGATAAGGGTGGCGCT
>CAJQZJ010037449.1:252159-273668 GCA_907164525.1 Lophiomys imhausi
AGAGAGTGCATATATTTATTGTATGTGCATTTTAAAATAATTCATTTATTTTTATTTTATGTGCATTGGTGTTTTGCCTGCATATATGTCTTTGTGAACGTGCTAGATCATAACTTCACAAACAGGTTTCAGACAATTATGAGCTGCCATGTGGGTGCAGGAAATTGAACCTGGGTCCTTTTGAAGAGCAGTCAGTGCTCTTAACCACCAAGCCATCTCTCCAGCTTCTGTATGTGTATTTTTAAATAAGCTTCTAATAAATTTCATTATGACTTTTCCAAACATCTGTAATGTTATTTATCCCTCCTTCCTTCCTCTCCCTCTGTTTCCTTTCTTCTCCTAGGCTAATTCCATTTCCTTGCTATTGTGAATAAAACAGCAATAAACATGGGTATGCAAATATCTCTGTAGTAGAATGTGGAGTCTTTGGGGCGTATACCTAGGAGTGGCATATCTGGTTCATATAGTAGTTCTATTTATAGCTTTTTGAAAATTCCTAAACTTATTTCCAAAGTGGTTGCACCAGTTTACACTCCATAGATAAAGGTTCCTCTTTTCCCACATCCTCACCAGAACTTCTTGTCATTTAATTTTTTTGATGATGATAAGCATTCTGATTAGGATGATAGGGAATCTCAGAGTAGTTTTAATCTGCATTTCTTTAGTTACTAATAATGCTAAACACTTTTTAAAGTATTTATTAGCTTTTGTATTTCTTCTAATAAGAATTCTGTTCAGTTCCACACACACCCTTTTTTTTTGAATTGGGTTTTTTCTTTTTTGTTTGTTTGTTTGTTTTAGGGATATTTTATTCTTTGAGAGTCCCCTGAAATACACATACTTTCAAGTGAGACAATGTTGTTATTTTTTTCCAAGAGCTTATGTAAAAAAAAAAATTAGTTAAATTACATTGGGTGCCATTTGTAGAAATAATTAATTAAATTATTTACCAGTATTTATATTATATCTAATTGGATCAGCAGCTAATCCTTATCCAGACATTATAAATGAACACATACAGACACCATGGATTTTTAACAAGCCTTGGCCTGAATTGAGCAATCTTGGCCCATCTAAGCTAGCTTTTAATTCTACTACCCACATATGACCCCACGTGTACATACGTCCTCTTGGAATGCCATTCTCCACGATATGCCAATGTTTCTGGCCATGTGGAATGAGGTTCCTTTTTCTAACCCATGGCGTGTGTCTCCTTCTTCCTGCTCCTGGCTGGAATGCCTTAATCCTCTGTCTAAAGCGCAGGCTTCCTTCTCTAATCTCAGGAAGTCCCACCTTTCTCTGTCTTTGCCCAATCTCAGGCCTTGGCATTTTATTTAACCAATCGGAGTCAATCTAAGTAACAGACAGCAAGCAGGACCAATTAATTAACATTTAGAATGCTTAACACTACCCCAACAAGCTTATGTAAGTAAAATGCTAAGCAGTTGAATACATGATGATAAAACATTTATAAAAATATAAATTTGGAGTGATGAAACCATTATAGAAATGTAAATTGACTTCTCCAATTACCTAAAATGGTAAAGTAAAAAATGTCCCTATGGTTTTAGGTTTTAATGAGATAGGTCTACTACTAGATAATAGTAATTTTATTTCTTATTCAAATCTCAATTTTTTTTTAGTGAGAAATAAGTCTTCTGAATTTTGAGAATACATATGCTTTTATGTATATCTATGGCTTCATTTTTCACATTTAGACCTCTGGCCAATATGGAATTTTCTGCGATATATTTTCAGGAGATTTAAACCAGTTCTTCGGATTCTTGAACTTACATTATGTTCTTTTTTAATGTTTATTTATTACTTCACGTTACATCTCCATCACAGTGTCCTCTTTCCACCCCTCCCACTCCCGCCCTCCCACCCTCTACCCCCTATCCCTTCCATCCCACTCCTCTGGAGTGTAGTGTCCCTACATAACAGTCCCCCACCCCAGTTCAGCAGTCATATGAGGGCCAAGAGCCTCCTCATACACTGGGGGCCTACAAGGCAGCACCACTAGGGAAAAGTGTCTCAATGACAGGAAAAAGTCTATGTTCCTGTTCCCTTTTGGTACATTGTTTGTTTGTTTGTTTTTTAATAATACCTTTTAAAAAAACTTTATTTGGGATTCTAATATAATTTTTCAGGGTTGACCATTTTTCTTGGATAGCCAATTGGTATGCTCTTTCCTGAGGAAAGCTATTTCTACCTCTCTTGGCATTCCTTAGTTGCTTGTAGTTCTTTGTGTAGGGTTGAGGCCTCCTAGGCTTTTCCTCATCCATGTTAGCTTGTCTATTCTTGTCATCCTTGTTCAGCTCTTGTTTAGGCAGTCATGTTGGTGAACTTTATGGACATAGCTTGTGATATTTCTAGGGGACACAATCTCACAGCAAAGTCCATGATCTTCTGGCCCTTATAATCTTTCTACCCCCTCTCCCAAAATGTTTCCTGAGCCTTAAGTGTAGAAGTATTTTATAGATGTGTCCATTGGGACTGGGATCCATAACTATTTATATTGGTTGTGGTTTTCTGTTGTGGTCTCCATCTGTCATGAAGAGAAGTTTCTTTGATGAGAGATGAAGACTACACTTATCTGTTGGTATAAGAAAAAATGTTTAGATTGTCATTAGGGAATTTTACTGGTTGGCTTAGTGAAGTAGTTGATGAAAGTTCTCTAATATCCATGACTTAGCACAGTGTAGTTAGCTAGGTTTCCAGTACCATGCATGGTTTTGTTCTTGTTGAGTGGATCTTAAGTCCAATTAGAGAGCTGTTATTTACCACCAAGGTATGCATGCCACTACTGTACCCTTAGGGTTATCATGCCATACTGCTCACTAATGTGGTTCATAGGTGACATAATTGGGTAGGACTTGATTGACTCTTTCCTTTGGAATGCTTGTTTCTTGATTTTTTTTTTTAGTTCTTTGTATATTCTAGATATTAATGATCTATCCAATATATAGCTGGCAAAGATTTTCTTCCATTGTATAGGTTGTCTGTTGATAGATGGTTTCCTTTGATGTACAGGTCCAATTTGTTGACTATTGGCCTTATTTCCTGAACAATCAGAAATAAGTTTTATTCAGAAAGTCCTTAGCCTATTCCTATATCTTGAAGTCTACTCCCTATTTTTTTCCTCTAGCAATTTCAGAGTTTCATATCTAATATTAAGGTCTTTTAGCTATTTGTAGTTTATTTTGTACAGGAGGAAAGATTAAGGATTTTGTATCTTTCTTCTACATGTAGATATCCATTTTGTTCAGTACCATTTGTAAAAGATGTTATCTTTTCTCCAGTACATATTTTTTGGCCCATTTGTCAAACATCAGGTGGCTGTAGGATCAAGGGCCTACATTGGGGCCTTCTATTGAATTCCATTTATCTGTCTATCTGTTTTATTGCCATTACTATCTTATTTTTATTGCCATGTCTCTGTAGTATAACTCACAATCAGCTATGGCATTACTTCCTGTGGTATTCTTGCTCAAGATTTCTTTGGTTATGTCAGATCCTTTTTGTCTCCATATGAATTTAAGATAGTTATTTTTACATTTCTATGAAGAATGAAGCTGCAATGCTGATGGGAATTGCATTGAATCTGTTGATTGATTTGGATAAGATGGTTATTTTAATAATACATTTTTTTTCAATCTGTGAGCATGGGAGATCTTTCTATCTTCTAATGTTGTCTTTAACTTCTTTCTTCAGTGTGTTAAATTTTTTGCTGTGACAGTCTTTCACTTCCTTGGTTAGATTGATACCAAGGTAATTTTAAAAACAAATTTATGCCTTTATGTGTACAAGTGTTTTGCCTATGTGTATGTCAGTTTACCAGTTGAGTACCTGGTATTCCAGTCAGTTGTGAGTCACCACGTGAGTTTTGGGAAACAAACCTGGGTCCTCTTTAAGAGGAGCCAGTGTTCTTAACCATTGAGCCTTCTCTCCAGCCCCCTTCCAAGGTAATTTTTGAGACTATTGTTAATAGACTTGTTTCCCTGCCTATTTTCTGTTACAGTGATTTCTTCCCTTGTGATGAATAGTTTTATGTCAACTTGACGCAAGCTATAGTCATATGAGAAGAAGGAAACCCAATTGAGAAAATGCCTCCATAAGATTAGACTGTGGGCAATGCTGTGGAACATTCTCTTTACTAGTGATTGGTAAGGGAGAGCCCTGCCCATTGTGGGTGGTGACATCCCTAGCCTGGTGGTCCTGGATTCTACAAGAAAGCAGGCTGAGAAAGCCATAAAGAGCAAGCCAGTAAGCAGCACTTCTCTATGGCTTCTGCATCAACTCCTGCCTCCAGGTTTCTGTCCTGCTTGAGTTCCTGACCTGACTTCATTCAGTGATGAACAATGATGTGGAAATATAAGCCAAATACATCTTTCCTCCCCAAGTTATTTTTGGTCGAGGTGTTTCATCATAGCAATAGTAACCCTAACTAAAGTAAATTGGTACCAGGATTGTGGAGTATTGCTTTGATAGACCTGACCATGTTATTCTTGGTAGGGTTGTAGAAGAACCTTGGAACTTTGGGCTGGAAAAGTTGTTGAGTGTTCCAACCTTGGTGAGCTGTTCAGTGGGAGTGTAGAAAATAATTTTAAGAGAAATGCAGATGATGGAGACCTGGCTTGTGAAAAAGCAGAGGAAAGTTTGAGAGTGGGGATTGTGAGCCCCCACATGGTGCTGGGAGTTGAACCTGGGACCTCAGGATGAGTAGCTAGTGGCTCTTAACTGCTGAGCTATCTCCCCAGCCCCTGTATTGTCTTTTTAATATTGAAATTTAGAAGTTCTTTTTTGTTTTTTTTTTGTGAATTTCACATCATGCACCCTGTTCCCTCTCATCTCCCACCTCCCCTCAGACCCACCCTCCACCCTTGAAACCTCTCCCAACATAAAAAAAAAAAATCTCATTGTGGAAGCTGTTGTGTGTCTCAGTGTGTCCCAAAATATTCCCTTTTGTCCACATGTTTTGCTTGCAAATATTCATTATAATGACTCCTTGGTCTGGTATGAGGCCTCTGACTTCTGCTACTTTGTCAATACTGGAACTTCACTGGGACTCCTCTCAGATATCCTGTTGTTGTCCTGGGTCACGGAGATCCTGTAGTTTTGGGTGTGTCTGCACTCCAGCAGTTCATCCATTGGGTATATGTTGGGATGGGCCAACTCAAAGCCCTGGTTCTGAGCCTGCAACCCTCACATTTAGGGCCAGCTTTACTGTACTACCCAGGTAAGGAGAGCAGGGTCTGCTCCCCTGAGTACTGCAGCAGGTAAGGGGCTGGACCAGCTCTCCTGTTCTCATGACCCCATCAGGGCCAACTATCCACATGCTACCTGTGGTGAGGGCATCAGAGAGTGGAGGGAATTTCTCCCTCGCCTATACCACCAAAAGGCAGACAAAAGTCAGGGCTGGCTCTCCTGCACTTACACCCTCGGGGCTGGCTCACTCATAACCCCCACATCCAGGGCCAGCTGTAGTGTGCTACCCAGGCAAGGTGCAGGGCCTGCTCTCCCGAATGCTGCAGCATGTGAGGGGCAGGGACAGCCCTCCTGCTCTTGTGACCCCATCAGGGCCAGATCTGTCCACCACTGGTGGTGAGGGCAAACAGGAGGGGAGGGAAATCTCCCTCACCAACAGCACCATTGCAAAGCAGAAAAAAGGCCGGACTGGCTCTCCCACTCCCTTGGGGCTGGCTCACTCACAACCTCACATCCAAGGCCAGGCAGGGTTCTTTTAGTTTCTGGCTTCCTTCCTTCCTTCCTGGAATCCCATCTGGGCTTGCCTGGTGCTGAACTGGTGGTCGTCACAGGCTATCTGCCCTTCTGGGCCCCATGTCGTTGAACTGGTGTTAGTCTCCAGCTTGCTTTTTTCCCCAGGAATGTTAGGCTACTATTCATTCAGATGTTCTTAGGTCACCTCTCTCCTCTCTGCTACCTATTGATGCACATGTGATACAGCAGTCATATCTGCAATGACTCTAGGGCCAGGGATATAAGTTTTTTATATAGTCTTGATATTATAACTTTCTAAGTTATAATATTATGTGAATATTATCCCATGCTATGGATAATCTTTTCACATTACAAATAGCATTCTTTCAAAGTCTTTCATTTTGATGCTCAATTTATCTGTTTTTTTTTTTAACCTTAGTTACATATGCTTTTGACATCATATGTGAGAAATAGTTGCCAGATCTTAGGCTTCATTTTCTTCTAAGCAATATCTATAGAAGAAATGTGTGTATGTATGTATGTATGTATGTATGTATGTATGTATGTATGTATGTATGTGTGTGTATGTGTGTATGTATGTATGTGTATGTATGTATGTATGTATGTATGTATGTATGTATGTATGTATGTTTTTGGATACAAGGTTTCTATGTTTAACAGAGCCCTGGATGTCTTGGACTCTTTTTGTAGATCAGGCTGACCTCCAACTCAGAGATTTGCCTGCCTCTGCCTTCTGAGTGATGGGATTAAAGGCATGTGCCACCATTACCTGAGCAGTTTACATATTTAACTCCTAGTTTAAGGTCTTTGTTTTTGTTCATGGTATGAGAAGGGTATACACGTTCATCCCATAGTTTGTATAGCCTGCAGTTGAGTATTGTTAATGTCCTTAAAGTAGCAGTCCAGAAGGTCAGGTACCTGGTATCTTAATGAAAAATTGACTACTTATCTGTTTTGTTTTGTTATTATTTTGTTATTATTGTATCAACAATTAATATTGAGATGATTATACATCATGCTGTGCTTTGTATTATAATGTCAATTTAGTGGCCTGGCACAATGATTAATACTTTTTTGGAATAAAATTGAATTTAGGGGGGTTGGGAAATGACTCAAAAATTAAAGTGCTTACTTTACAAACATGATTAACTGAGGTCATATCACCAACAGCCACATAAAAGAATCTACCACTGGAGAAGCATAGACAGGGAGATCTCTGGAGCTTACCATATAGTCAGCCTATCTGAATCAGTGAGCTCCAGGTTCAGTCTCAAAAAATAAGGTGAAATCCTGAGAGATGACCCAGTGGTTTAGTTGTTTCTGTTCTTGTGTGGGACCCAAGTTCATTTCCAAGCACTCAACCACCTGTGGCTCCAGGTCTACAGGATCCAAAGGCATCTTCTGGCTTCTTCAGGTACCTGTACTCATGTGTCATATACTCACACAGATCTAAACACATAATAAAAATAAGGTGGAGAGAGATAGAAGACACCCAACATCAATCTCTGACCTCCATATTCACATAAACACACACACACACACACACACACACACACACACACACACACACCACTCACTAAAAGTGAATTTAATGAAGTAAATAATTCATTAGCTTTCTATTATGCAGGAAGTCGAATGTATTTGCCAGAAAAAAACAGTAGAATAGTAGTTTTAACGATACCATTTTATAATCTTTATTTTTTTGACAACAGGATAAGCTGACTGACACATCCTGACAGACTCTGCCAAAGTTTGAAATAAACAGCTAAGGAATTTCAAACTTACATTATCTATTCCCACAGCTGCTCAGCTTCTTCTAAGCAAGGGTCAGAAAATATAATGTTTTTTTCCAGCTGGTTTTAGATAAAATATGAAAGAACAATTCATGTCAGGGATAATTATTGCCAAAGGAAACACAAAAGTTAGGAAGAAACAAAGTTTATGAACCTTGAAACACTATGCCACTTATTGTCACTGAAGCTGATGTAGGCAAACAAATCATGTTCCTGTTACAGTGGGAAATACCCTGAGAATATCTCAGGCCAGGGTGCTATACATCACCCAGTACAGACTCATCCTAAAACTCAGTAACACACTCTGGTAATATTGATATCTCAGGCATATCTAGTATGTCACTTTAAGTACAGTTCTGAATTGAACCACAGCTTTCTTAGGCCTGGACCTTTCATTTTTTTAGCTCCTTCAGAAAAGGAAAAAAGTTTCTGTATGTTTTTGACTTTTATTTTGTGTGCTCATCTAAGCATTCCCTAGAAAATTTTCTCTGTATATCTTCTTGATTTTTTTTCTTTTCTTGTATTTTTTTAAGACAGGGTCTCATTGTGTTGTCCTGACTGGCCTGGAATGATGTAAATCAGGCTGGTTTTAACTCACATTGATTCCTTGCTTTTGACTCGTAAATGCTGAGATTACAGTCATGGGCTACCGCACACAGCTCTCTGTGTATCCATCTTTTATCTTAAGAGTCAGAAATGTTTAAAATAAAAGCACTGTGGTAGTTACCTATCTCTGGATATGGGTGTGAGCCTTATTCACAAACAACAAAATAGTTCAAGAAAATATGTAGATCATACTCAGTAGAACTAAACAAATGAAATAGAAAAAAAAGATAAAGGTAACAACTAAAAATGGGTTATGAGTATGAGAGGCCATGAGTCTCAAAGGAGTAAAGAGATATGTCAAATGAACTAGATGTAGGAATCAACTCAATGATACAGGAATGCAATAATGACAGAAATACACATAGCCAAGACCAATGCTGTGGAAATTTTTAGAGATGGCTTATCACCAAAATATGCTTTCTAGGTTAGATAAATAGGCAGATAAATAAATATATAGCTATCTTCAAAACCCTCAGAAGTCTACAGAATATGCCATTTAAAGATGTTTTTATTAGCCGGGAGGTGGTGGCACACACCTTTAATCCCAGCACTCAGTAGGCAGAGGCAGGCGGATCTCTGTGAGTTCCAGGCCAGCCTGGTCTACAAAGTGAGTCCAGGACAGCCAGGCTGTTACACAGAGAAACCCTGTCTCGAAAAAACAAAAAAAAAAAGATGTTTTTATTATTGTAAGAATTGTTGACTTAGACATGTCAGCTCCTGACAACACCTGAAAGAATTCATCTGAAAGAAGATTGAGCATCAGAAAACCTCCATGTGGAGCTGCTTCAAATGTAGTAAGCAGCTAGTGGCCAAAAGTGCCCCTGCTTCCTCTTAGCAGACAATATGCTGTCCAAAATGGATAAAATTTAAATGCAGGTAAGTCAACGGCCTAACTCTGCCAGGACAGAGTGGGTAAGCCCTCCTTATCTCCTCCATTATTATTAAATCTGTGAGATGTACTTGGCCAGAAGGCTGAAGATGATGCTCCAACAGTATGGAGAGATATTTGAAACTGTCCAGGCAGCAAACTGTCAGTTTTCTTTTTTGGAAGATGCTTGCCTGCACTTTCTATTCACTCAAATAATAATTTTTATCCTTTCTTAAGTCTCTGATGGAGTTGAAGACTTAATAGATATATTTTTCAATTAAGCCTAAGTTGTTTGGATTTGAGAAAATATTTTTAGACCTAAATAAAATCTTTAGGTTTATAAATATAGAATATTATAGAAAATATTTAGGTTCAGGACTTTAGACACACCAAGATAGGATAGGTGATGTTTTCTTCAAGATTACCAGATACAAATAAGCTAAACATTATATGTGTAACTTTTATGTATGGTTTTCCTGATTGCCTCATAATTGTTACTATATATAGTTCAAAAATAGCCTTTTATTAGACAAAAAGAGGAAATTGATAGGGTAACCTATTATGTATTCTAAGTGTTAATTAATTTACTCCCCAATATCTGCTTGCTATCTTCTTTACTGTATGAACTCATACTCACATATACCAAGTGATGCTGTGTAACTCCACCTGCTAACCCATTTCTCTGATTGGCTCTAATAAAATCTGAAGTCTGGTTCCCGGAGTCACTGGGTTCCTGACTAAGGCGCAAGCGGGTTCCAGGCCTGCTGCAGGCCATGGGCAAAACAGTCGCTGTGGGGCACCACCAGCCCTTTCTCGGGGCTCCGTGGCATTGCCACACTGCTGGTCGTGATCTTCAGCAGCAAAGCCAACAGTAAGTCTCTGCAGAAGCAAGTCTCAGAAAAAGCAATTCTCAACATGTTGTTTGGAGTATTTCAAAGCACAGCAAAACAAAGCAGTGATGAGAATTGATACCAAACAAACAAAATCCTCCTATGTTTCTGGGGTTTCTATTTATACCCCTTCAAAATCCACACATGAATGTTTTCCATTTGGCCAACCCCACACCCTCCGAATGAGGTACTTCCTGTTGACCAAGATCAAGTGCTCTCCAAGGAGTCTGTCCATCAAAGAACGTTTTCCAGCAAAAAGCAGGTTCACCACATCTGACAGTTTATGGCTGGCAGAATATCATGCACTCTTCCTTCAGGATGTTTTTCATGCCCCTCTCATGAGTCTGTTTTTCAGCAGTGGACAAAGTACCCTCACATCCCATAGTTGAGACCAAAACAAAAACCACATTCATTCAATACAACTGTGTTTTTTAAAGAAATCAAAAGTTCCACCACAGAAGTATCTATGTGTTTTATCTGGGGAAGTACAAGGTTAGCATAGAGGGTTAAGATTGTGCAGCCCCAGGCTTAAGCCTGACTAAAATCCAACAGGTGTTTGTGTGTGTTTACTTATAACTAGTAGGTTAATAGATAAACTCCACTGGTCTAATAACTATATATAAATATATATCTCAATTAATAATTATTAATAATTCCTAGTACAATGGATAATATTAGAATATACGTAAATATACCTTCTGTTGGTGCTCAAGATAATAGCAGAAGGTAAGTAGTGAAGGCATTCCTCTTCTGATCTGCTGGTTCTTCCTTTCACAGGAGTTAGCTACAAGTTTCCAAGCAGCTGGCCTAGCTTCTATTTCATTAGAATACTTGAAGTTTTGCTACAGGGAGGGACCTTTGAACCCTGGCTTACTGTGTCAGGGAGAATTGCAAATTTCCTAGGTGGATCACTAAGGGTCTGGTGGATCAGTGCGCCCCCCCCCCTTTAACCACTCTTTAGTTTTCAAATCACAAGAATGGAGAATCATCTTTAAATGTGTTTCCTCTATCCTCATAGACACCTGCTTCCATGCTGGATCTTCACCTTTGTCTTTTGACAGATTCTGCATGGGCAGAGTGAAACAAAACTAATGGGTACCTTGACCATTAGCTCACCAACACATTTGTTTTTAATGAACAATGTTTCCCTGGTGTGACATAACATTATTCTAGACTCAAGTTATCTGTAAGGCTTCAGATAGTCATGTGTATGGAAGCACTACATGTAGGAAAAATTAACCATACCTAGATTATGTGTGTCTGCCTATCAGAATAAAGTATGGCCATTTCTAGCATGGAAGGGATGCAAAGCAGTTACTGTGATATGGAGAAGCAGATTGGTCTCCATGATAGGCAGAGACATATTGGAAACTCAGTATTGGTCTTTGTTACTGGCACATTAGAAATAAGTGGCAACAGTAAATAGGTTAGCCTATATAAAGATTATTTAATATGGATTGCAAAATATTTTGTCTGTTATTTTGTGCTTTAATAGTGGAAATTTTCTGATAGCATTAACATGTGGTATAAAGATCTTTCTGTTTTAGGGACAGTTATTGATATGTCTCTATCCCAGAAATCTTTGTTGCTGGTCTTCTAATCCTTTCTACTAGGCCACTGACAAGAAAACTAAGGCATTTGTTGCTGAACACAACCTTATATAATAGGCATAGTCTATATATAACTAAACTCTATGTAATTTCTCTTTTTTGCCCATTGGAAGCATTTTCTCTCTACAACTGTATATCAATGCTATCAAAAAATGGGTTGTGGTATACCAATATGCCAAAGGCTGCGGACTTTTACATCCACAGGATACCTTGAGTGAACATGGCATCAGCGAGTCAGTCACTACTCTCGGAGACTGACATCTATCCTTTAAAAACCTTCTAAATTTGGAGACTGCAAGAGGCAGACAATAATGTTGATTAGTTTAGAAAGGAGAAAGGGGAAGGGGGACAGTGATCTGATTTCAATAGTTCAGACAGGCCTTCCTGCAAACTGGTTGGGAAAGTTTTAAAGTGACATTCCTTTTCCTTTGACCAAGTGGGTCCTAGAGAGCAGCCTCCACATGGTTCAAAGGCATTTATCACAAGGACAGATAAAACCATTGCAATAGGAGGGCACTTAACAATTACACATTCTAGTACTTAGTTAAGTACTGCTTTTCTATACACAAGTTTAAGATGTCAGTATATTACATCAAACTTGACAAGGTATAAGGAATTACAATAAAACAGTTTGTGAATTTTGTCATTAAGATTTGTACTAAATTTAGGCATTCCTTGGTAGCCTCATTATCTCTTGAGTTCATGGGAATTATTGGATCCTTAATTGGTTTTATGGCACACCTGGAGTTTGATCTTATCATCCATCTCTAGAGTGAAAGCTTATCTGAGGTCCTAAATTTGTCTCAGGCCTGTCTCCTAAATGCACAATGTTTGGGCAGAGGATTTACTACATACAGCTGTATGTTTTCTATCAGCTATCTAACTTCTTTAACTTCTAAAATTGTTTGGACTGAGTCAGGCAGTTTGTAAAACTCTTTTCAGGAATAATAATATCACCTTTATAGGATTCTGTGTAAAGTCTGGCCAAACAAGAAGAGTGGCAATTAGCCATGAGAGAATCTCTATGCCATGTCAGTAATAATAGAAAGAATGGGGGGTGCCAGCATGAAGCAACTCTGGGATGCATCTTCAGCTTGAACTTTGCAAAACTCTGGATAGTTTTTCAGGAAGTTTACATTTTTACTGAATCCCTTCTTTAGAAAACTTCTGACAGTGCTTGAACACTGTATCTGAAGGACCTAAGAATAGCAGATGGACATGAAGGAAGGAGCCTCAAAAGCATTCGGCTCCTGACACCAATAGTCAGTTTTTATCTTATTCCAGTGTATGATGCTGATTCATCTATATACCCAGGGGAGTGCCTGTTCCTGGAAACTGATCATCATCAGGTATCCTCTGCAAGACTACAAATGTGATGAGGCAGAAGTGGATGAGACAGGCCCCTGGGTCCCTGTTTATACAGTTAGCTTAGCATTCTGACCATGGAGTTTCCCCATGCATTTCTCTGCAAAGAAACCATTTACTGGAAGAGCTTCCTTATCAACCCTTGGCCCTTGGCCCAAAGCCAGTATAGAATGTCTTTTATCAAGACTTTCTTTTGGCGTTGCCAGTCAGTTGTCTCTCAGATATCCTGGAAATCCTGGAGTGTAGTGAAATTCAGGGTAAAGAGGAAGAGTGGGCCAGAAGAATGTGGTAGGAGTGAGGTCAGCTCCACCTTGCCCTGCTTGGTCAGTGTCCTTGACAGAGCTCTCTGAAAAACAAAGTATCAGTTCAGATATTTGACCGCTAGATCCTACAGAGGACTGTTAATGTCTTCCTTTGTGACTAGATTGTTCTAACAAGTTTTTCCTTGTGTGAATGAAATGAAAGCTGGTCACCACTTAAGAGATCCCTTCCAGGTGTCACTTTATTTATCTGTTTATTTTTATTTATCTATCTGTTTATTTGTTTGTATATTGGTTTTTTGAGACAGGGTTTCTTTGTGTAACCCTGGCTGTCCTGGAACTCACTTTATACGCCAGGCGGGCCTTAAACTCAGAGATCTGCCTGCCTCTACCTGGTATTAAAGGTGTGCACCACCATTGCACAGCTAGATGTTACCTTTCTTAGGAGGAAATCTGCCTCATTCTTTCAGCTACTCCTTCTCACCTTTACTTCTGCATTTACATACTCTAGGAGCCACAGAGCCTCCCTCTGAGAGGGTGAAGCCTTCTGTTTGATGTGTTTTTATGCTAGGCTCTCTCCTTTCTACTGTTCATTCCTTATGGTTCCTGTTGTATATAACTGCAGGGGGGCTGCACACACATGTGTGGCAGGACAAGGCAGAATTTACCCTATTAACAGACAGACACGGTTCTATGTTTTGCTAAAAAAACTTCAGATATCACATTTCTCATCCACAGTACTTTTTGCAGCTTTGGGTTACAAACACAGGGACCCGCTGGATGGCTCTGCCATGGTATATGCCAAGATGGACTTTCCCATGGTAACCATAGTGTCTCCATGGTTTGGATGTCTGCATGTTTCATGAAGATGGTCTTTTTTTTTTAATGGTTTATTTTTATTTTATGTATGTGAGTGTTTTTCCTGAATGTGCATGTATGTGTACCACATGTGTACAGAAACTAGAAGAGGATGTTAGATCCCCTGGAACTGGAGTTACAGACAGTTAAGAGTATTATATGGATGATGGGAATTTAACCTGGGTTTTCTGCCAAAGCAACAAGTCCTCTTAACTGCTGAACCATCTCTTCAACCCCCTCGTGAAGGAGGTTTTCAGATTTATAAGCAAATCTCTCCCCGAGCTTAGAGATTAGTGCTTCTGTGTATTTATAGCTGACATTAAATTGTCCAAACCAAGTTAGACAAAAAATGCTTCCAATTAACATTGCTCAAATACTGATATCTTTTACCTTTACATGATTTTTATGTCTTTGGATGAATAAGGTCCTGCTTGATGAAGTAAATGCTTGAGCAAAAGCTTGTTCTGCCTGGTTCTGGAGACCCCAAAGACCATCCAGGAGTCAACTCCGATGTAAATGCATGAGGGTTGTTTATTCAAGCTCTGAGCTTGGACTCTCAATGCTCACCAACGCAGTGGTTCAAGTTGAAAGCCCTGAGCCCAGAAAGCATAGGGATTAAATACAGACATAGACAAAGAAACAGGTTCTTTACCATATGATTGGATGACATTTGGGTAGCTAGTCATGTCCATTTCTGATTGGCTCGTTGTTACCGGCTAACCAGCTGAGGTCACCTTGAGCAGCAGAAAGTTTGTTTAGACTTTTGGGTGCTTTCTCAGAGTGAGTTGTCCAGATATGACTAGGGAACACCCCTGGAATACAAGGTCTGGTATATTTTGTTGTTGTTGTGGTATTAGAAATCAGCTGTGAGTCAAACTTAGTACAAAATAGAATCTTTTTTCAAGATGTATTTAGTAAAGTTCCACAGGTAACCTTGATTTTACAGCTTTTGAAACAAACACACAAAAAATTATTGCCTGAATTTTCCTCATTTTTGTTTTTTCTCTTCCATGCAGAAAATGAATGTGGAGAGGCAGGGTAACATCTGAATCAACAACTATAGGGTAATAAAGGAAGCAAGTTCAGGATGTATGTGCAAGTTCTAATTTGCTTGTAAGTGTTAGAGGAGAGTAAGATGAAGAAAAGGTTTTCCAGCTATTTTTGAAGTAGGATTAAATAAAGTCCTTCAAAATGAATGACCTTTTCTTTTCTTCATCCAGATTTCTTCCTAGAATATCAACATCTTTTCTATTCAACACCTCCATCATGTACAAAAAGACTGTGTTTGTAGAGTACACGGACCACCTTTTCAACATTGCCAAGCCCAGGCCACCCTGGATGGGTAATGAAAACAATATTGGATGCTAATTATGATACTAGGCACCTCATTTCCTAGCAAGGATCTCTAACTTCAAGGCTGCACTTACAGAGGGTGGTTACCAAAGGTTATATTCTTTAACCAGGTGTCATTAACCAGGTGTCATTTCACCTTCAGTGAAATAAACTGGCTCTATGTTCTGTCTCCTCTGCTTGGCTTCTACAATTCTACAAGCTTGGTCTTGGATTATTTCCTTTTCTTTCTTCAATTCAGTTTTATCTTCTATAGTTTTATAGCTTTAATTTTTCATCTGTATTCTAATAACTCCACTTCTATATTTAATTTTGACCCCTTCTCTAAATATCAACTGCTTATCTCTACTTAGATGCTAAATAAACATGTAACAAGATCTTAAGACATTTCCTGCATTAAGAATGTTTTTATCAAAGCCGGGCGGTGGTGGCGCATGCCTTTAATCCCAGCACTTGGGAGGCAGAGGCAGGCGGATGTCTGTGAGTTTGAGGCCAGTCTGGTCTACAGAGTGAGTCCAGGACAGCCAGAGCTGTTACACAGAGAAACCCTGTCTCGAAAAACCAAAAAAAAAAAAAGAATGTTTTTGTCAATGCTAGAGAGCCAACCCAGGGCCTTGCACATGTTAAGCAACTGCTCTGCTACTGAGAAACACCATTACCTGTCTTAGAATAGTTGCTGAGAATTGTAGGAAACAAATACTTTCATATTCTAAAGAAAGATCTCAGCCTTAAGACTTTTTTTTTCATGTAGTGACAACAAACTGGATCTCCAACCCTTGGCTCATGACTCCTCTGCACCCTGTATAAAAGAATGCTAGGAATGTATAAGATTTATTTTTGAGAATTTCTTTGGAAAACATTCTTGGTATGTTTCTTACTCCAAAATTAGAGGGAGGCCACTTGAGAAGGAGGTTTAGGAAAAGAAGTCAGAAAAAGTATGAGGCTGCCAACAAAAGTACTTTTACTTGCTAAAGTTTTTTGAGCTGTTCAAAACTTAGCAGGAAGAGAAAGGGAACTTTAAGATTCAGAGGATGTCAAAGTTTGTCATTAAAAGGGACTGAACTTGTTAACACCTAAAACTGTTAACATCTGTTAATATTTGAAGATTACTAGAAAAGATTTAAGCTTGATCAAAGTTCAAGAAAAAGAAATTCATAGAATGCAGTTAAAACTGTGGTTATCATGGAAAAACAAAGGTATTTCATATTTTTATGCCTCTGACTCCAGTTCATTCAATAAACCATTTATAGGGATCTTATAAAAATATCCACAGACTTTAATTTTAATTTGCTCTTAATTTCTGTGTCATGAACTATCTACCTAATTGTCATAATCTAAATTCAATCATAGGAATGACCTATGATCTCTTTATTTTTTCCTCCCTCCCTCCCTTCCTTCCATAAGTAAGGTCTTAATATTATGTTCCCTGTTTACCTCTATAATCTTATTTTCTATTATTTACTGGTCATTCACATTAATCAGCCATCTTATTGAATATACCAAATTTATCTATTCCTCAAAACTTATGCATTTGGTTTATTTGCTTTTAATGTTGTTCTCCTAGATAGTTAATTAATGAATACATTGAATGACTTGTCAGAAATATTTCCTCAGAGCAACCCTAAGGATGAACTAGGGTTAGTGGAAAACATAACTGCTGTTCATTAGTTTCAAAGTGGCATGCTTTTCTACTGTGACTTTAATACTAACTTTTATAATGACAGGTTTTCTGGTATGCTAGCCTTCAAATAACCTTTGAGGGACATCTCATTTTAACAGGTCTGCTGGGTCCTACCATTTGGACTGAGGTTCATGACACTGTGGTCATTACACTTAAAAACATGGCTTCTCATCCTGTCAGTCTTCATACAGTTGGTGTTTCCTACTGGAAAGCTTCTGAGGGTAAGTCAAATTCTCTCCTATTGTCCTATCATTCTAGTTATAGAAAGATGAGAAGCATGTTTTTGATAATAAGGTCCATGTTACTCCATTTTGGATTACTATAAAATAAAACACTTAGCTGGACACTTTACAAAGTAAGAGGATTATTTAATTAATAGTTCTGAGTTCAAAGAGTATCAACTATGGTGACCACTCCATGTAATATAGTATAATAAGTGATCATAGATGTAAACATCTGAAACAATGAACCAAAATTAACCTTTCCTTATTAAATGTCTCAATGCTCTCACATTGGGACCAAGTCTCCAGAACAAGAAACTTTGAGGGGCATTTCTAAACCATAATTATGTCACACCTGGAATTGTATCCATTCTCTTAGATATAAGTATTGAAATTTATAACAGTATCAAAATAATTACTTATATGTTCAGGGCCACAAACTTGCCAGTGGCAGAATCAGGTCTACAACTACGTCCATCCTATCCTAAAACTTGTACTCTGAATCACTGTTCTTAAGTGCACAGATTTGTATAGATAATGTTGAATTTTGTTTATATGCCTCCAGCATACATGGTCTCTGATGTTAGTTCTACCATTTCTATCTCAAAGTTACTAGCATGTAAATATTTCAGGATATGTTCATTGTATACATTTGGTGTTTCCCTACCATATAACATAATATCTAGCCTGAGTCATTGCTCTGTATGAGAACAAAAGTGTAGAAAACATCATTTTTTCCTAAAATTATATATGTTCCTCATCCATTAGAAATACTTCTTATGGGGGCTTGAGTATAGTTCAGTGATAGAGCACTTTTCTAACACGTTTTATTCTTAATATTGGGAGTATAGAAGCCCCAAGAATTGCTAATAAAGGTTGTTGGTACACATCTTTAGTCTCAGTACTCAGGAGGCTAAGCCAGGAGGATCACTATAAGTTCTAGGCCAACCTGAGCTATAAATTTAAACTCTGTGTTTAAAAAAATGCCCCTTCTAAATATATTTCAAACAGAATGTGCCACCTTTTAAAGCCTGAACCTCCATGATCACACTGTTGATCATTAAACAGCTGATCTATGTATCTACCCATCTTCTTGGCTGCAGTTAATAGGCCTGGAGATGGCTGACTTATCTAGCTAAGCTAGGCCAAAGAAAGAAATTCTTTCCTTTAGGACTTTAAACACGGTGATAGGTATGGGTCTAATGTCATTCTTTTGCAAGTGGACATCCAGTTGGACCAGCACCATTTGTTGAAGATGCTGTCCTTTTTCCATTGTACAGTTTTGGCTTCTTTGTCAAAAATTAAGTGACCATAGGTGTGTGGATTCATTTCTGGGTCTTCAATTCAATTCCATTGATCCACTGGTCTGTTTCTATACCAGTACCATGCTGTTTTTATTACTATTGCTCTGTAGTACAGCTTGATATCTGGGATGGTGATACCTCCAGATGTTTTTTAATTGTACAGGATTGATTTAGCTATTCTGGGCTTTTTGTTGTTCCATATGAAGTTGAGAATTGCTTTTTTCCAGGTCTATAAAGATGTGCTGGTATTTAGATAGGAATTGCATTGAATCTGTATATTGCTTTTGACAGGATGGCCATTTCTATTATGTTGACTCTACCTATCCACGAGCATGGGAGATCTTTCCATCTTCTGATGTCCTCTTCAATTTCTTTCTTGAAATTCTTGTATGAACAGAATTTTTATAGACAAATAATAGTTGCATATCTTTTGGAAGTACAATATTTTCATACACTGCATTTTAAAACTTAAACTTATTTTATCATATGTGTATGTTGTACATAATAATGATATAATATATAATGTTTAATATAAATATTGTATAATATTTAAAGCAACTTGAACATATCTATCTCATTGAACATTTTATCATTTCTTTATGGTAAAGATAAAATCCAGCTTCCAAAATCCTGGAAGTCTATTTCTTATGTAGAATGCATTAATAATTATGAGGTTAACATGTTTCTGAGTTGACAGTAGACACAAAAAAAGACAATTTTATACCTTCTTCCTTTAGGAGCTGAATATGAAGATCAGACAAGCCAAATGGAGAAAGAAGATGATAAAGTTTTTCCTGGTGAAAGTCATACCTATGTTTGGCAGGTCCTGAAAGAGAATGGTCCAATGGCCTCTGACCCTCCATGTCTCACCTACTCATATCTATCTCATGTGGATCTGGTGAAAGATTTGAATTCAGGCCTCATTGGAGCTCTGCTAGTATGTAAAGAAGGTAACTATACAAAAAAATGGAATTGGCTGGAGAGAGGGCTCAGTGGCTAAAAGCACTTACTGCTCTTACAGAGGACCTGGGTTCAGTTCCCAGCAACCACATGGCAACTCACAACTGTCTCTAACTCCAAGATATGACACCTTAACACAGACATACATGCAGGCAAAAGACCAATACACATAAAATAAAAATAAATAAAATTTTTAAAAAGAATGGAATTGAGATGAAACAAAGGACAAAAACAGCAGAATCTGTTGATAATTGTGAGCCTTTGAATTCTTGTTCAAGAAAAAGAGTTCATTTCCCTGGAATTATGCTCACAGAAAGGAGAATAATCCAGTTTTTAAAAGCAAAGATGTCCATCCTATGTAATCCCAGTAAACTCTAAGCTCAAGAACATCCAAGATCTGCAATTAGATCTCTGTTTCCAAATAACTGCAGTATACCACCTGAAATCTGTGCACTATCTTAACAGTGTTTCTTCTCTCCTTTGCTTTTTGAAAATTTTGAGTTTTCTTGAAAGTTTCATGGAGGCAAGCACATTTGTGTGTGTGTCATCAATGACATACTGACTGGTTCAGCTGCTTAGCTTGTCAGTCAAAGGTATACACAAATCTGTGTAAATATGCATTTATTCATATCTTGTTATTCTAAAGATATCTTAATCTTGTTTATCTGTTATTTAATTTACAATTTAATAGCATAAACTTATAAAGAAATAAACTTATTATAATTTGATTTTAATTACTTTGTGTGAAAAGTCAGCTTCATTGGAACTCTTCTAGTTATCTATTGTTCAATAACTACATAATTTGGTGGATCGAGGCAACAATAATATGATCATAGTTTTTCTTCAGTATCATGGAATTTGAAGCTATTATTTGCATTTTCCTTATGACAAGGGACCTTGTGCATTTCTTTAAGTATTTTTCAGCCATTAGAGATTCTTCTGTAGTGGGCTGCCATTTTGTTCTAATGACAGTGTCCTTTGCCTTACAGAAGCTTTTCAGTTTCATGAGGTCCCATTTATTGATTGTTGATCTAGCGCCTGAGCTATTGGTGTTCTGCTCAGGAAGTTGTCACCTGTGTCAATAAGTTCGAGGCTTTTCCCTACTTTCTCTTTTATTAGATTTAGTGTGTTCGTTTTTATGTTGAGGTCTTTGATCCACTTGGACTTGAGTTTTGTGCAGGGTTATAAATATGGGTCTATTTGCATTCTTCTGCATATAGACATCCAGTTAGACCAGCACCATTTGTTGAAGATGCTATCTTTTTTCCACTGTATGGTTTTGGCATCTTTGTCAAAAATCAAGTTTCTGTAGGTGTTTGAGTTTGTTTCTGGATCTTTGATTTGATTCCATTGATCAACATGTCTGTTTGTATTACAATACCAGGCAAAACAAGTAATGAAATTGGGCTTTTCTTCAAGTTACATACAAAATTTAACTCAAAATGGATCAAAGATCTAAATATAACACACAAAATTAAAAGAAAACACTAGGTTAAAATTTCCTAACTATACGTTTGGCAATTGTTTCTTAGATAATCCAAGCTTTTGAGCATTAAAGTATATCAAGAAAATAACAGATATAATGCTCAGAATGGGAGAAAATATTTACAAATCACATTTGATAAGTGAGTTGTAACTGAATTGTGCAAGAAAATCTTAAACTCAGTAATAAAAAGATAATCCTATTTTAAAATGCATAAAAGGTCTGCAAAGATATGTTTCCAAAGAAAATATGCAAGTAGTCCACCTGACAGGTGGTCTGGGTGCTTGGGAAAGTAGGCTACACAAGGTATGGTGAACAAGCCAGTAAGCAGTTCTTCCATGGTGCCTGCTTCAATTTCTGCCTCAAGGTTCCTACCTTGAATTTCTGTCCTGACTTTCTTCAGTGATGGACTACAACTGTAAGCTGAACTTTCTAATGTACTTTTATGCTCATGGTGTTTATCACAGCAATAGAAAACAAATTGTAACAGTAGGCTACAAGATTCAACATAGTAAAGA
>CAJQZJ010037449.1:273678-296457 GCA_907164525.1 Lophiomys imhausi
TAACCAGAACCTAAACCATACTCCTTATACAGATATTAACTCAAAACTTATTACAGTCTTAAAATGTAAAATGTAATATTGTAAAATTTTTAAGAAATATAACAGAAAGTTTTCATTATTGGAGAGAGGAGAGGGGTCTAAAACTGACTCCAAAAAGCCACTGAAAGTCACACCAAAAAAGAAAACATGAAAGTAGGATGGTGACTTGTTGGGAAGGTTTCAGTAGCAGACAGAGGATGAGAGGTTGGGGAGTTGTGGGTAAAAATGACTAATATTCATTACATACATGTATGAAACTACCAAAGAATTAGAAATGTGAGTGTATAAACTGTACTGTGTCAAAAATAAATAACTTTTGTTTTGTGAAATATACTGTTAGGAGAATGGGGGGGGGCTAGGCACAGCAATACATTTGTACCCAAATACAAACATATGCACACACACATACACACAATTAAAAATTATATTGATAAATGTTTAAAATGTGAGTTTAGTTGGTTTTTTTTACCTGTAACTTTTCCTCCTTTGCAATCACATAAATAAAAGTTACAAGAGCAATAGAAGATTTGTATGTTAATTTTCCAAATACACATTTCATTGTCAGTGTTCACTGTTTTGTTATTTTTTGCTGTGCAATCTGTTCGTCTGTCTTTGTCTCTCTTTTCCCACCCATGTGTTTTATTTTGGCTCGTATTTTTGTATTTTAAATTCCATTTTCTAGCAATTCAATTGTTTATTTTACAAAAGCAATGATCTAGAAGAAATTGGAAACTTACATAAGTAACCATTTACCTCAGGTAGTTTTTAGAAATACCAGTTTAAAGGACCTTACACCAAAGAACATTACAGCAAAGTTAGCATTAGGCAGTTACTTCATTTTTTATACTTAAATGGTTTGTGAAGAAATTGCTCCTCCTTGTGGCAATTTTCTACAATGGCATGTTAAATTGACAATAAATGTTTCACTTCTTTTTCAGGCAGTCTGTCCAAAGAAAGAACACAGATGTTGTACCAATTTGTACTGCTTTTTGCTGTATTCGATGAAGGTTAGTGAGCTTCAACCAGGAATTTGAATTCCTAAAATAAGTCAAATATGTAACAAATAGGTTTATCTAGAGTTGGAGAATGTGAGCTGCTGTGTTCAGAAAAAAAGTGATGTTAATTGTAGGAAGACCACAAACTATATTCATCTATGAAGTAAGACTATAGAGGAGCTTGGTTTTAGGTAATAAATATCAGTGGCTCTAATTCTTAAATATATTCTTTTAAAATATTCTGTTATGACCATGTTTATCTTTCTGGGTCTGGGTTAGCTCACTCAGGATGATCTTTTCTAGTGCCATCCATTTGGCTGCAAATTTCATGATGTCATTGTTTTTAATAGCTGAGTAATATTCCATTGTGTAAATGTACCACTTTAAAAAAAAATCCATTCTTCGGTTAAAGGACATCTAGATAGTTTCTAGTTTCTGGCTACTATAATAAAGCTGATATGAATATAAAAATATTTTGTTACATTTTAATTATTTATTTGTATTACTTTGGAGAGAAGGGAAATGTACATGACACGAAGTTGTGAATGTCATAGGCAAAAACTCAGAGTCACTGAGAAGGAAATTACATTTTTTTCTCTCCCTGTATTTGTTCATAATGATAGCTGGATAAAAATAAAGGCAAATGATAACTAGGAGAAGGGAGAATACTGGTTAGTCTGACCTATAAGAATTTCATTTTGCTAGTTAGATAATAGATTTAAAAGGGTTGTCAGTCCTTGCCCTGTCAAATCAGTTCTCTCCTTCCACCCTGTGTATTCCAGGGATGAAATTCAGGCTTGGTGGCAGGCACCTTTATCCACTGAGACATCTTGCTAGCCCCTAAACACTTTCTTTTACTAATTATCTATTGCTAAGTGCACAACATTGGGCAAATTACTTACCTCTCTTTGCCTCATTTTCCTCACATCTAAAATTGAACTAATAGTATTTTTATAATATTGTTGTAGGGATTAATTGATTTCACTTAAGTAATTTAGAACACTGTGTGGCAGAGTATGTATATAATTCTCTCCCCTTTTATCTACTTAAACTGTTATCTTCTTATTTGAGGACATGTCATCTTGATCCTGACTAGTTTCTTTCTCTTTTTTGTTTTTTTTTTGTTTTGTTTTTCATACTATTTTTAATAAAGCAGCCTAAGTAATTTTCAGTGTTTCAGCTTTTGTTAGTTTTGGAGAGAAAGTTGTGAAGCCTTCATGTTCCTGGGGTTTCCTTGCTACAAATAGGACGAAGCAATTTATGACAGGGCAAGGACTGACAACCCTTTTAAATCTATCATCTAACTTCCAAAATGAAATTTTTATAGCTCAAACTAAGCAGTATTCTCCCTTCTCCTAGTTATTATCATTTGCCATTATTTTTCTCCACCTATCATTATGAACAAATACAGGGAGAGAAAAAATGTAATTTCCTTCTCAGTGACTCTGAGTTTTTGCCTACTCTGCTGACAAAAATTCAGAGCGTGAATAATCTGTGTCACAAAAGAAGAAAAAAAAGGAGGAAATGGGAAGTGTAATTCATGAAACAGAGCTCAACTGACCTTATTTTTCCCCTCTCTCACCAGGGAAGAGCTGGCACTCAGAAACAAAGGGCCCCTTCACAGGGTCTATGGATACTGCATCTTCTGGAGCCTGGCCTAAAATGCACACAGTCAACGGCTATGCAAACAGGTCTCTGCCAGGTATGTACATGACTGACCAACAATCCTCAACGTTTTGGGAATTCAAAACCATAGCTCTTTTCTACAGCTTTCAGAGAGTTCTTCATTTGAGTAAAAAGTCCACTAAATTCTTAGCCCCTTGTTTTGGTTTTTGTTTGTTTTATTCATACATGAAAGAAGAGGAATTAGACTGACAATATAGTAGAGCAATATCTTTAAAAGGGATCTAAGGGAAAGATTATTTTCAAGATATAATTTACAGCCAAATGATGAATCAGCTTGGAGAATAATAGAAGATATTATCAGCCATGGAGGGCCTTAGCAACCACTGAATATATACTACAACAAAACTAAAGAGTAAATTAAAGAAACATGTTCATGTTGTTTAGGAGTATGATAGTCATTTATGACCTTGGCATAATGTTGGTTTGGTACTACCCTAACTAACTTCCTTGGTAACTTTCTTTATAAAGTACCAGTAAAATTTGTAGGGTCATTTTGTCCAGCCTATTCTAGCAAGTACTTTTACTTTTACGTTCCCTATTTCTTTGCCATAGCTGTCTCATTCCCATTTTACAGGTCTTATTGGATGCCATAGGAAATCAATCTACTGGCACGTGATTGGAATGGGCACTACCCCTGAAGTACACTCAATATTCCTTGAAGGTCATACGTTTCTTGTGAGAAACCACCGTCAAGCTTCCTTGGAAATATCACCAATAACTTTCCTTACTGCTCAAACACTCTTGATAGATCTTGGACAGTTCCTGCTATTTTGTCATATCTCTTCCCATAAACATGGTACTACTATCTTAGATCTTTAAAATGAGTATTGTAAAATATTCCATTCTAATTTTAATGAAATTTCCTGGGCAGTGTAGAACAATACACTATGTTGAAGAAATGGGATTATATAGTTACGATTACATTAAACTTCAACTGAAATCTTCTAATGTAAGGATTTTTATCCTGAGTATAGTATTTTATTGTTAGTACAATAGTATTGTGGATTTTTAGTTAACTGTCTGTGACAGAAGGAGAACATATAGTTTAGAGATGAATGAGGTAGAAAAAATGAAGGACAGTATGTTAGTGGTTTCACAGCCTGAGCTCATTAACTAGGCTTCAGTACTATGAGAAGAGGTGAAGACATGTTTCATCAGACATCTAGGGAAATGAAGTATCACATGAAGTTTCCAAGGACCATTTGATGGAGGTTTTTCAAAAGAGTAAAAATTCTGTGTAAGCAAGTTAGGACAATTGTGCCTACAGCATCAGTTCCTAGTCACATGACTTTGTAGGTACTAGCTGCATGAATTCATATTGAGTAATCCTTTTACTTCCATTTTCTTTCTTGTGTATTAACTTTGTCAATTTTTTTTCCTTGGGTCAACCTAATAACTTTTTTTATTATTCCCATTTAAGGCTGCCTTAGTTTATTATATTGCCAGAACAGAATATCATAAATAGGGTAACATAATAAATAGAAAGTTATTGTCTCACACAATTCAAGAGTCTAGAGAATCCAGGGCTGGAGAGATGGCTCAGTGGTTAAGATCACTGGCTGTTCTTCCAAAGGACCCAGGTTCAAATCCCAGCACCCACATGGCAGTTCACAGCTGTCTGTAATTGCCGGATGTGGTGGTGCACGCCTTTAATCCCAGCACTCAGGAGACAGAGGCAGGTGGATCATCTCTGTGAGTTCAAGGCCAGCCTGGTCTACAGAGTGAGATCCAGGACAGCCAGGGCTACACAGAGAAACCCTGTCTTGAAAAAAAATAGTCTAGAAAATCCAATATCAAGATGTTGTCATTTGGGCTGGAAAGATGGCTAGTGGTTAAAATCACTGGCTGTTCTTCCAAAGGACCCAGGTTCAAATCCCAGCACCCACAAGGTAGTTTGAAACTGTCTGTAATGGCCGGTCATGGTGGTGGATGCCTTTAATCCCAGCACTTGGGAGGCAGAGGCAGGTGGATCTCTGCGAGTTCAAGGCCAGCCTGGTCTACAGAGTGAGTTCCAGGATAACCAGGGCTGGTACACAGAGAAACCCTGTCTTGAAAAAAAAAAGATGTCATTTGATAGGAGCTTTCTTTCTGTGTTATAGAACAGGAAAATGATACACATAGCAAAGAGACAAAAGAGAAAGAGGAAGATAGAGGGAGGATTGAGAGAAGCAATCTCTTTCTGAGATAACAAGCCATTCTTGACATAACAAAATTAGTCCATCCATAAGATGGAGATGAAATACCTCTACATGGACCTACTTCCCAAGAACATCAAAATGGCAATTAAATTTCAATATGAATTTAGGAGAGGGCAAACATTCAATCTATAGTAAGAGCTGTTGGAGAAAAACTATGTTGGGATCCTTAATCTTTATCTTTAACAACCCTGGTTTCTTCATATTACTTTCATATTAACTTTTCTTTAGGTTTTTTGGTTGCCTTAAAAAGGGATTTGTTCTTGTCATATATGTATCATTATCTTCTTTAATTTATATGATTGACCCTTTTCTACTTTTCTGTAGTAATGAAAAATATATATTTCCCTCTTTTGCTACATATTTGTGGAATTTTGACAAGAAAAGCCTAGATGAATAAGTCACTTACTCGTAGGCTGATTAGTTATTGTCAAGTTGGAGCCTGATAAATGTGAGAGTGTATATTTGTTATCTCCTTTTCTCTACTCTCTACTAATTTTAATCTTCATTTTCCATAAAAATAATTTGTCTAATTAACCATACAAAAATACTTCATTTTAAAACTAAATTTTATTATATACTCATTTTTATTTAATATTTTAAGTTAGCAGATAAAATACCATAATGATCTTAATTATGACATTTTTATACATATGTCTGGCACTGCCAGGCCAACTTCTCACCTTCACAGTCACCCAATGATTTATGTATTTAATATGTTATATTATCATACAGTCATTGATTTAATAATAATAATAATAAGTTTATCAGGAAAAATATAATGGAGATTCCACTTGTAAAATTTGATAGGTTCAAAACTAGTTCCAGCTATTACAAATAAGGCTGCTATGAACATAGATTAGGAAACATATATGTAGGGACACACCACTCCAGAGGAGTAGGATAGAAGGGAGAGGGGGTAGAGGGTGGGAGGGTGAAACCAGGAAGGGTAGAAAGAGGGCACTGTGATGGAGATGTAACTTGAAGTAATAAATAAACATTAAGAAAAAAACTAGTTCCAGGGACAGCAAGATGGCTCAGACAGAAATAGCATTTGCTATGTGAGCCTGGCGACCTGAGTTTGATACCCAGAACCAATGTAAAAGTAAAAGGAGAAAGCTGACTCCACAAAGGTGTCTTCTGACCTTCACATGAATGCCATGTCACATGTGTTCGTGCACTCATACATCAATCATACACACACACACACACACACACACACACACACACACACACAAAATAAATAGTGCCAAAGAGAAATAGTCATATTTTCAAATATGTTATATTAATGAATTTTGGAGAAGGTTCAAATCTATATAGAGAATAGTTGGATAAAATGGCAAATTCAGAAACTAACAAGTTAGTATAATATAATTCATATAGGAGAATGACAAAAGTGGTACCAATTTGAAAAAGAGACACTTAATAGAAAATCTTTAATTCCTAATAAGAGGGAAAATTCATAACATTTAACCCAAGAAAGCTAGGACTCTGACATTGTTTGGGTTGTCTGACTGCAGATGGCATGGAAGCTTATGTCAAAGTAGATAGCTGCCCTGAGGAAGCTCAATGGCGAAAGAAAAATAATGAGGAAATGGAAGATTATGATGATGATCTTGATTCAGACATGGACATGTTCACATTGGATTATGACAGATCTCCTTTTATTCAAATTCGCTCGGTTGCCAAGAAGTACCCTAAAACTTGGATACATTATATTTCTGCTGAGGAGGAAGACTGGGACTATGCTCCTTCAGTTCTCACCTCAGATGATGGGTAAACACCTTTGGACTCTTGAAACTATTCTCCCCTATACTCAAATTCTAACTTATTCAAACCAATGAATCCTTAAGCCACATTTAAGAACTAGTATGTCATGGGATCAGATGGTAAGGATGTTGTGCTAGCTACCATTCCATCACGGTGGCAAAATTCCTAAATAACTAACAACTTTTAAGTGAGAAAGCTTTACTTTCACTTATGGATTTGGAATTTTCACTCTGTGATTGCTTGACTAGTGTTTTGGACTTGGGACAGCACAGAAATTCACAATAAAGCACACAGGGGAAGGGGCCTATTTCACACACAGCTGTCAGGAAACAAAGAGTGAGATAAAAGGGGCCTGAGGTTCCAATATCATGCCCTTCAAGGGAATGCCCCAGTGACCTAAGTTCTTCCCATTAGGCTCCAACTCTTTTTTTTTTCAGGGTTTCACATTTATTTTAATAGTTCACCAAATACACACACACACACATATGTACATGTACATACAAGTTATGTATACATACATACACAGAGATTAAGACACAAAGAAAACATAGTAAAGCACTAAAACTGAGAATATAGATAAATAGTGTGGAAAAGTTAATTGTACTTCCTATCTACTTTTCTGAAGCTTTAGGATTTTAAACAGAAGGACACAGATTTCAGTAATCACATAAAGCTAACTTACACTGTTCACAAGTAGAAACCCTGGTAGTAAAGTGATAATTCAGTGATAATGGTGGAATTCTGGGAAGGATAAGCTTATGAGAGAGAACCTCACAGAAGCAGATTCTGATACTGCAAGTATCTCCACACAAGTATGAATGTTTGATTTAACTTTCCAGTTATTAATTATATAGTCTACACATTTCTCCAAACTAGGAAAGGTTTAAAAAATAGAATGAAGCATATAAATTTTAAAAAACTTTTTATTGATTCTTTGTGACTTTCACATCATGCACCCAAACCTTACTCATCTCATCCTTTCATATCTGCCCTCAGCCCTTGCAACCTCCACCCCTACAAATAAAATAAGATAGGATAAAAAAAAAAAAATCCCGACATGGAAGCTGTAGTATGTCACACAGTATACCCCTTCGTCCACACTTCTTTACTTTCAAATGTTCACTGCAATGGGTCATTGGTCTACTTTGAGGCCTCTGGCTTCTGCTACACTATCAATATTGGATCCTCGAAACATCTCTTAGACATCTTGCTGTTGCCCTGTGTCATGGAGATCCTATAACTTTGGATCTGCAGGACCAGTGACACTTTCACACACTCCAGCAGTTCACAGATGGGGTAGATGTTGGAGTGGGCCAACTCAAAGCCCTGGATCTGGGCCTGGGAGGTAACAGAGTTGATCAGCTCACCACCTCTCCTGCACCCATACCACTAGGGCCAGCTCTCCAGCATTGCCCTGGTTAGCTAACCCAATGCCACAGCCAGCAAGGGGCAGGGTCACCTCTCCTGCTCTCATGTACCCAGGGCTGGATTACCTACACCATCATCACCAGGCCCAGCTCTACTATGCTGTCCACGCAAAGTGCCTACTTTTCCCAGTGCAGTAGCCAGTGAGGGACAGGACCAGCTCTCCCACTCTCATGACCTCAGGTCCAGTTTTCCTGCCTGCCTCAGATGGTGATGGGCAAGGGGGGTATCTCTTCATCACCAGTGCCACATCACAAAGATAAGGGGAAGGACCAGCTCTTCCATGCTCATGCCCTTGGTCCTGTTGAGCTTCATCCTTTCACCAGGGTCAGCTCTACTGGGCTCCCCAGGCAAGGTGTAGGGCCCATTCTCCTAAGTGCTGCATAGGCTCCAACTCTAAAAGGTGCCATCACCTCTCACTAGCTCCATACCCTTGTGACTAAATCTTTAACACATGTGCATTCTGTGGGGATTCATAGAACATTAGATACTAGCATAGGTAAGCCTATTTATACTTTTCCTGCTCTTTGTTTTGAGTAAATCATATTAGAAGTGGATTTTTGATTATGTAAAACATTTCTGTCTTTACCCCTAATCTTTTTGCCTCTCATACAGAAGTTATAAAGGCCAGTATCTGAGGAATGGTCCTCATCGGATTGGTAGGAAATATAAAAAAGTCAGATTTATAGCATACACAGATGAAACCTTTAAGACTCGTAAAACTACCCATCATGAGTCAGGAATATTGGGACCTTTACTTTATGGAGAAGTTGGAGACACACTGTTGGTAAGTAAAGGGGAAAATAATATGAGATTGCTTCAGAAAAAGAGATCAACACATGAAGATCAACAGAACCAATCAATCTAGGCCCCTACAGATTTAGAGACTGAAACACTAACCAAAATTTAAAAAAGCTTAGATTTGACCTAGATCCCCCTATAAAAAAAGTATAGAGGATAGGCAACTTGGTCCTCATACAGATCCCCTAGCTAGTAGTGGTTGGGTGGTCTCAGTCATGGACTTTGTTACCTGTTAGTGGGATACTTTACCCTAGTTGGGCTGCCATGTTTGGCCTCAGAGCAAGAGGAAGCTCTTAGCCCTCATGTGACTAATGAACTGAGGGGGGCTGAGATGTGGAAAGCCCCCCACACCAGAGAAGTAGGAATGGATGGAAGAATGGATGGGAGAATGGATGGAAGGTGGGAGGGTGGGACCGGGAGTGGAGGAAGGAGGGAGCTATGATTGAGATGTAACTTGAATTAATAAATAAATGGGTTTTTTCTGTTTATTGATCCATTTTTAATATTTATTTATTACTTCAGGTTACATCTCCCTTACAGTGTCCTCTTTCCACCCCTCCCAGTCCCTCCCTCCCACCCTCCTCCCCCTATCCCTTCCATCCCACTCCTCTGGAGTGGAGTGTCCTACATAACAGTCCACCACCCCAGTTCAGCAGTCATATGAGGGCCAAGAGGCTCCTCATACACTGGGGGCCTACAAGGCAGCACCACTAGGGAAAAGTGTCTCATTGACAGGTAACAAAGTCTATGTTCATGTTCCCTTTGGTGCATTGGTTGTAGCATAGTTATCCTGTACTATATGGCTAAAATCCGATTGTAAGTGAATAATAGATGCCAGGTGCATTCTTCTGGGTCTGGGTTAGCTCACTCAGGATGAGCTTCTCTAGTTCCATCCACTTGGCTGCAAATTGCATGATTTCGTTGTTTCTGATGGCTGAGTAGTATTCCATTGTGTAGATGTACCACAGTTATTTTTTTTTTAATCCATTCCTCGGTTGAGGGACATCTGGTTTCTGGCTATTACAAATAAGGCTGCTATGAACATAGATGAGGAAACTTCCTTATGATTTGGCGAGGAGTCATTTGGATGTATACCCAGAAGTGGTATGGCTGGGTCCCAAGGCAGAGCTATTCCAAGTTTTCTAAGATATCTCCAGACTGACCTCCATAGTGGTTGCACAAGCCTGCACTCCCACCAGCAATGGAGGAGAGTTCCCCTTTCTTCACAACCTCACCAGCACGTGCTGTCATTTGAGCTTCTGATCTTAGCCATTCTGACAGGTGTGAGATGGAATCTCATAGTCGTTTTGAGTTGCATTTCTCTGATAATTAAGGATGCTGAGAATTTCTTCAAGTGTCTCTCAGTCATAAGGGATTCCTCCTTTGTGAATTCTCTGTTTAACTCTGTTCCCCATTTTTTAAATTGGATTATTTGGTTTCTTGGCATTTAATTTCTTGAGTTCTTTGTAAATTTTGGATATTAGCCCTCTGTCAGATGTGGGGTTGGTGAAGATTTTTCCCCAATCTGTAGGCAGCCGTTTTGTTGGAATGACAGTGTCTTAAAGCCTTACAGAAGCTTTTCAGTTTCATGAGGTCCCATTTATTGATTGTTGATCTCAGGTCCTGAGCTGTTGGTGTTCTGTTCAGGAAGTTGTCACCTGTGCCAATGAATTCGAGGGTTTTCCCCACTTTCTCTTGTAATAGATTTAGTGTGTCCGGCCATATGTTAAGGTCTTTGATCCACTTGGACTTAGGTTTTGTCTAAGTAGGTAATTATGGGTCTAATTTCATTCTTTTACATGTTGACATCCAGTTGGACCAGCACCATTTGTTGGAGATGCTGTCCTTTCTCCATTGTACGGTTTTGGCTTCTTTGTCAAAAATTAAGTGACCATAGGTGTGTGGGTTCATTTCTGGGTCTTCAATTTGATTCCATCAATCCACTGGTCTGTTTCTATACCAGTACCATGCTGGTTTTTATTACTATTGCTCTGTAGTACAGCTTGAAATCTACAAAGATTTGTATTTTGATAGGAATTGCATTGAATTTGTATATTGCTTTTGTCAGGATGGCCATTTTTATTATGTTGATCTTACCTATCCATGAGCATGGAAGATCTTTCCATCTTCTAAAGGCCTCTTCTATTTCTTTCTTCAAGGACTTGAAGTTCTTGTCATACAGGCCTTTCACTTGCTTAGAGTTACCCCCAGGTATTTTACATTGTTTGTGGGTATTGTGAAGGGTGTTGTTTCCCTAATTTCTTTCTCAGCCCATTTATTTGTTGGATAAAGAAGGGCTTCTGATTTTTTTGAATTAATTTTGTATCCAGCCACCTTGCTGAAGGTGTTTATCAGCTGTAAGAGTTCTCTGGTGGAATTTTTGGGGGTCGCTTATGTATACTGTCATATCGTCTGCAAATAGGGATAATTTGACTTCTTCCTTTCCAATTTGTATCCCCTTGATCTCCTTTAGTTGTCTTATTGCTCTAGCAAGTACTTCAAGAACTATGTTGAAGAGATATGGTGAAAGTGGGCATCCTTGTCTTGTCTCTGAGTTTAGAGGAAATGCTTCAAGTTTCTCTCCATTTAATTTGATTTTGGTTACTGGCTTGCTGTATATTGCCTTTATTATTTCTAGGTATGGTCCTTGTATGCCTGTTCTCTCCAGGACTTTTAGCATGAAAGGGTGTTGGATTTTGTCAAATGCTTTTTCAGCATCTACCAAAATGATCATGTGGTTTCTTTCTTTCAACTTGTTTATATGGTGAATTACGTTGATGGATTTTGGTATGTTGAACCATCCCTGCATTCCTGGGATGAAGCCTACTTGATCACAGTGTATGATACTTTTGGTGTGTTCTTGAATTCAGTTTGCCAGTATTTTATTAAGTATTTTTGTATCTATGTTCATGAGGGAGATTGGTCTGAAGTTCTTTTTCTTTGTTGAGTCTTTGTGTGGTTTAGGAATCAGGGTGACTGTGACCTTCTAGAATGAGTTTGGCAGTGTTCCTTCGGATCCTATTTTGTGAAAGAGTTTGAAGAGTATTGGTATTAGCTCTTCTTTGAAGGTCTGGTAGAATTCTGTGCTGAAACCATCTGGCCCTGGGCTTTTTTTGGTTGGGAGATTTTTAATGACTGTTTCTATTTCCTTAGGATAGGTGGGAGAATGGGTGGAAGGTGGGAGGGCGGGACTGGGAGTGGAGGAGGGAGGGAGGGAGCTATGATTGAGATATAACTTGAATTAATAAATAAATGTTGAAAGAAAAGAAAAAGAAAAAGGATAGTCTCCAGGCTGGAGAGATAGCTCAGTAGTTAAAAGCTCTTGTCATTCTTGCAGCAGAACTAGGTTCAGCTCCCAACACTCTCATGGTGACTTACAGCCATCTGTAACTCTAGTCCCAGGGAATCCAAAGGGCTCTGCTGACCTCTATGGGTACCAGGCATACATGTGGTACACATACATACATATAGGCAAAACATTCATACACATAAATAAAATAAATCTTAAAAAAAGAAAAGTCTGGAAGGATTTGAGTTTCTGTGATCCTTCAAAATTCAGCCTACTCTCCAATGGATAGAATCTTTTAAAATTATGTTTTTTTCATTGTTTTTCCTCATTAACATTTAAAATACAAATCACATCCTCAGATCTATAAATAGTATTCAGACATCTTCAGTGATGTTTCCTTGTTACTGCTTTTTCTTTTTTTTTATTACGTTTATTACTTCAAGTTACATCTCAATCACAGCCCCTCCCTCTACCCCTTCCAGTTTCACTCTCCCTCCCTCTACCCCCTCTCCCACCTATTCTACTCCTTTAGTGTGGAGTGGACCCACAAATCAACCCCCTCAGTTCATCCGTCATATGAGGGTTAAGAGTTTCCTCTTACAGTGGGTGTTTTTTTTTCTTTTTTTACTTTCTTTAAAGCTATTGTCACCCTCCACCCTTGCTTGAAACTATAAATTGTCTTTCTAGTTATACCTGTTTATTAAGTGATAAATCTTATAGCTTGAACCACCGTCCCTTTCTCAAGTGTTAAAGAATTAAGTGCCAAGAATACAGAAAGGCTGGGGAGAAGTAGTGTCCTTAGCAGACATCCAAATTTCACTTTGTGTGGGAGATGCAGCCAAGACTTGCTGAAGCAATAGAAATTGGAAAAAGCTATGACAAACCTAAGCAGCTACCTGAGCTTCCTTTACATGAAAAGAGCAAATACACTAAGTTTTATTAAGGGCTCAGACTCCTATAATGTAGATATAGGCAGCTTTTGATTTTCTAGAGCTAAGTCACAGTTTTCTTGTTGATCCTAGTCATCTTAAGACTTTATCTCATACCTCACTTATGCTTTCAGATTATATTTAAGAATCAAGCAAGCCGACCGTATAACATTTACCCCCATGGAATCACTGATGTCAGTCCTCTACACACAAGGAGATTGCCAAGAGGTTAGTAGTATCTCAGTTAATAGGCCTTTCTTGATGTAGATACACTTAAGGTACAACTCCAGCTGTTGACACACAAATTTTACAATTTCACATAATTCTTCTTTGCTTCGTCTAAACATTTATTCTAAAAATAATAAATCCAAAAGTAGCATTTGTACCATTTTAGTAATACAAGTTCATTTTATAAATATATGTACCATAGAACTAAGTAATATGCTGTAGTTATTTTCTTGCCCACAGTCTTAATTATTTTATTATTAAAATATATAATTCTTCCTTATGCAATAATATGCAAATATTCTTCATATTTCTATTATTTGTAATAAGAGGTAAACTTGTTTAAACTAATATGTTAAGAAAAGTCTCCTGGGCCCATTTTTATTGTATAAAATAGTTGTGTAAATCTTAAATTTACCACATGTGCCATTTTACTTTCTGTTTATTGAAATTTTCACATATAAATATGACTTAGTAGTTCCCTTGAAATAAAAACATGATTGTTGTTAAAAGGGGAACTTTAGATACACTGAACTTGACAGAATTCACTTAAGAAAATGAATTAATTTTGGGCTAAAAATCATTCAGAATGCTTCACTTCAGCACACACATACAGAGACTGTATTTATAGACAGAGAACAGAAAGTAACATAGAAATAGCCCAATTAAATGTAGCCAGCAGTTGTCTTATATGATATTTTCACAGCTTCAGTGTTTAATGGACTGGAGGTTAGGCTGTTATGATACTAAGACTCAGATATTTGTTACAAGAGTATACTTCCAAGTTAGGTTAAAATTGTTCATACACAAAGTTACATTACACTTTCTATGCACAGGGACCTTTAACACAAACTTGAAATATGTATAGAAGCAAGGTTAACCCAAACTTAATTCAGCATTACTAAATAGGTAGCTCATTATACTCTAATAATCTATTTTTGGTTTGGATGTGGGTAGGTATAAAGCATGTGAAGGATTTGCCAATTCATCCAGGAGAGATATTCAAGTATAAATGGATAGTTACTGTAGAAGATGGACCAACTAAATCAGATCCACGGTGCCTGACCCGCTATTATTCAAGTTTCATTAACCCTGAGAAAGATCTAGCTTCAGGACTCATTGGCCCTCTTCTCATCTGCTACAAAGAATCTGTAGATCAAAGGGGAAACCAGGTGAGATCTTTTCTTCCCAAGTACTAAGTTTAAAACTAAAAGTGGGATAAAATGCCTATGAACTTCTAGATATTCCCTATACTCTCTTAATATAGGTACCTCTGAACTTATATAAAATATAACCCAATAAAAGTAATTAATCTGAGCTCCACTTAGCTTTCATTAAATTTGAGTTTTCTAAGAAACCTGCCTTCTGGATAAACAGAAAAGTCAGAACTTTCTGTAAATGCTCAGTGCCAACCTGGGATTTTGGTTTCCCCCAAGGATCCTGCCCACTTTTACCTGTCTAATTGCCGCCTACATTTAGATGACCAATTTTTTTTTTTTTTGAGACAGGATTTCAGGTGTTCCAGGCTAGCCTCGAACTCCTTATGTAGCTGAAGATGGTCTTGAACTCCTGGTCCTCCTTTTGAATACTGAAATTATAGGTGTGTGTCACCATGCCCAGCTTATGAAGTACTTGGGATGAGGCCTGTGGCTTTGTGCATGCTAGTCAAACACTTTACCAACTAAGATACATTCCTGGCCGCTACAATTTTTTAAACCTACAAACTTATGTCTACACCCTGTTTCTCTATTGGACATCTTATTATGGATGAATCAAAAGCACCTTAAAATCAACCATGTTGGTGGCACATGTCTGAGTTAGGTGAATTTTGAGTTCAGGGCCAGCCTAGAATACATAGAAAGTTCTAGGCCAGCCTGTCCTATGAGCAAAATCCTGTCAGAAAACAACAGTAATACACATGTAGCATCTACAACAGTATGTGACATTTAGTAATGATCCAGTATTTGTTGTACAGAATAGAGAAAATATAAAATTATTCCAGGTTGTGGTTAGAATTTAAACTATTTCTGCTGCTTTAGAAAATTGTCTGAGTAAGTAAAAACTTAGTTCTTTACAAAAATCTCATTTCTTTGCTCCAGAAGGACTCACTGCTATATTTTGAGTCTTGACTGTGAATTCATTTTGGCTATTTAGGATACATCAATTTCTACTAGTTAAAAGACATTTCATAGGTTAAATGAGCAAATCATATGTACTTGAGTGCAGGAATAACACATGGTATACTAATCCAGAGTAGTGAGACTTTGAACTAATATTTAGATATGAGCAAATATCTGCCTTGAGAATGTTTCCTAATTATATTTTCCCACAAGCTTTTGGAAGATGACTGAAATACATATTCTCTAATTGCCTCTTTGGCATTTTGACTTTTACAACTATGGATCATGCAAAATGAAATTCACACATATTGAGTTTAGCTATTAAATGTTATACTCAATTAACTCATGAATTTGGTTCATTATACAAAGTGTTATTCTAAGATCCTAGATTTTTTGATCAAAATCTTTAAGATATTATTCAGTGTTCATCCTCTCATATCTGATTTCCCTTTTATATTTTTAATTTACTATATGCTGGTAGCCTCATGTAAAGATATTTGCATGATAAGAACTTAGGAGTGGTATTGATATTATTTGATTTGGATGATCTTTAAAGATCTACATTTCACTGCTGTAAACACGAGGAAAATGAAAACACTGATACAAATGGCACCAGTATATGATTTTGGGTCCAGGAGGAATGAAATTTACCAGATCCAGTTACCTTCCTGCCTTGAGGTTGCATTAATTCTAAACACATACTCATCATTCAAAATTCCCATCCCTCTTCCAATACATGCCTTAATAGTTATTGTTCAGAAGAAATGAATTGAGCCAAAAGAATACCATATGGCATCCCCCATTCTGGGCTACCTACAGTATGAGTAGTATTTCCATCTCCCTTTTAATATGTTATTAACAGATGATGTCAGACAAGAGAAATGTCATCCTCTTTTCTATATTTGATGAGAACCAAAGCTGGTATATCACAGAGAACATGCAACGCTTCCTCCCCAATGCAGCTGATACACAGCTCCAAGACCCTGGGTTCCAGGCCTCCAACATCATGCACAGTGAGTGAAGAATCACTTGTATTCAGTGCACATCTGATAAAGGGAAATTAATGCTCCCAACTTATATCCAGATAACATCTGTTATGTATAGACTATAAATAAATATGTAATTCTGACCATATAATGCATATTTTAAAAATCCACTGACCACTTTTTCATTCAGTGTTTATTTGGCTACCCTGTCTTTTTAATTTATATTTTATCACTTTTCACCAGTCATCCCATACCAAAATAACTTCTTTCTTATTATATAATCATATACTATACACATGGTATTCACTTTTCTAAAGTGTTACATTTATCTCCTTACAGCGTTAGAAAGTACAAATCTGAGATCAAAGTGTCAGAAAACTTAGTTCCTTCTTCAATCTTTCCTTAGCTTTTGGATGTTGACTTGTCCCTGTACCCTTGCATGGTCTTCCTGTCTTTCTGTATTGTAATCATCTCTTATTATAAACAACTTAGGGTCTGCACTCATAACCTTATTTGTAACCGAGCTTTTAAATTATTATTTAACACTTATTTATTTATTACTAAATTAACTTATAACAAACACCAACAATTTCTTAACTATTAATCCTATAAATACCTACAACCCTTTTAACCTATCCACTAAACCTATTGATAATTATAACAACTACTTTCATAACCTTTTAGAATGATACAGTCTCTGGGGCAGGTCCTCAGTCGTCAGGAACACAGTCTTTGTTGTAGATTCTTTAACACACTTAGCAGTCCTTTTTCTGGATCTCTCAGATGCAGGTTCGTCAGGGTAAGTTGGTTATTGCAGTCTCACCTTAAATAAGGCTTCATGCTTTCTTCTCTGTGGGAGACCCCAGCCGTCTGCAGGCCAACTTACTTCTTTTGAATCAGGAACTCAGCTGCTCTGCCTCAGTCCTTAAAGCCAGGCACAGTTTCCTTTAGGCCACTGTTTGGACAGATCAAACCCCTCTAGGCAAAAGCTGAGCCACAGGGTCCAGTCCTTGGCCTTTTGGTGTCTTGCTCAGGCTTTCTTTGCTCACCGGCTTCTTTCTGCTTCAGGGAAATCTGGCCATCAAATGATGGCCAGCCCTTTTTTCAGCTGGACTCTTGGAGCTCTCTAGCATCAGGGGCCTCTTCTTCTGGGCTCCATGCACTGTCCTTAAATAGGAGGAACTCTGTTTCAGCTTAATTTGGGCTCCGCCCACTTAGCAGCTGAAAACAATGTCAGGCCAGATACTTTGTTTCTTCAAGTCTATTGAGTCTTTCCTGTTTTTCCTGACTTCAACCTTGTTTTTCAGTCTATTAAGTCTTTCCTGTTTTTGCTGACTTCATGCTGATAATGCTCTTCAGACCCCGAATTAAGAGACAGTATCAGAAACTCCTATATATTTTCTAAATCTAATTTATCTAACCCCTACACTTATTTTAACTAATTTTCTCTTTAAAGACCCATCTTTAAATACAGCCACATTTTTGGAAGTATTGGAGTTTCAAGTGTCAACATGAAAATTGGAAGAACATGATTCAGCATATAAAATGTGTGTGTTGTTTATACATAAATGCAGACTTGAGTAAGAAAAACATAATAAAAATTTAATCTTACTATCCAACTAAAAAGGACTCTATCAGTGATACAAATAGCACAGCATACCTATCAAACTGTCAAAATTGCAAGACCTAATGGTATATACATTACGTATATATATATATATGTAGTAATATACACCATATTACCAGTGGATATGGGTAAAAGGGGACTTATCATACAGTACTAGTAGGTAACACTATAGTTCTTTTGAAGACTACCTCATATGCTAAATTTTTAAATATATGCTTTTGAAACTCTGGTTCTTATTGGGATGAAATAAATACATATCAGCCTGTCTATTTCATATAAATGTAACTAAAATTCAAATCATGGAATCTCATGGAAAAGCTAAGAACAGAACCATGAAAAGTGATGTTGTAGATTATACTCACCTTCTAGGATGTGCCTTCTACAAGAATTATATGCTCTTTTTCTTATAGTATTACTCCTCAGCTTCAAGTCAAGATAAGTTTCACATTTAATTTGAATTTCTGGTAGTAGTTGTCTATTATAATCTAGAGCCATAGTACTTTACTCTCTATTCTTCTAAAACTTTTTTTTTTTTTTTTTTGGTTTTTCGAGACAAGGTTCTCTGTGTAACTCTGGCTGTCCTGGACTCACTTTGTAGACCAGGATGGCCTTGAACTCACAAAGATCCGCCTGCCTCTGCCTCCCAAGTGCTGGGATTAAAGGCGTGCGCCACCACCACCCGGCTCTTCTAAAACTTTTAATATTTATAGTCCCTTCAGTTGCATTTACATTTTTTTCATATACTCAAAGACATGGCTTATTTTGTCAAGAGTCTGATTTTCTGATTTGTAATATTTAATTCAGATGGCACATAATTTTTCTCCCTTTTTATTCCAAGAGTTGTTGATTTTTCACACCTGACAGAATATTGCATTTTATTATTTCCTTAGTGTAATATAAATTATATATCTATGATTTTATTTTTCTACCCATATTTTCTACATTTTTGATGTGGTGGTGGATTTTTGGTGGTGGTGGTGGTGGTGGGTTTTGCAAACAGGGTTTCTCTGTGTATCCCTGGCTGTCCTAGACTCACTCTATAGACCACACTGGCCTTGGATTCACAGAGATCTGCCTGCCTCTGTATCCCAAGTGCTGGGATTAAAGGCATGCACTGCTTCAGACCACGGTGTAGTGGTCTCAGCAACCAAACCAGGTTTCAAGAAGTTTTCAGGTGGGGAGCGGATTCGGCGTGACAGACAACACAACTCAAGAGAAGTTTCAGTGTTGCTGCAAAGTTTTACTTTTTTTCAAAGCAGAATTTATACAGTAAAATCAGGAAGTGTGATCATAGTTACATAGCCAAAAGCATAAACATATGTTGCTAAGAAATACCTGCTGATCTTGGAAGGAACATTGAGCTTCTTGGTGGCCCGATTGACTGTGGTCAACGGACCGGACAGTTCCTAACCATTGTGTTTTATTTTGAAACAGACCAGTATTTCAATGTCTTTTTTCTAAATCTCTTTTTACTTCCTCAATTGTTTTTCATAACCATGAACGCTTATTTGCTTTCCCTATTACACTAGCAAGTATTGGAATGTTTTTTGATAGCTTTAACAATATCTCCTAATGTTTCAGCTTTATTCAATGTCTACCAGGGAGGACGTGATCTCCTAAGTCTTTTCATGAAACCTAAGCTATTCTTTTACCATCATCTATCATTTTCATAGGAACACCAGGTACATAGGATTTATTTGTTAATGTTCTCCGTTTTCTTTTGTATCTTGGCTGAGATCCTAACTCTTTTTCCTGTAGAAGATTAAGAGCTTCATGTACTAGCATATTAGAATTGTTCTGCATTATTTGTACAAACTGCTGCAAAGGACTATTATCTGCATCTGAATTATTCATAGTTAGTATAATGTTTGGGTTTTCTGAAACATCTAGTCTTTCTTTTTGTGGGGCTGTTGCCATCTGTTCAGGGGTAGACAGCGTATTTTAAGTTCCTTTTTCAAGTACTGCACTTCTTGGAAATCTTGTATAAGCTATGAGATAAAGTAAGCATCCAAAAGTGAAACCAAGCCCTCTGAACATCCTCAACCTTTCCAGCTCCCCAGGAGACCTGATGATTCGCCCCCACAAATATCCAGGCTTCCGTCCAGCACCCCTTTTGGCTAATGGGTTATTCTTCAGGGCCTGGAAAAGCCCAGAAGAACCCCCCAGCCGTACAACACGCATGTTTGTCACACAGCGGTCCTAGCCTGCACTGCTGGCGAGGCGGGTGTGGCAATGCACCACCATGCCCATCAATTAGATAGCTGTGAACTGCCATTTGGGTGCTGGGATTTGAACCTGGGTCCTTTGGAAGAACAGCCAGTGCTCTTAACCGCTGAACCATCTCTCCAAACCTATTTTCTCTATTTTCTACTACAGCTTGTTTCAAATACTAGGGTAAGCACCTGTCTGGACAGTGAAAGTACATTATTTAAATGGAGACAATGTTTAAAGCAAGAGAGAGATAGTTACATAGAATCTAAAAAAAAAAGTGAAACATGAATTAGTCAGGGCTCTGAAGAGTAACAGAATTTATAGAAGGAATCTATATATCAATATAGATATCAATATGGATATAGATGATATAGATATAGAAAATAGATTTATTATAATGACTTACAAGCTGTAGTCTAGCTAATCCAACAATGGCTAGCTGTGAACAGAAAGTCCAAGAATTCAGTAGTTTCTTAGTCCACAAGGCTGGATGTCTCAGCTGGTCTTCAGTATATGCTAGAATCCTGAAGAATTAGGTTCCAATGCCAGTGAAGGAATGAGAGTGCTAGCAAGGTAAGGGTAAGGAGACAAACAGCAAAAGCTTCCTTCTTCCATGTCCATATGTAGTTTTCCAGAAGAAGATGTGGACCAGATTAAAAATATGTCTTCCAGCCTCAAGATCTAAATTAAAAGGTGTGTCTTTTCCCATCTAAAAAGATCTGGATTAAAAGCATGTGTCTTCCTAACTCAAAGACCCAGATTAGAGGCTGGGTGTGGTGCAGCATACCTTTAATCCCAGAACTCAGGAGGCAGAGGTAGGTGGATTTCTGTGAGTTCAAGGCCAGCCTAGTCTATAAAGCAAATCTAAGACAGCCAGGGCTTTGATTCACAGAGAAACCTGTCTCCAAAAACAAAACATACAATTAATGTCTGTCAGAGATACTGGGCCAAAAGGCTGAAGATAGATGCTCTAATGTATTGAGAAAAAATTGGGGACTGTCCAGGCAGCCAGTTGTCTGTCATTTCTTAGTTTTGTAAGCTACTTGCTCTGCACTTCCTGTTTATTCAGATATATTTATCCTTCTCAGGTCTCTGATGTGGTTGAAGACTAGTTACAGTCTCACAGTTAAGTTTTAAGTTGTTTAGGAATTAAAAGGATGTTCTAGGTCTAAGAAAATGTTTTTAAATTGGTAATGCAAGTTAGGATGGAAACTGAGTTAAGTATAGAACTTTAAACTCATCAAGATAGATAATAGAATACTATTATCAGTTGCCAAATACATATCAACTGTACATTGGGAATGTATGTCATACCTTATAGTTTTCATAATAGTTTCCTAATTATTCTTATTGTATTTATTGTTATAAGAAAAAGAGCCTTTTATTGGAATAAAAGGGGGAGATGTTGGGGGAAAGAAAGATATAAAACAACAACAACAAAAGACCCAGATTAGATCTTCATACTTTAAATTAAGCAAAAAGTCTTTCACAGGTGTGCCCTCCATTTTTGGGTTTTAGTTGCAGATGCAGTTAAGTTGACAACCAAGAATAGCCATCACAACACATAAAAGCAGAGAACGAATTAGTGGGTACCAAAATCTGGGTGGTGGAGTGAGATGTTGGTCAAAAGAAACTTTTAGTTATAAAGAATGAGTATAAGAGAGTGTACATCATGGTTACCACAGTTAATAGATATACTTGAAAATTGAAAATGAATTGTATATTTCAAGTGATCTTTCTTTTTCCATTTTTAATTTTTTATTTATTTGTTTATTTTACAACCTAATCACAACCCCCCCATCCCCTCCTCCCAGTCCCACCCTCCCACCTACTTCTCCCATATCCCACCCCTCCTAGAACCAACCCACTCTGGCAAATCAAATTGTATCAGGACCGAGTGCCTCCTCTTCCTCAGGTGTTCTTTTTTCATACAAAAGTACACACACACACACACACATATATATATGCATATATATAAGTATGTATATGCATATATGTATTCTAATGCATATATTAAACAATTTAAGTTAGCCATTCTATATCAAAATACCATATTATGCACCATAAATATATTTATTTTTTTCAATTAAAACTTAAAGATTTAGAGGAATAAGTAAGTCTAGCAACTTTAATGGAGCTTATATCCCAGTGAGCTGAGATAATTAATATACAATTTAAGATGGGCTTGATGAAGCTCACATCTCATCCCAGCACTTGGAAAGCTGATGCAGTAGAATGATAAATTTGAGACCAGTCTTGACTATACAGAGAGACTCTATCTCAAAAAGAAAAAAAAAACAATTTAACAAATAAAGTTGATTGTATCACATTTAAAAAAAACACTAGTGACATAATTCTACATATACTAAAAAGTCTAAAATTTAACACTATTCTAAGGCTAGAAACAGAGAGCAGTGATGCAGAAGCTTGTGTTTAGTATATATGAGAGCCTGAGATCAATCCTCAATACCACAAAATAAA
>CAJQZJ010037449.1:296467-333105 GCA_907164525.1 Lophiomys imhausi
GTGTGTGTGTGTGTGTGTGTGTGTGTGTGTGTGTGTGTGTGTGTGTGTACAGGAATGAATATAATATATATGGTATTTATTAGACTGGCTTACAGGCTGTGATCCAGCTAGTGCAACAATGGCTGCCTATCACAGCAAGGTCCAAGAATCCAGTAGTTGTTCAGTCCATAAGGCTACATGTCTCAACTAGTCTTCAGTATCCACCAGAATGCTAAAGAAGTAGGCTCTAATGCCAGTGATGGTATGGATTTGCCAAGGAGGCAAAGAGAGAGAGTTCCCTTTTTTGAGACAGGTTTCTATGTGTAGCCCTGGCTGTCCTGGACTCACTTTGTAGACCAGACTGGCCTCAAACTCACAGAGATCCCCCTGCCTCTGCCTCCCGAGTGCTTGGAGTAAAGGCGTGCGCCACCACACCAGGCTGAAAGAGCTTCCTTTCTTTGTGTCCCTTATATAGCCTGCCAGCAGAAGGTGTGGCCCAGATTAAAGGTGGATCTTCCTATTTCAAAAGATCTAGATTAAAGGTTTATCTTTCCACCTCAGAAGAGCTGGATTAAAAGTGAGTCTTCCTACTTCAAATAATTTAATTTAGAAAAAGGCCATCTAGGATATATATAAAAAAAAAACTAGGTAAGCATGAGCCAGAGAGTGAGCCATTGAAGATGCCAGCCTCTTGGGTTTTAGTTAATTCCAGATGTAGTCAAGTTGACAACCAAGAATAGCCATCACACCCACAAACCAATCTAATCTAGGCAATTCCTCAATTGACACTTCTCCTCTTGGGTGACTATAGACTCTGTCAGGTTGACAGTTAAAGCTAATGAGAACAACTGCTCAGCAGTTAAGATGATGTACTGCTCCTTCAGAGGACTTGAGTCTGAGTCCCAGCATCCACATTAGGCAGCTCTCAATTGCCTGTAATTCTAGCTCCAAAGGATCTGACATCTTCAGGCAGATGTGTTCATGTACACATTGCACCCCCATACACACATAATTATAAATGAAAAAAATCTTTAAAAGTGGTAAATTTTAAAATTTATTTTGTTTGCATGTGTGTATGAGAGTAAAGAAAGAAAGACAAGAGACACAGAAAGAGACAGAGAGAATGAATGTGTACTGGCATAATGATTCCACAGTACATTTGTGGAGGTAAGAGGATAATTCTCTGGACTTGGCTTTCTACTCTTACTAATTATTTTCTACTTGAGAATAGGTTGGAGACATCATACTCATTTGTTTTTAATAACTCATCATGGTTTTCCTTTGAATAAAAATATATGTTGTTTTACAAAACCAGTGTCATTAAATTCTGGACACTTCACACTGATACACTACACTTTAGTAGTGATGTCTATATTCTAGTTATGTCTGCCACTGCATTTTCTCCGTATGGTACAGAGATCTACTACAAATATTTATTCTTTTGCTTCATTGAATCTGAAGCATTATACGATGCTAACATTGATTATTTGTTTTGGGTTTTATCTATATGAATTACTCTTTTTTTCTATTGCAAATAAAAATATGTAGGAAAATGCTTCAAGATCTTACAAATCTATTTACTATACATTTGCTCCTCATTAAATTCCACCACAGTGTACATCCAAATCCCTCTTTACATGATGCTCTATGACTCTATTTTGTGATTAGAGTTGGGTGATTAAATAGTAACAGTCTACCTGATTTCTAACTTTTCTCTGTGGTAAGGTAATGAGCATAATATAGAATTTCCAATTGTATCCTAACAATCATAATCTAAAATAATAAATCCAAGAAACAGCTAAACCTTTTGTTCCCCATTGCTTTTGTAGGCATCAATGGCTATGTTTTTGATAGCTTGCAGTTGACAGTTTGTTTACATGAGGTGGCCTACTGGTACATTCTCAGTGTTGGAGCACAGACAGACTTCTTATCTATCTTCTTCTCTGGATATACCTTCAAACACAAAATGGTCTATGAAGATACACTTACCCTGTTCCCATTCTCAGGAGAAACTGTCTTTATGTCGATGGAAAACCCAGGTTAGTTATTTATATTATCCTTTCACTAACAACTGTGATCGTTTCATTGTTCTTTTGCCTGCTATCTCATATCTGGACAGATGGTAAATATATTAAGTGACTTTGGTAATGGGGAAGTATTTTAAGGAGGAACAAGGAGCTTAGAACTTAGTTAAAATACATACAATAAAGACATAAACATATAAGAAATTTCTTCTAAGTTTTACTAGTATGTTTACAAATAATGCTGCCATATGTATCTTTGTATACAATCTTTATGTATGATATAATACTTTCAAATGTACATGTTTCATCCATTCTTTTAAAACATTTATTAAGGATCTCTTATATACCAGACACTGTAGGCATTGGTAACATAAAAGCGACAGTACCAACTCAGTATGTGCCTCAGTGTTCCAGTGCTTGCATAGCACACATAAGTTACTGAGTTCAATTCTCAACATTGAAAACAAACAAAAACCTCAAAGTAGACTTTATTGTAAAATAAAACCAAAAATCTTTATTTGACATGAATCAAAATTTTAAGTGTGTTTTCTAAGTGATGCAGGGACTCTATAATGCCAATAATTTCTAATCCTTGATTTAGTAGATCTTTGATCACCAACCATGAAGTTGATTGCTTTGCTCCTGAAATACTGTTTTCTTCTGGCTTCCAAGAAAACATAGTCTTTAGTTCTGTTCATTTACTGATACATTCTTTGCTGGTTCCCTATTTTAATCTGGATACCTTCCAGCATTTTTCATTATTTTGATTTTTCAGTAGTTTGAAAATTATGTTTCTATGGTTGGAGAAAGAGACAGAGACAAAAAGAGACAGATGTACATACACACTAACACACACACACACACAGAGAGAGGGAGAGACAGACAGAGAGAGAGAGAGAGAGAGAGAGAGAGAAGGGATTAGTTTATTTTGTGTGGCATTCTCCTACCTCATTATGGAATTTGGTGTGCCATTAATTTTGAGAAATACTTTGTCTATCTCTTTAAGTACTTTCTGTAATCCCCTCTCTTCTCCTTCTAAAGTTATAGTTTTAAATACAAATATAATATATATGTTGTTCTTAGTTGTTTTATTGGTTTTTACTGTTTTCCCTACTAGTTTTCTGGTGTAGTTAACTTCTAAAATTTATTTCTATTTCATATAATATTCATTTTTACATCTGATTTACAAAGCTCATTCCAGGCCATAGTTTCAAAACCATTCTTGAATTAATAGTCTTAGTCAAAGAATAAGCCTTCCAGATCTAAGAAGGTGATCCTTCTCAATTCCACTTTGGTTTTTTTGTTTTTTGTTTTGTTTTGTTTTTTGAGACACAGTCTCTCATTGAACCTGGAGTTCATTGATTGACTAGGTGAGATGGCCAATGAGCTCTAGGGATCTACTTTTCTCTGTATCCCAAGCCTCTGGAGTTGTGGTTGTCACAGGCTAGCTCCCCTTCTGGGCTCCATGGCATTGAACTGGTGTTGGTCTCCAGCTTGCTTTTTTCTCCCAGCAATGTTAGGCTACTATTCATTCAGATGTTCATAGGTCAGAACACTGAATGTAGACATAGCCTCTTTCCTCTCTGCCACCTGATGCACATGTCTGAAAAAACAAAAAGAAATAAAGAATGGAAGGAAGAAGGGAGGGAGGGAGGGAGGGAGGGAGGGAGGGAAGGAAAGAAGGAAGGAAGGAAAGAAGAAAATGAATACATACTTTGGACTAGGGAAATAGATCAGTGAATAAAGTACCTGTCACACATATTACCAAACAGAACCCATGGGAAAAGCCAGGCATAGCAGCACATGTCCACAATCCTAGTGTTCCTATGGGAAGGTGGGAATCCAAGACAGGAGAATCCTCAGAAGCTCACAGGCCATCTAGCCTGGTATACGCAAAGGCAAGCAGGCAGACCCTGTCTCAAACAAGGTGAGAAGGAAGCAAGGCACCCAAGGTTGTCCTCTGACCTACAAACATACACAATGCACATGCACACAAACACACACCATAGAGTGAAAGAACAATGTTATTATAGTCTGAACGTCCTCAACTCTGGGCTGGTTTTTTCTAGCCTTGGGCTAAATTATCAGCTTGGGACTTTTCTCCACCTCAGAATTAAATCTTGTTCCTGGTTTCTTAACTGATCATCATTTCACTATTTTATTGGTAAAAATTTCTTAATCACTTATTTGATAATATCTACATTAAAAATAGATACATAAATGTTACATCATCGAACATTGCAAATGTTTTTATTATATTTATTACTTTACCATGTGTATGCTATAGCACAGTGTAGAAGTCAAAGGACAGCTACAAGACTCCATTCTCTTCTACTATATGTATTCTAAGGATTGCACTGAGGTCATCAGCCAATTTTACCCACTGAGCTCTCTCAGTGGCCCTCAATATTCCTTTCTTGTGATCAGAAACATGCATAGCATAGTAGCAACAATGCAATAATGCTTTTTATCACCATTGATGAATTATTATATATGTTGAGGATTTGATCAAATAACCTAGGATGTAATACTTGAGTAGCATTTCTTCATTTGTCTAGGAATAGGAGAGAATCCCCAATACAGAACTTACTTAGAACCCAGGTTATGAGTAACAAGAGTTTTATTCTTTCTCGTTTTCAGGTCTATGGGTCTTGGGGTGTCATAATTCAGACTTTCGGAAAAGAGGTATGACAGCCTTGCTGAAAGTTTCTAGTTGTGACAAGAGCACCAGTGATTATTATGAAGAAATATATGAAGATATTCCAACACAGTTGGTGAATGACAACAATGTCATTGAACCTAGGAGCTTCTTCCAGAATTCAAATCATCCTAACACTGGAAAAATTAAATTCAATGACACCACAATTCCAGAAAATGATATAGAGGAGATTGAGACTCAGTTTGGAGAGATACCAGAAATGCTTAAAGTACAAAATGTCTCCTCTAGTGACTTTTTGATGCTCTTGGGACAGAGTCATCCTACTCCACATGGCTTATCCTTATCAGATGAACCCATCTATGAGGCTATTCATGATGATCATTCACCTGATGCAATAGACAAAAATGAAGGCCCATCTAAAGTGGCCCAACTCAAGCCAGGATCCCATCACAGTGAGAAAATAATATCTACTCCTCAGCCAGGCCTCCAGTTAAGATCAAATAAAAATTTGGAGACAACTATAGAAGTAAAATGGAAGAAACTTGATTTGCAAGTTTCTAGTTTGCCAAATAATCTAATGACCACAACAATTTTATCAGACAATTTCACAGCAATTTCTGAAAAGACAAGTTCCTCAGGATCTCCAGATATGCCAGTTCACTTTACTAGTAAATTAAGTGCCACTGCATTTGGCAAAAAACCATGTCCCCTTACTGGGTCTCATGTACCTCTGAGCATTAGTGAAGGAAATAGTGATTCCAACTTGTTGGATACAGCTTTAATGAATAATCAAACAAGTTCACCAGGAGATAATATATCATCAGTGGAGAATGACAGATTACTCAAAGTGAAGAGGTTTCATGAAATTGCTTTGTTGGTCAAAGGCAATACTTTATTCAAAGATAATATCTCTTTGACAAAAACAAATAAGACATATAATTATTCAACAACTAATGGAAAAGCTCACACTGACAGCCCAACATTAATTGAGAATAGTACAGCAGTCTTTCAAGATACTGTATTAAAAATTAATAGTGATATTCAAGAAGTAACATCCTTGATTCATGATGGAACACTTTTAGGCAAAAATACTACATATTTGAGACTGAACCACTTGCTAAATAGAACTACCTCATCAAAAAATAAAGAAATATTTCATCAAAAAGATGAGGATCGTCTTCTACAAGATGCAGAAAATACAATCATGCCATTTTTCAAGATGCTGTTCTTGCCAGAATCAGCAAATTGGATAAAAAAGACCAATGGAAATAACTCCTTGAGTTCTGAGCAAGGTCCTAGACCAAAACAATTAGTGTATTTAATGTTGGAAAAGTCTGTAAAAAATCAGAATTTCTTGTCAGAGAAGGATAAAGTGATAGTAGAACAGGATGGATTTACAAAGGACACAAGACTCAAAGACATGATTTTTCCAACCAACATGAGCATACTTCTTACCACCTTGACTAATATACAAGAAAATGATATGCACAATCAAGAAAAAAATATTCAGGAAAAGATAGAGAAGAAAGCATCAATTGAAGAGAAAGTAGTTTTGCCTCAGGTACACATACCAACTGACTCTAAGAATTTCCTGAAAGACATTTTCTTACTAGGCACTAGGCAAAATATAAGTTTAGATGAAGAGACATATGCACCAATACTTAATGACATCAGGTCAATAAACAACTCAACAAATACAGTACAGATTCACAGGGCCCATTTCTTTAAAAGGAAGGAGGATGAGGACACAAATTCAGAAGGCATCATAAATAAAATCAGAGAACTGGTAAAGAACTATCCTAGCCAGAAAAATATTATTACTCAGCGTAATAAACGGGCTTTGGGACAATTCAGGCTACCACTAGAAAAAACAGAGCTTGAAAAGCAACAAATTGTAAACAATGCCTCAACTCAATTGCCTCAAACTGTAAACTATTTAACACAGAGTATCATTAAGCAGATAGACCAGAACAAGGAAAGGAGAAAGTCCATTATTCAATCTCCTTTATCAGATTCTTCTGTGATTAAAAGCAGTGCTCAGATGAATAGTTCTGGATCATACATTGTAAAAACACCAGCATTTACACCAACAGATCTCAAGAGGATCCCATTCCAAGACAATTTTTTTCATGTTCTAGCATCATCCTACAGTTATGACTTTAAGACAAAAAGTTCTAGAGTTCAACAAAGCAGTCATTTCTTAAAAGAAACAAAAAAAAATAACCCTTCCTTACCCATCTTAACATGGGAGATGATCATAGATCAAAGAAAATTTGCCTCCCCAGGGACAAATACCACAAACCCAGTCACATATAAGAAACTTGAGAACATTGTTCTTTTGAAACCAGTCTTCCCTGAAGAATCTGGCAAAGTTGAATTGCTTCCTCAAGTTTCCATTCATGAGGAAGAACTTTTGCCTACAGAAACTAGCCATGAATCTCCTGGACACCTGAATATCATGAAAGAGGTCTTTCTTCAGAAAATACAGGGACCTATTAAATGGAATAAAGCAAGGATACATGGGAAAAGTCTTAAAGAGATAACAGAGAGCTCTGAAAAGACTCCCTCTAAACAGCTGGATTGTCTTGCTTGGGTTTACCATTATGCTGCACAGATACCAAAAGATAAATGGAAATCCAAAGACAAGTCACCACAAATGATATCCATTAAAAGAGAGGACACCATTTTGTCTCTGAACTCTCATGAAAACAATCATTCAGTAATGGCAAAAGAGAAACAAAATTGGCCTCAAAGAGAAGCCACGTGGGTAAAGCAAAGTCACACTCAAAGGTCATGCTCTCAAAACCCACCAGTCTTGAAACGAAATCAAAGGGAACTTAGTGTTCTTCAGTCAGAACAAGAAGCAACTGACTATGATGATGTCATCACCACTGAGACAAATGAAGATTTTGATATTTATGGAGAGGACATAAAACAGGGACCCCGAAGCTTTCAACAGAAGACAAGGCACTATTTTATTGCAGCTGTGGAACGGTTCTGGGACTATGGAATGAGCACATCTCATTTTCTACAATATAGGTTTGTATTATCGGTTTGTTGGGTTTTTTGTTTGTTTGTTTGTTTTGGGGGGATTGCTGTTATTGTGACCTTTGACTTTACTAGGTGCCAAAATGGTAAAAACTCACCATCGTTCATCAACCCTATAGAACCAAACACGACTGGTAAAAGAAAAAAAGAAGGTCAATGAAAGGATTCCTAATGATATTCTACTATACTTATACTCTAGACTTGAGCCTACCATATTATCACCATCAGAGAGGCTCCATCCAGCAACGTATAAAAGCAGATGCAGAGACCCACAGTCAAACATTAGGCAGAGAGATCTGGGAATCCTACAGAAGAGGAAGAGGAAGGATTGTAGGAGCTGAAAGGGTCCAGGACACCACAAGAACATGGCTCACAGAATCAACTAACTAGGGCTCATAAGGACTCACAGAGGCTGAATCAACAATCAGGGAGCCTGAATGGGTCTGACCTAGGTCTTCTGCATATATGCTATGGTTATGTAGCTTGGTGTTCTTGTGGGACTTCTAACAGTGAGAGTGGGAGGCATCTCTCACTCTTTTGCCTGCATTCAGGACTGTTTTCCTCCTATTGGGTTGCTTGTCCAACTTTAATATAAGAACAGGTGCCTAGTCCTATTGTATCTTGTTATGCCGTGTTTGGTTGATATCCCTGGGAGGCCTGCTCTTTTCTGAAAGGAAATGGATGAGGAATAGATCTGCAGGAGAGGGGAAGTAGGGAGGGGATTGGGAGGAGAGGAAGGAGGAGAAACTGTGGTTGGAATGTAATATATGAGACAAGAATGAATAAATTAATATATTAATTAATTAAGTTTTGGATTCTTCAAAAAGAAAGAAATGAAGTGAAGTGAAGTAAAGAAGTTGAAGATGGAGCTAGGCGTGGTGGTGCACGCCTTTAATCCCAGCACTCAGGAGGCAGACGCAGGTGGATCTCTGAGAGTTTGAGGTCAGCCTGGTCTACAAAGTGAGTCCAGAACAGTCAGGGATACACAGAGAAACCTTGTCTTGAAAAATCAAAAACAAAACAAAAACAACAACAAAAAGAAGAAGTTAAAGATGGGACAACATCACAGCCGTTGTGTCCACGGGCCCACAGCTTGGGCTTCAGGAAGCACCAGGACAACACTGAAAGTAGGTGGTGGAGAGATGGTAGAGGAAGAGAAGTTGAGCAGTTTGTGTGATATGAAGAAAGGTGGAACTGTAGACCCGAAGGTGGTTGCTGCTCTTGCTCCTTGGGAAATGGTGGATTATTACACTGCCCATCAATAGAGCCAGTAACAAATGCAAGTACCAGTAGGCCTATGCCTTCTTCCTTTGAGAAAACTGACCACTGTATGAGTCACTATGACTTCCAGAGCTGCATCCTAGCCCAGGAAGAACAGAACTGCAGAGTGGAAACCCACAACTGACTGGCCATGTCCTGATGTGTTTACTTCTTTCTCATCATCGACCTTTCTGCTCATCTCTCTAGCTGGTTGTGGTGGCAGTTCAACCATGAGACTGGGTGACTTTATATTGAATTGTAGTTTTTCTGTGCTATGTTTAATTTTATCTGGGGATTTATTTCCTCTGGAATCTATGGGTTAGTCAAACATTTAACCATCCTATCTTTCAAAAGAAGAAGTTATTGCTGACATGCTGCATGCATGTGACACTACAATGAGCAAGTATGTGATGGAAGAGAAAGAGAAGTGGAACAGGTTGTGCATTATGAAGAGAGGCAGAACTGGAAACGAGAAGATGGTGAGGAACAGCCTTATGTGAGTAACCTGCGATGCCACCTGAGGCTGTGATGAACTCTGGGCCACAGCCCTGCATCAGCAAGTGTCTGTGTCAATGTCTGTGGTCCATGTTACCACCAATGGCAATGCAGACAACCCTGGTCTGGGCTGCCTACTGGGGCCATGTTGATGTTCAAGGGCTGAGCAGAGCTGGCCCTATACCTCACCTGGGCAGTACAATAGAGCTGGCCCTGTTGGCAGGGGCTTGGGTGAGCTGTGCCCCCAAGGGCATGAGTGTGGGAGAGCTGCCCTGCCTCTTGCCAGCCAAGTATAGCAGTGGCCTGAGCTCTGAAGAGATACTCCCTCTCACTCTTAGCCACAGGTGGCAGGCAGAAGAGCTGCCGCACCCCTCACTGGCTACAGCACTTGGGAGAGCAGGCTGCACCTAATCTGGGCAGCACAGTAGAGCTGGCCTTGGTGGAGGGGGTGAAGGTGAGTTGGCCCAAGGTCATGAGAGCAGGTGAACTGGCCCTGCCCCTTGCCAGGGAAGTGTAGGCGAACCAGTCCTGCCCCTTGCCTGGGCAAAGGGGCAGAGATGGCCCTGGTGGCATGGGTATCAGAGAACTGGTGAGCAGGGCAATTCAGCTACCACCCAAGCCCAGATCCAGGACTTTGAGTTAGCCCACTCCAACATCTACCCCATCTGTGAACATCTTGTAGAACTAAAGCTGTAGGATCTCCATGACATAGGGCAAAAACAGGATATCCAAGAGGAGTCTCAGCCAGGATCCAGTACTGAAAGTGTAACAGAAGCCAGAGGCCTCAAACCAGACCAATGAGTCATTGCAATGAACATCTGCAAGTAAAGATGTGTGGACAAAAGTGTAGACTGTGTGATGACACACTACAACTTCCATGTCCAGATTTTGTTGTTGTTGTTTTGTTTGGTTTGGTTTGCTGTTGTTTTCTTTTCTTTAGTGGGGAGGTTGCAAAGGCAGACAGCAGATATAGAGGGATGGGGAGATAAGTGGGATTGGGATGCACGATGTGAAATTCACAAAGAATCAATTTAAAAAGGTTTAAAGAATAAGAACACAGGTATAAATCAAACAGAAGGAAAAGCAGTAGTGTAGTAGATAGGGTTGTTTTCTAAAATATGAGAAATCTAAAAGAAAAATGGATGATTTGATTTTAGGGAAGCTAAAGGAGGTTGATCTAGGTGAGAGAAAGCAAATTAGAGGAAAGGTATAGGAGGCACAGGGCCTGCCATTGAGCAGGAGCAAGGCCTGCTGCTAAACAACATGCATGGCTGGGCTTCTGCATGAAGCTGGCCTGAGACCTGCCCCGGGCATGCCAGGAGATGCCCTAAGACATGCCTGGACCTGCCTGGAGACCGATGACACCACACTGGGTAGTGAGACAGGAGCCAATGAGGGATAGCTGCAGCAGCCTGCAGTTTGGGAGCCAGTGGGACTCTGGGCGGAGGTTATAAAGGGGGCATCTTCTTCCTGAAATAAACAGGTTGGCTTTTGCCACTTACCCGACCCCCGCAGTCTGGGTCCTTGACTCTGCACCAGCTCATCCCGACCCCAAGGGTCCTGGGCAGGGGCCCGGCAACAGAAAGGCATTAGAAATATAATGGAGCACCTACTGTGTGACAGATTCTGTTTCAAGCACTTGAGTACAGCATAGCAGGAGCTCACCTTCTCTTAGTACAAGAGATAGCAACTAGTCGAAAATAGTTAAAGGAGGACTAGGGAGATGGCTTAGTCAGTGAAGTGTTTGACATGTAAACATTAGGACCTAAGTTCAGCAGAGGACCCAAGTTCAGTTTCCAGTACCCATGTAACTACCTGTAACTCCAGCTCCCAGAGATCTGTTACTCTCTTCTGGCCTCCATGGACACACACTCTCATATGCATGCATGCATGTGCACACACACACACACACACACACACACACACACACACACACACACATGCAGGCACATGCAATTCTCAAAATAATAAAAAATAAATCTTAAACATGAATGTAGTATCACATACTTGTAATCCTAGTGCTGGAAAAGCAGAAACAAACAGGCATATGTGTGGGGGCAGGGGGTGGTCACTGCCCAGTCAGCCTGGTGAGCTCTAGGTTCGGTGAGAACACCCCGTGGCTGGAGAGATGGCTCAATGGTTAAGAGTACTGCCTGCTCTTCCAAAGGACCCGAGTTCAAATCCCAGCACTCACATGGCAGTTCACAGCTGTCTGTAATTGGTGGGTGTGGTGGTGCACAGGTCTTTAATCCCAGCACTCAGGAGGCAGAGGCAGGTGGAGCTCTGTGAGTTCAAGGCCAGCCTGGACTACAGAGTGAGTCCAGGATAGCCAGTACTGTTACACAGAGAAACCCTGTCTCGAAAAACCAAAGAGGGAGAGAGAAAGAGAGAGAGAGAGAGAGAGAGAGAGAGACCCATCTCAAAAAAACAAGGTGGATGGCTCCTGAGGAATGACATCCAAGGTTCATCCCTGGCTTTCACAATTATGCGCACATATAAACATACAAAAAGAGAAATAAGATAATTTCAAGGGTGCTATTCAGAAAATAATATAGTAGAACGACAGGGAGTCACTTCAGCTCTGATAGTCAAAAAAAAATCCCTTTTGAGAAGTTGAGACGTAAGTGATAATGAGGCCAAATGATGGAGCTTAGGAAAGACAGAGAAAAGTACAAAGACTCTAAGAATGGGACATGTTTAGCACTTTTGAGGCATAAAAACAGGTATTAATAGAGTACAGTGAAAAGATCAAGGTGTGGAGGGTGCTCAGGTGGCGGAATTGAGCAGCTGATGCACAATACAATATTACTGTTATGAACTGTAATGTAAATATTTCATATGCAAGATATCATGGTGTGGTTTGAGACCCACAGTTTAAGAACCACTGCTCTAGAAGTTCCTCTTTTTCTCTCTTATACAGTCAGTTTCTCCCTCTCCACTAGATTTTTGTTATCAATATAAATTGTGTTATTATTTTTAAATATTTTAGATAATTTTATTTTATGTGTATGAATGTTTTTCTGCATGTATATATATGCAACAGATATGTATAGGTCTTATGCCCACAGAGATCAGAAAAAGTTGTCAGATCCCTTGTAAATAGGTTGTGAGCCACCATGTGGGTTCTAGGACTTGAACTCAGGTCTTCTGAAAGAGCAACAAGTGCTCTAAACTGCTGAGCCATCTCTCCAGCTCCCAATCATTTCATTTATTTAGACCTCAAACTTGTCATTCCTTACTCCTCTTTTTCCTCATACTCAGATCTACTCCATCAGAGGATCTTATTGGTTATAGTATGTTTTTACAAAACAAATTTTTGAAATGGACTAAATATTAGTACAAGATGAAAATATAGTGAAATGTGAAGGTGGGGATGATTGGGGATAAAATCAGGTTACAAAACACTATATAATAATAAAATCACAGCCTGCTCCATTAGCTGAGACTTAGTAATGACTCATGGAGGTGGAATAAGTTTTCCACACTCCACTTGCATGCTGAACTGAACTGTTTCCATTTCTCCCTGAGCTGGCTCAGATGAACTATTATTATATGGTCTTAATAATAAAAGACTTGGGGCTAGAGAGATGGCTCAGAGGTTAAGAGCACTGGTTGCTCTTCCAAAGGTCCTGGGTTCAACTCCCAGCACCCACATGGTGGCTCATAACCATCTATGTGATCTACATAAAAATTTTTAAAAATTTTAAAAAGAGCTCAAATGCTCTTTAAAAAAAAAAGAATAAAAGACTTGACTTCCTAGATGATTATAAGTCTTCAGTCAATCTAAATGGAAGTTTACAGATGAAGTAAGTCACTAAAAATTTTTTAAATAACCTGAATGACCTGACTTCTTACACATAATACATGAAAATGTTTCCATCAGAGTCAATATGGAGAATTTCTACCTCAGCAAGCACTTGAACTGAAGCTATTAGATGAATAGATAAAGCCATAAACATCTAACAAAGAAAAAAAGAGAATGTTTTAATCTCTAGGTGGGTAAGTAAAAATGATTAACTTAAGATACATGAAAAATTAACCAGTATAAAATCCATTTCATTCTTTTAAAATTATGAACTTGGAGCTGGGGAGTTGCCTCAGCATTTAATAACAGTTGCTGTCTTTGAAAAGGACCTGAGTTTGGTCCCCAGAACCCACATAGCAGCTCAAAACTGCCTGAAACTCCAGTTCCAGGAGTTCTGACACCCTCTCCTGGTTTCCATGGACACTGATGTGCATGTAGCATACATGCAGAAATCTTTAAAAATAATTAAAATGAATAATATTATGAACTTGATGTACACCAAAAAGTATGCTAAAGAGAATGACAATATTAGCTATAGAATGGAAAAACACACCACCTATTGATCATGGAAATGTAAAATTAAATCACAATAAGACACTACTGTGCAATCACCAGAATAGCCAAAAGTGTAAAAATGTGGTCAAGTATTTGTGAGGATTTGGAGCAAATAGAATTCCCACATTTTATTGTTGTTAAAAGTAGAAAATATAGGGGCTGGAGAGATGGCTCAGAGTTAAGAGCACTGGCTAGTGCTTTCCAAAGGTCCTGAGTTCAATTCCCAGCAACCACATGGTGGCTCACAACCATCCACAATGCAATCTGATGCCCTCTTCTGGCTACAGGTGTACATGCAGATAGAGCACTCATATACATTAAATAAATAAATAAATCTAAAAAGCACAAAGAACGAAACTTTTTTTTTTTTTTTGGTTTTTCGAGACAGGGTTTCTCTGTTTAACAGCTCTGGCTGTCCTGGACTCGCTTTGTAGACCAGGCTGGCCTCGAACTCGCAAAGATCCGCCTGCCTCTGCCTCCCAAGTGCTGGGATTAAAGGCGTGCGCCACCACTGCCCGGCAAGAATGAAACTTTTTAAACATGGAAAATATAACAACTGATTTAGAAAGCAGTGTAGCAGTATCTACAAAGCTTAAAATATTTTCTATCCAGCAATTCAATTCCTGCATGAATGACCAAAAGAAACACATGCATTTTTTCACCAAAGACATATACCTGAAGGCTCATATCAGGACTTTTTCCAAGTCCCAAATTTAATGGTAACTCCTATGCATATGATTGGAACATATTAATCTAGTGGAATACAATACAACAGCACATAAAAAAGAATGCATAAGCTATAATTACAACATAGATAAATGTCTCAACTGTAATACATCTATGTTGTAATTATAAAAGAAAGACTAGAAAAAAACCCGAAAATGTACACTGTTGCCCCTTCCATACTTAAAAAAAAAAAGAAAAGAAAAACTGGATTATTTTATTTAAGCATGTGTGGTTTATAAGGGGTAAATTTATGAAAAAACAAAGACATATGATTACTATAAACATCAGAAGAGTGGTTACCTTTAGTGGAGAGATATCAGGGTGTGAATAGAAAGGGATATATAGTTTTCTGGGAGATGTCTGCATTTCTGAATGAAAGGCATTTATGTGTATATTTCAGTTCAGAACTTTAAAATGTTATTTTTAAAACGTTAAAAAGATCCAAAGAATAGAAACAAGACCCTCTTATATTTAGAGTATGTTTTTAGGTCTACATTTATTCAACATTCAACAATAAATTTTTTAGATTGGTTTATTTTTTTATATGTGTTCTGTCTGCATGTACACCTCCAGGCCAGAAGAGGGCATCAGATCACATTATAGACAGTTGTGAGCTGCCATGTGACTGACTACTGGGAATTGAACTCAGGTCTGCTGGAAGAGCAACCAGTGCTCTTAACCACTAAGCCATGTCTGCACACCTTGACAATAAATTTTGAGTATGTGCATTGTATTAGTTAATGTTCCAACTACTGGGAGTGAAGTAGTAGACAAAATAGACAAAAACCCTGCTTTTAAAAAACTTACATATGGCCGGGCGGTGGTGGCGCACGCCTTTAATCCCAGCACTTGGGAGGCAGAGGCAGGCGGATCTCTGTGAGTTCGAGGCCAGCCTGGTTTACAAAGTGAGTCCAGGACAGCCAGGGCTACACAGAGAAACCCTGTCTCGAAAAACCAAAAAAAAAAAAAAGGAGATGGAGTAGTTAATCATACAAATTATTTTTTAGCTATCTAATAAAATAAGGACATAAAATTTTATGAACTTCTGACCTCTAGATATTTGATATCTGCCAATTGAGTTTACATATGTGTTATGAATAACCAAACCAAAACCTACCCTTCAAGGATTATCTATCTTTTTTATATTTATTACTTCAGGTTACATCTCCCTTACAGTGTCCTCTTTCCACCCCTCCCAGTCCCTCCCTCCCACCCTCTACCCCCTATCCCTTCCATCCCACTCCTCTGGAGTGGAGTGTCCCTACATAACAGTCTCCCACCCCAGTTCAGCAGTCATATGAGGGCCAAGAGCCTCCTCATACACTGGGGGCCTACAAGGCAGCACCACTAGGGAAAAGTGTCTCATTGACAGGAAAAATAGTCTATGTTCCTGTTCCCTTTGGTGCATTGGTTGTAGTATAGATATCCTGTACTATATAGCTAGAATATGATTGTAAGTGAATAGATGCCATGTGCATCCTTCTGAGTCTGGGTTAGTTCACTCAGGATGAGCTTCTCTAGTTCCATCCATTTGGCTGCAAATTGCATGATTTTGTTGTTTCTGATGGCTGAGTAGTATTCCATTGTGTAGATGTACCACAGTTTTTTAACCCATTCATCTGTTGAGGGACATCTGGGTTGCTTCCAGTTTCTAGCTATTACAAATAAGGCTACTATAAACACAGATGAGGAAACTTCCTTGTGATTTGGTGAGAAGTCATTTGGATGTATACCCAGAAGTGGTATGGCTGGGTCCCAAGGCAGAGCTATTCCAAGTTTTCTAAGATATCGCCATACTGACCTCCATAGTGGTTGCATAAGCCTGGACTCCCACCAGCAATGGAGGAGAGTTCCCCTTTCTCCACACCCTTGCCAACATGTGCTGTCATTTGAGCTTTTGGTCTTAGCCATTCTGACAGGTGTGAGATGGAATCTTAGAGTCCTCTTGAGTTGCATTTCTCTGATGATTAAAGATGCTGACCATTTCTTCAAGTATCTCTCAACCATTAGGAATTCTTCCTTTGTGAATTCTCTGTTTAGCTCTGTTCCCCATTTTTTGATTGGATTATTTGGTTTCTTGGCATTTAATTTCTTGAGTTCTTTGCAGATTTTGGATATTAGCCCTCTGTCAGATGTGGGGTTGGTGAAGATTTTCTCCCAGTCTGTAGGCTGCCGTTTTGTTCGAATGACAGTGTCTTTTGCCTTACAGAAGCTTTTCAGTTTCATGAGGTCCCATTTATTGATTGTTGGTCTTAGGCCCTGAGCTGTTGGTGTTTTGTTCAGGAAGTTATCACCTGTGCTGATGAGTTCGAGGCTTTTCCCCACTTTCTCTTGTAATAGATTTAGTGTGTCTGGCCTTATGTTAAGGTCTTTGATCCACTTGGACTTAAGTTTTGTACAAGGTGATAAGTATGGTTCTAATTTCGTTCTTTCACATGTGGACATCCAGTTGGATCAGCACCATTTGTTGAAAATGCTGTCCTTTTTCCATTGTACGGCTTTGGCTTCTTTGTCAAAAATTAAGTGACCATAGGTGTGTGGGTTAATTTCTGGGTCTTCAATTCGATTCCATTGATCCACTGGTCTGTTTCTATACCAGTACCATGCTGTTTTTATTACTATTGCTCTGTAGTACAGCTTGAAATCTGGGATGCTTTTTTTTTTATTGTACAGGATTGATTTAGCTATTCTGGTGTTTTTTGTTATTCAGTATGAAGTTGAGAATTGCTTTTTCCAGATCTACAAAGAATTGTGCTGGTACTTTGATATGAATTGCATTGAATCTGTATATTGCTTTTTGGCAGGATGGCCATTTTTATTATGTTGATCCTACCTATCCATGAGTATGGGAGATCTTTCCATCTTTTGATGGCCTCTTCAATTTCTTTTTTTTTTTTTTTGTAATCTTTGTCGTGCTTTTCACGGTTTCCCCGTGTAGCCCTGGCTGTCCTGGACTCACTTTGTAGACCAGTCTGGCCTCTAACTCACAAAGATCCACCTGCCTCTGCCTCCCAAGTGCTGGGATTAAAGGCGTGCGCCACCACCGCCCGGCTAGCCTCTTCAATTTCTTTCTTCAAGGACTTGAAGTTCTTGTCATACAGGTCCTTTACTTGCTTTGTTAGAGTTACTACCAGGTATTTTATATTGTTTGTGGCTATTGTGAAGGGTGTTGTTTCCCTAATTTCTTTCTGAGCCCATTTATTTGTTGGATAAAGAAGGGCTTCTGATTTTTTAATTAATTTTGTATCCAGCCACCTTGCTGAAAGTGTTTATCAGCTGTAAGAGTTCTCTGGTGGAATTTTTGGGCTCGCTTATATATACTATTATATTGTCTGCAAATAGGGATAATTTGACTTCTTCCTTTCTAATTTGTATCCCCTTGATCTCCTTTAGATGTCTTATTGCTCTAGCAAGAACTTCAAGTACTATGTTGAAGAGATATGGCTAATGTGGACATCCTTGTCTTGTCCCTGAGTTTAGAGGAAATGCTTCAAGTTTCTCTCCATTTAATTTGATGTTGGCTACTGGCTTGCTGTATATCGCCTTTTTTATTTCTAGGTATGGTCCTTGTATGCCTGTTCTCTCCAGGACTTTTAGCATGAAAGGGTGTTGGATTTTGTCAAATGCTTTTTCAGCATCTACCAAGATGATCATGTGGGTTTTTTTCTTTCAGCTTGTTTATATGGTGAATTACCTTGATGGATTTTCGTATGTTGAACCATCCCTGCTTTCCTGGGATGAAGCCTACTTGATCATGATTATGATACTTTTGATGTGTTTTTGGATTCGGTTTGTCAGTATTTTATTAAGTATTTTTGCATCTATGTTCATGAGGGAGATTGGCCTGAAGTTCTTTTTCTTTGTTGAGTCTTTGTGTGGTTTAGGAATCAGGGTGACTGAGGCCTCATAGAATGAGTTTGGCAGTGTTCTTTCTGATTCTATTTTGTGGAGGAGTTTGAAGAGTATTGGTGTTAGCTCTTCTTTGAAGGTCTGGTAGAATTCTGTGCTGAAACCATCTGGCCCTGGGCTTTTTTCGGTTAGGTGATTTTTAATGACTGTTTCTATTTCCTTAGGTGTTATAGGGCTGTTTAATCTGTTAACCTGATCTTGATTTAACTTTGGTAGGTGGAATCTATCAAGAAAGGTGTCCATTTTGCTTAGGTTTTCAAATTTAATGGAGTATAGAACCTAAAGATTCTCTGGATTTCCTCAATATCTGTTGTTATTTCTCCCTTTTCATTTCTGATTTTGTTGATTTGGTTTTTTCCGTCTGCTTTTTAGTTAATTTGGCTAAGGGTTGTCTGTTTTGTTGATTTTCTCAAAGAACCAACTCCTGGTTTCATTGATTCTTTGTATTGTTCTTTTTGTTTCTAAGTTGTTGGTTTCAGCCCTAAGTTTGATGATTTCCTGCCTTCTGCTCCTCTTGGAAGTGTTTGCTACTTTTTTTCCCCAGTTTTTCCATTTCAGCTGTTAATTCGCTAATATGAGCTGTCACAATTTTCTTTGTGAAGGCACTTAGGGCTATGAACTTTCCTCCTAGCACAGCTTTCATTATGTCCCATAGGTTTGAGTATGTTGTACCTTCATTGTCGTTGGATTTTAAGAAGTCTTTGATTTCTTTCTTTATTTCTTCCCTGACCCAGTAGTCATCCAGTAAAGAGCTGTTCAGTTTCCATGAATGTGTAGGCTTTCTGTTATTTCTGTCGTTGTTGATGTCCAGCTTTATTCCATGGTGGCCTGATAAGATACACAGGGTTATTTCAATTTTCTTGTATCTCTTGAGGCTTGCTTTGTGTCCGACTATATGGTCAATTTTGGAGAAGGTTCCGTGAGGTGCTGAGCAGAAGATGTATTATTTTGTGTTTGGGAGAAACATTCTGTAGATATCTGTTAGGTTAATTTGGTTCATGACCTCTGTTAGAATTATTATTTCTTTGTTTGGTTTCTGTCTAGATTACCTGTCCATTGTTGTGAGTGGGATGTTGAAGTCTCTGACTACTAATGTGTGGGGATCGATGTGTGGTTTAAGCTTTAGAAAAGTTACTTTTACAAATGTAGGTGCCCTTGTAATTGGGGCATAAATATTAAATATTGAGATGTCCTCTTGATGAATATTTCCTTTAACAAGTATGTAATGCCCTTCTCTATCTTTTTTGATTGACTTCAGTTGAAAGTCTATTTTATTTGATATTAAGATGGCTACTACAGCTTGCTTCCTGGGTCCATTTGCTTGGAAAACCTTTTCCCATCCCTTTACTCTGAGGTAGCATCTATCTTTGTTAGTGAGATGCATTTCTTGTATGCAGCAAAATGATGGGTCTTGTTTATGGATCCATTCTGTAAGCCTGTGTCTTTTTATTGGGGTGTTGAGTCCATTGATATTGATGGCTATTAATGACCAAAGGTTGTTATTTCCTATTATTTTGGAGTAGGTGGTGGTTGTGTGTTTCTTTTGGTTTAGCTACAATGGAGTTTTTTTTGTTTTGTTTTGTTTTGTTTTTTGTTTTTGCTTCCTCTGTCATCTTGGGTGTAGTTATCTTCTGTGTGTTGGAATTTTCCTTCTAGGATCTTCTGTAGGGCTGGGTTTGTGGATAGATACTGTTTAAATTTGATTTTTTCATGGAATATCTTGTTTTCTCCATCTATGTTGATAGAGGTTTTGCTGGGTATAGTAGTCTGGCTGGGCACCTATGTTCTCTCAGGGCTTATATGACGTCTGGCCAGGCCCTTCTGTCTTTTAAAGTTTCTGAGGAGAAGTCAGGTGTATTTCTGATGGGTCTGCCGTTATATGTTACTTGACCTTTTTCTCTTACAGCTTTTAATATTCTTCCTTTGTTCTATATATTTGGAGTTTCAATTATTATGTGTCTAGAGGAGTTTCTTTTCTGATCTAATCTGTTTGGTGTTCTGTATGCTTCTTGGAATTTTATTGGCATCTCTTTAAGTTTGGGAAGTTTTCTTCTATGATTTTGTTGATGACATTTCCTGTACCTTGGACTCGGGAGTCTTCTCTTTCCTCTATGTCTATAGTTCTTAGGTTCTGTCTTTTCATCAAGTCCTTGATTTCTTGGATGTTATGGGTGAGAACTTTTTTAGATTTCTCATTTTCTTTGTTGTTGTACTGATTTCTTCCATCGAATCTTCCACGCATGAGATTCTGTCTTCTATCTCTTGCATCCTATTTTTGATACTCATGCCTATAGTTCCTGTTCTCTTCCCTTGATTCTCCACCTCCACGTTTATCTCTGATTGTGTTTTCTTTATTGCTTCTACTTCCAATTTCAAGTCTTAAGCCATTTTATTCGTTTTATATGTTTCCTGCTCCAATTTGCTTGCCTTTGCCTGCAAATCTTTCAAATCTTTCATTGCCTTGTCTCTTTCCTGTTCATGTTGGGCTGCGTTGGCTTGGAGGTCTCTAATGGTATTCTCCAATGCTTTTATTTGTAAAATTGAGGATTCTTTGTATTCTTTCAGTGATTTAATTTCTTCTTGTAAGGACTCCATCATTTTCCTAAGTACAGATTTGTCATCATTTTCATGTGTTTCAGCTATGGTGGGATGTTCAGGGCTTGCTGTACTAACCTCGCTGAATTTCGTTGGAGTCATATTTCCCTGGTTTTTGTCAATTTTGTTCTTTCGCTGACCTTTAGCCATCTGGTTGCCCTAATCTGATTGTTCCTCATGTCTTCTGGACCATTTCAGTAGCACTGTCGGTCCTCTTTAGGGTGTTGCAGTGACCATGGGAATATTGGGTACGTCTATCTGGCAGTTAGGACTACCTCCCAAGACCCTGCAGTAATCAGACCTGAAGGAGACTGTACCTGTGCAGGAAGAGCAGCCATCTGCCCTTTCTGAGCGCAATGTTCTTCCCAGTGATTGTATAACCAGTAGAGGGACCTTTCTGTCCAACGCCTTTCTGGGTAGGCCCAGATATGCTTTGTGTCTCCCTGCCAGCCACTGTGTGGCTTTTGCCCACTTCTGTGGCAGGGTCTGCGCTGGCCTCTGTTCTGGGTCCCGGGCCTGTGCTCTGTGCCAGTGGCCTCTGCATTGTATCTCAGACCTCTGCCCCATGCCGCTGGTCTCCGATTTGGAGCCTGTGTCCTTTGCCACTAACCTCTACTTTGGGCCCAAGCCTGTGTCCCGTGCCAGTGACCTATGCTTTGGGCCTGAGCCTGTCCACTCTCTGGGTTTTTGAGTGGCTCTTGCCCACTTCCGGGGCTCGCTCCTCAGCCTGGGTTCTGCCCCCCCCCCCACGTCTGGGGTCCCGCCGCGCTGCTCCTTGTGGTCTAGGTTCTGTGCTGCGCTGAGTGCTGCACCCCGCTGCTTGTGTTCATGCCGTGCTGTGCCCCGCAGCTTCGGATTATCTATCTTGAGAAACTGTATCACCATGTACTTATTTGTTCAAAGTAGAAATCTAAAGATTACTCCTTTCTCCTCCTCTTCTTCTTCTTCTTCTTCTTCTTCTTCTTCTTCTTCTTCCTCTTTCTCTTCCTTCTCCTCCTCCTCCTCCTCCTCCTCCTCCTCCTCCTCCTTCTCTTTCTTCTTTTTGTAAAAGGATCTCCAGTACCTCAGGCTATTCTCAAACTTTCTATGTGGCCCAGGCTGGTTTAAAGCTTGTAGTGATTCTCTTGCTTCAGCCTTCTCGATGCTGGAGTTACAGCCACCATACCCAGTTTATGATGCATTGGAAATGGAACCCAGGGATCCCTGCATGCTACGTGAATACTCTACCAACTGAGCCACATCTCTAGCCCCTGAAAATTATCTTTCATCTCTCTTTCTTTCCTCTCTTCACCATTCCATTTACCATCTATCATCAATTTTACTAAGTATATCTCAAATACAGGGAAAGCAAAATTGTGAGACATCCTTCCTCATGGGTCCATCAAAGTACTGATTTTCTTCTGATTTTTTTTCTCCAGGGACCAAAGTAGCAATGCACCTCAGTTCAAGAAAGTAGTTTTTCAGGAATTTACTGATGGCTCCTTTAGTCAACCCTTATACCGTGGAGAAATAAATGAACATTTGGGGTTGTTGGGGCCATATATAAGAGCAGAAGTTGAAGACAACATTATGGTAAGTTAAGGACAATGGAATCACAAAAACAATTCTATATATTTAGTTTGCTTCTGATTATAAAATAATATATGTACATATGACATCAATGTAGAAGTTAAATAGTCTAGGCCAGTGGTTCTCAAGGGTCACATATCAGATATCCTACATATCAGATGTTTACATTATAATTCATAACAGTAGCAAAATTACAGACATGATGTAGCAATGAAAATAATTTTGTGGTTGGAGTCACCACAACATAAAGGACTGTATCAAAGGGTTGCAGCATTAGGAAGTCTGAGAATGACTACTCTCGGCCTACAGCCTACAAACCACATGCAAACAAATAGCTATGTGTGTCCTAGCACAAAATCACAAACTTACTTAAAACATTATGGAGGGTTTTTTTTTGCATCTTTTAAAACTCAGTTGTATAATTCTTCAGTGTGAGCATCAGTAGATAATATCATGTCACAGTGTGAAAAGACTGGATACATTTGGTCTATGGGAACAAAAGGAACTAGTGGTAGCGAGAAAAAAGAGGAGGAGAGAAGTGTGTGAGGAATATGTTCAGACCGCATTATGTACATGTATGAAAACACCCTTGTGTAACACAATATCATGTATAATGAATATATAGCACAGGAAAAATAATGTGTTCTCCCATCTGAAAAAAATTAAGTACATAAAAATTAAGAAGTTGAAAATAATCCTATAGTTATCATGTTGATGGACATTTCTTATCTGTTGCCTGATTTCCTCTTTATGTATTAGAAATTATACCATATGTAATTATGCTTCTTTTTAAATTATATAGTATGTAATAAAGTTTTACATCATTAATACATTTCGTAAGTAAGAAGGAAAGACTATGTGGCTGGGCATGGTTGCACATCCCTTTAATTTTCCCCCACTCCCCACCCTATCCCCCATCCCCACACTCAGGAGGCAGAGGCAGAGAGAGGTAGATCTCTATGAGTTTGAGTTCAGCCTGGTCTATGATGGAAATTCAAAGACAGCCAGGACAACATAGAGAGAGACTCTGTCTCAAAAAAATAAAACAATAAAAAAGGATGACTACATGATAGTTTATTATATGAATTGATGGGACTATAGGTTACTTAACCATGTACTTTGAATAACTTTGAAATCATTTCCTTATTCCTTTTCTTTATTTATTTGATACAGCATTTCACTAGGTAGCCTTGACTGACCTGAAACCTGGAGAAATCCTCCTATCTCTGCCTCTTGAGTGCTGTGATTAAAGATAAATATCACCATACTCAACTTCTTTTTTTTTAATTTAAGATTAAAAAGATAATATACATTCATCTTGGAATTTGTTATGACAAACCTTAAAAGTAGTCACTCCTGAAGTTTTAGTGACATTTTGTGTTTGCTTTTGAATTACTTTTAAGTGTTTAAGAATTTTCTCCTTGTAATTTTCATGTTATAAAATTTAGAATTCAAAATTTTCTCATAACTTTCTTTTTAAGGTCTGAGGTAATAAAAATTGGATAAAGACCAAAAGATAGAGGGATATAGATATAAAACCTTATAAATTCTTAGGATTTTATTATTCTAAAAGATTTTTCAGGCTGGAGAGATGGCTCAACGGTTAAGAGCACTGGCTGTTCTTCCAAAGGACCCGGGTTCAAATCCCAGCACCCACATGGCAGTTCACAGCTGTCTGTAATTATCAGGAGTGGTAGCGCACTCCTTTAATCCCAGCACTTGGGAGGCAGAGACAGGTGGATCTCTGTGAGTTCAAGGCCAACCTGGTCTACAAAGTGAGTCCAGGACAGCCAGGGCTGTTACACAGAGAAAACTTGTCTCAAAAAAAATTATTATTATGGGTTTTTTTTTCTTCAGGTAACTTTCAGAAATCAGGCTTCTCGTCCCTACTCCTTCTATTCTAGCCTCATTTCTTATAAGGAAGATCAAAGACAAGGAGAAGAACCTAGAAGAAACTTTGTCAAGCCTAATGAAACCAAAATTTATTTTTGGAAAGTACAACAACATATGGCACCCACGGAAGATGAATTTGACTGCAAGGCCTGGGCTTATTTCTCTGATGTGGATCTTGTAAGCCACTCTTTATTGAAATAGTCACATTCTCACTTCAAAGAAGTGGTCTTTATCTTTTTTTAAAGTTGTTGTTTGCCTGTGTGTATGTCTGTGTGTCATGTGCATGCCTGATACTTTAGAGACCATAAGGAAGCATTTGATCCTCTGGAACTGGAGTAAAAAACAGCTGTGAGCTCTCATGTGGGTGCTGGGAATAGAACCCAGATCTTCTGGAAGAGTAGCCAGTGCTCTTAACCATTGAGCTACTTTTTCCAGCCTGGTTTTTATCTTCTATGTTAAGAATTTTGCTCTTTCTCTGAAGCACAAGAAGTTTTAAGTGAGGGAAGTGATATCACTTTTTGGTGTTAGAAATGTTACTCTGGATTCTACTACAGGGAACAAATGGTACTCTGGCAAACAAGCTGATAAGAGAGAACTTACACTAATACAATTAATGTTCTTCTGAGAACTCTAGGAGAGAGATATGCACTCAGGATTGATTGGTCCCCTTCTGACTTGCCACACGAACACACTGAATCTTGCTCATGGGAGACAAGTGGAAGTACAGGAATTTGCACTGTTTTTCACTATCTTTGATGAGACCAAGAGCTGGTATTTCACTGAAAATGTGCAAAGGAACTGCAAGCCACCCTGCAATATCCACATGGAAGACCCTACTTTGAAAGAGAATTATCGTTTCCATGGTAACATAATCCAAACATAAATATCATTCACTGCCGGGTGGTGGTGTTGCACGCCTTTAACCCCAGCACTATGGAGGCAGGTGGATCTCTGTGAGTTCAAGTCCAGTCTGGTCTACAAAGTGAGTCCAGGACAGTCAAGGATACACAGAGAAACCCTGTATATATATGTATGTACTTGAAAAGTGTATACTTTTTCAAATGACCCTTGAGCCAGAGACTTGAACAGTAATAAGAAGTGAAATCCTGATGGGTTAACAGTATTTAAACTTCAGTGACAGATTTTAATAATTTTCTCTGCGTTTTTCTCCAGCAATCAATGGTTATGTGATGGATACCCTACCAGGCTTAGTAATGGCTCAAGATCAAAGGATTCGATGGTATCTTCTCAGCATGGGCAGCAATGAGAACATCCAATCTATTCACTTCAGTGGACATGTGTTCACTGTTCGGAAAAAAGAGGAGCACAAAATGGCAGTGTACAACCTCTACCCAGGTGTGAGCTAGTTTGTTCTTTTTTCTACCTACTGTATTTACTGAGTACTTACTATAAATGGTCTTGGTACTGTTGATATAATCAATAACAAAGCAGAGAAGCTGCTTGCTGAAATGCTTTACTTTTCAAGTAACTTTATCCTATCTATACACAGAGATAAATAAATTAGCAAATGAACAAAATAATTTCAGGTACATAAAAATTACTATAAATAAATAACACCATATAGTATTTTCCTAAGAATCTTTTATGATTTTCCTTTCAAATCCCACATTGCACCAGTAGTTATCAAGACTGATTTGTTTACATATGTCACTGATGTATTGGTGAGGCACTAATGACAGTATTGATCAAAACAATCTTATTTTGGTTCTCCACTGTCCCTTTTAAATAGTATCTCTGTCTGTCTGTCTACCTCTCTACCTCTCTCTCTCTCTCTCTCTCTCTCTCTCTCTCGTGTGTGTGTGTGTGTGTGTGTGTGTGTGTGTGTGTGTGTGTGTGTGTGTCCATTTGTGTCTGTGTTGGTATGCACATATAAGTGCCTGGTGCCCACGGAGCCAGAAGATGTCATCAGAACCCCCTGGAACTGTAATTATAGGCAGTTGTGAGCCACCTGACATAGGTAGTGGATACCAAACTGAAGTCCTCTGCAAGAACACTAGTACATTTAACCCCTGAGCCTCCGGTCCAGCTTCTCCCCTCCCTCTAGCTTTTTGTAACTTGAGATCCCTTTACCTAGTGTCCTGGATCCAAGACGATCTTACTGTGACTTCTCTTCCCCTTGAAGCTTACATCTGGTCAATAGTAAAGATACCTCAAGGATTTTTCAGAGCAAAAATGTTACATGACAAGTCTTGTACTTGAAAGATATGAGAATGATGGAACTAAATTTTGGTAGCTCTTTTTTCATGTCACATATTATAAATAAGCCAGTGTATTTCATACTCATTTTTAAAGAAAATTATTTTTTGTTCCCTTTGGTTTTAAAAAGGTGTTTTTGAGACAGTGGAAATGCTATCATCCAAAGCTGGAATTTGGCGAGTAGAATGCCTTATTGGCGAGCACTTACAGGCTGGGATGAGCACTCTTTTTCTGGTGTACAGCAAGAGTGAGTAATTGTGGGTAGAAGCTCACTAACTATTATCCAGTTTATCTCTATACAACTTTCCTCTTCCTTGAAATGGCTGTCTTTGTCAAGACATAAATACAAGCTTGTATTTTTATTAAATTTAAAATGAATGTTGCTGGCAGAAACTATCAAGAGTCCTCAGAGAAAATAGAAGCTTTGGACCCTTTGAATATGAAGCTGTGATATTTAACAAACTAGTCATTAAACACTCATCAATTTCACCATAGCAGATTTTGGAACTTAATTTTGATTCAGTTACCAAAGATAACATACAAATTTCACTTGGAAGAGTTTGGGGACATAACCTTAAACAAGTAAGAGAACCACCACTTATCTAAAATATTATCATTTATTGGTGTTTTCATAAGTTCTGTGTAATTTCTAGCTTCTGTGTTTGATTTCAGAGTGCCAGATTCCTCTGGGAATGGCTTCTGGAAGCATCAGAGATTTTCAGATTACAGCTTCAGGACACCATGGTAAATACTATTAATTTTGCTATAAGAAACTGGGCTGATTTTTTTTTTCATTTCTGTTGGAGAATTTCAAATAACCAATCTACTTTCCATACTTTTCTCTTTTTTGCATTATTTTTATGTAAATAAGATGTTTTGCCTGCATATACATCTATCTGTGCAGCATGGGCATACTTGATGCCCTCAGAGGCCAGAAGAGGACATAGAATTCTTTGTAGCTGGAGTTACAATTTTGAGCACCTTGTGGGTGCTGGAAATCGAATGTGGGTTCTCTGGAAGAGCAAGAAGTACTCTTAACTGCTGTGCTATCTCCTCAGCCCCTTCCATGCTTTTGTTACTTTTGCTCAATAAAATCCTCTCAAGTCTATATTCTTTCCATTTCCCATTGTGACCATCTTTTTTCAAAAATATTTTTGTTTATTTTATTTGTAGCCCAGGCTGGCTTTAAAAAAAAAAAAAAAATACGTATTTATTTTACATCCCAATCACAACCTGTCTCCCTCCTGTCCTCCCAGTCCCACCTTCCCACCCACTTCCCCATACCCCCCACCCGGTACAAACCCACATGGCACATCAAATTACATCAGGATTAAGTGCCTCCTCTTCTACTGAGACAAGACAAGGCAGCTCTGCTAGGAAAATGGGATCCAGAGGGAGGCAACAGAGATCAAGTCAGAGACAGTCCATGCTCCAATTGTTAGGGGACCTACTTGAGGACCAATCAGCCCATCCACTTCATATGTGTAGTGGGCTTAGGACTAGTCCATGCAAGTTCTTTGGTTCAGTCTCTATGAGCCCCCTCTCAGAGTTAATTGGCTATATGTGTCTTTTTATGGTGTCCTTGACTCCTCCAGCTCCCTCAAACCTTCCCCTGACTCTTCTTAAAGGCTCCCTGATTTTTGCCTAATGTTTGGCTGTGGGTCTCTGCATCTGTTTCCATTATCTGCTGGATAAATCCTCTCAGATGGCAGTTATGTTAGGTTCCCGTCCAGTTCCTTCTCTTCATCCACTTCCGAAGTCTATTAGAGGGATTCAATCATCATCCATTGAGCCTGCCTTGTTACTTAGCTTCTTTGGGTCTGTGGATTGTAGCATGGCTGTCCTGTACTTAATGGCTAATATCTGCTTATGAGTGAGTAAATACCATGTTTGTCTTTCTGGGTCTGTGTTACCTCACTCAGGATGATCTTTTCTGGTTCCAACCATTTGCCTGCAAATGTCATGATGTCCTTTTGTTTCTAATAGCTGAGAAGTATTCCATTGTGTAAATGTACCACAGTTTTCTTCATGTGTTCCTTGGTTGAGGGACATCTAGGTTGTTTCCAGTTTCTGGCTATTATGAATAAAGCTGCTCTGAATGTAGTTAAGGTAATGTGTCCATGTGACCATCTTAATTCAGGTCACTTTCATTTCTTTCCTTGGCAATGGCACTAACTTCTGAAATACCCTCTCTATTTTCAGTATTGCTCCTGTGAGTCCATTCTATTGAGCATAACAGGAAGCTATACTTTCCTCTTAACAGTGATAGTAAAGCTTGAATAGAGTGTATAGAAAATTCTGACACATTATTCTACAATAAGGGTTTACAGATCACTGCCTATAGGCCTGATACCTGTTTTTGTTGTATATGAGTTAAGAATGATTTATTATATATAATAATGCATATAATAATATATATTAGGAATATATTTTAGTGTATATTACTTGCACAAAAGAGTAGATTTCATTGTGACATTTCTGTTTTTCCTATTTCAATATAATGTACTTTGATTCTATTCATCGTCCCCTATTACCTTTCATACTCCTCTTCCCAGTCTTCCAGTCTGCTTCCTCTTCCCAGATAGTCATGGGATATGGGTGGGAAAGGAGTCAGTTTTCCTTAAGAGGCTGGCCACTGGGAGTTTGACCATGCTCCATTGAGTATATGGGCAACACAAATTGGATTTATTTTTTCTTTCTTCTTTTTCTTAGGGGGAGGTCACAACGGTGGGGGGGGGCTGGGAGAACTGGAAAGTGAGTGTGATCAGGGTGCATTATGTGAAATTCCCAAATAATAAATAAAATATTATATTGGGAAATTGATTACGTGTGTGTGTGTGCATGTGTGCACATATAGAAGTCAGAAGACAACCTGCTGGATTCTTTTCTCTCCTACTATATAAAAGTCATCAACCTTAGTTTATCCACTGAAGCATCTCACTGGTCCATCTTTTCCATATTAAATGAAAAAAAGAAAAGAAATATTGCATGACATATGACAATTATAAAATTCAAGTTGAAATGTCCATAATTAAATCATATATTGCAACACATTCATACTTATTCATTTGCATAGCATCTATGGCTACAGTGGCAGTTATGTAGTTACAACAGACCATATAATCTGCCACTCTTAAACTAATTCCTATCTAACCTTTGACATAAAAAGTTTGTCAACCTCTACTTTAGAGGAGAAAATTACCCTTGGAAAAGAGGTCTGAGTATTATTTATTTAATGAGTTTCTGAATAGAAAGACTATGCTTTTTATTTATTTTTGTTATTTTTAATTTGCTAGTTTTTCTATAATAAATGTACACTGTATGATAAAGAAGCATAGTACCACTTGTAGAATGCATATATAACTCAGTGGTAGAGCACTTGCCTAAAACTTGCAAAGCCCCAGGTTCATTCTCTAGTACTGCCTCCCCTCAAAAGAAAATAGAACATGGGATATACAACATCAAAAAGCAAATCCTTTAGACAGTAATCAATACTATCATACTACAAAACTTTTATGATATTCTTTATCTCTTCTGCAACTAGCATTAACCTTTCTCTAAATAATACTGTTGTTCCCAAGTTTTAAGATAAATCTAATCTCTCTCTTCTTTCTTGGACAAAGGACAGTGGGCCCCAAACCTAGCAAGACTTCATCAATCTGGATCAATCAATGCCTGGAGTACCAAGGAGCCCTTTTCTTGGATCAAGGTCAGAAAACTATGAGAAATGTATCAACATTCGACAAGTTCAAAACATTGTACATGTCCTTTCATTCTTCAGTCTTTCCCATAGAATGTCAGTTAACATATAAGGAAACTGAACTGTAGAATAGAATGCCTTTTAATTTGTTCAAAAGTATTCATAAATTAATTACGTGGGGATAGAATTGAATGTGCAGATGTGTCCCATTTCTTTCTACTTGGAATATTAACATCAGAATGATTTCTATAAATTTGAATTTACTACCTTTCAAGACCATGTATTCTATGATGAGGTATCCCAACTGAGTAGGTGTTCTTGAATCCTCTAATGCTCTTCATTTTTATATAAAAATGTATACAGTCTTTCAGATTGTCTCACTTTGCTATTTCCTCTAGAGCAGCCTTCACCAATGGAAATATAATGTGTACCACAAATACAAATCATATTCATTATTTTGCATTTTCTAGTAGCCATATTAAAAATGAACATGAAATTTATCTTTTTATTTTAATGTCTCTGTGTGTATATGTATGATATGTATTTATATGTGCACATGCTTCTGTGTACCTATACATAGCACATGTCAGTTGTATTTGTCTGTTACTCTCCATGCTATTTTTAACAATATTTTATTCTTTGAGAATTACATATAATTTATTTTGAACATATTCACTCCTCCCCCAACTCCTTCCATAATCATCGTCTCCACTATCCCTTACCTTCCCACCCAACTTTTGAGATTTCTTCGTTTTTTTCTCTCTCCATTTCAAGTCGCTTTTATTGTACAACTAGTCTTGGGAATGAGGCCTTCTTTGTGTGTGCTCAACCCACTGGGTGTTATTCCACTGAAGAAAGCTGTATATTCTCCCAGCAACTATCAGATGCCAATAGCTCATCAGCTAGGGGTGGGATTTTGCACCCTTCCTCCCACACCATGTTGGGATTTTTTTTTCCGGCTGAAGCTTGTGCAAGCCTTCTGCATGTTGTCACATTGCTTTGAGTTCATATGTGTAACGGCCCTATTATGTGTGAAAACACTGCTCCTTTGTTCCTCTGGCTCTTACAATCTTTCCACTCCGTCTTCCACAAAATCCTTGAGCTGCAGGAAGGATTTGATATGTATGTTCCACCTTAGATTGAGCGTTCCATAGTTCTTTGCATGTTGAGCAGTTGGGGGTTCACTATGTTAATTGCCATCTACTGCATGGAGAAACTTTTTTGATGAGGGTTGAGCTATGGGTATAGTAATAAGTCACTAGGAGTCTTTTTTTCCAAGACAGGGTTTCTCTGTGTATCCCTGGCTGTCCTGGACTCACTCTGTAGTCCAGGCTGGCCTTGAACTCACAGAGATCAGCCTGTCTCTGCCTCCTGAGTGCTGGGACTAAAGGCGTGCACCACAACACCCAGCCACTAGAAGTCTTTTTAATACTATGTCCATTTAGCAAAATAATAGAACTGGGTCCTCCCCTAAAGCCTATGACTTAGCAAACCACAAGTTCTTGGACCCTTTAACAGTTCCAGTTATGGTTTTCCATGTCATGAACCAGGTCTTAGATCCAAGCAGAAAGTAGTTGGTCACTTCGATAACATTTGTGCTATTATTATACCAGTGGGCATATTTTGCCAGATAAGTCATTATTGTAGCTTATAGTGTTCATAATTGGATAAGATTTTGAGTACTTTTCTCCCCTGGCAGTACGCATAGAAAATTCTAGCACTATGAAAGCTAACCAGAGCTAGGTGTGGTGGTGCACACCTTTAATCCCAGCACTCAGGGACAGAGGCAGTTGGATCTCTGTGAGTTTGAGACCAGCCTTGTCTACAAAACCAGTTCCAAGACAGCCCATACTGTTACACAGAGAAACCCTGTCTCAACAAAACAACAAAAAAACAAAGAACAAAAAGAAAGAAGAGAAAAGGAAAGGAAAGGAAAAAAAGAAGAGAGCTAGCCAGGACTCAGTTCTGTTTAGGGAGCAGGCCACTGAGAGTTTGACCATGCTCCAATGAGTATATAGATACCACAAAGTCAACTTAGTTTTGTTGTTTTTGTTGTTGTTTTCTTTCTCTCTTTTTTTCTTTGTTCTTTTTAATTTTACTTCTTTTGGGGGGGGGGAGTTATCAAGGGGGGCTAGACTTGGAAGAAATGGGAAGGAATTATGATCGGGGTGCGTGATGTGAAACCCCCAAAGAAACAATAAAAAATGTTATTTGGAAAAAAAGAAAGCTAACAAGTGTGAATGAAGCTTCCAGGTCAGTACCAGCTTGATTTGTCCATGTTATATGATTCAAGTGTGTGGTGTCTTTAGCAATTGTATCTTACCATCAAGTTCTAGAGGATAAACAATAGTATTGGCAACAGCCTGTAATGTTTGGGGATATATGTGACCTCACTGACTAAGAACTCTAAAATAGCTAACCCATTCCCAGCACTGAGTTTTTTATTTGTTGGTTGTGGTATCCAGTAGGGGCATTGTTGCCTAGGGTAACTCCATTTTAACACACTCTCTTTTTCTCTCTCTCAGTGTGTGTGTGTGTGTGTGTGTGTGTGTGTGTGTGTGTGTGTGTATCTTCTACAATAGTAGGTAGGTGTCTTAGTGTTCTATTACTGTGAAGAGACACCATGACCATGGCAACTCTTAGAATATCAGCTGATGGATATCTAGGCCATTTATACTTCCTAGCTATTGTGAGTAGAGCAGCAATGAACATGGATGAGCAGTAGGTGTCTCTCTAGTATAAAATGGAGTTTTTTGGATACATGCCCAAGAGTGGTATAACTGGATCATGTGATAGTTCTAGTAGTTCTGTTTCTAGCTTTTTGAGGAGCCTCCACATTGATTTTCATAGTGGTTACATCAGTTTCTATGCCTGGGATTTATATGGTGCTAAGGATCCAAAGTTAGATTCTCATGCCTACGCAGCAAGCACATTACTCAATAATCCTTGTACTTGGCCCATGAAATTCATCTTAATAAAATATTTTATTAGCCGGGCGTTGGTGGCGCACGCCTTTAATCCCAGCACTTGGGAGGCAGAGGTAGGCGGATTTCTGTGAGTTCGAGGCCAGCCTGGTCTACAAAGTGAGTCTAGGACAGCCAGAGCTGTTATACAGAGAAACCCTTCTCGAAAAACCAAAAAAATATATATATATATATTTTATTTAACTAAACATATCAAAAATAATATCAATTAGTCCATGATCAATCGTGCCCATGGCTCTTTCAAAAGCAGACAAGTGAGATCTTTGAGGGGGAGGGGTCCTTTGCCATAACACATGGCAGCTGAGGACAATTTGGAAATGCCAACTCAATCTCTCTGTCCAAACACAAGGTATGATTCCTTTTAGAGCCCTAAACAGGAAATAGTGAGCTCTGGATGACATATTCTTTTAAGCTAGTAAATCCTTACCACCACAATCTCATGAGCTAGATGCTACTATGAACATCATTTCAATTAAGGACACTAAAACACAGAGATGTTACAGAGCATTCCAAAAATGGAGCTCCAGAGCAGCTGAGCTGGGGCTCTTGCACCCTAATGTGAACTGTTATACTATATGATTGATATGCACAATATCCACTTTAGTTTGATAGTCATTTCTCAATGATTAGTGTGGTAAATGAACAAGTTATAAATCCCCTTAATTGTATTATCATTCAATCTTTCTTAAGATACAGTATTCTGTATCTTAGGTATATCAAGGGACTTGATGTCATCTGTTCCACTTAGAACAGATAAGCAAAGTGGGAGTTGAGAGATATAGTAACAAGGAGAGGAGTTCAGATAGGCATCTGTTATACTGACAAGACCTAAAAGGTGTAAAACAGTCTGACCCTTAGATATGCAAGTACTGAACTGGCTTATAAAGCACCAGGCAATCAATACTGAACAATCAGCAGCAGATAATTGGCAGCCCCCTTGGAGCTAAGCAGCTGTCATGTTTGCAATGTTTGTTGCCTGAATGCTAACATAGTATACTGTGATAAACTTTATTTGTTCACCTCCTAGTAAAGACATCTCTACTATAGTCATACTGAAATGCCTGGCTCCATACATAGGTGAAGTTGTTTAGTTTTTACTTGTTAAACTGTTAAAAATATAAAAGGTACCGGTTTTAACTTAAAAGAGATATAGTAGAAAAATACATAGAGAAGTCAAGTGTCCATCAGTCATAGAATGTGGGTAGACTGGCAAGAATTTATTAGACTCACTATAGGATACATTAGCAAGTGGTAGACAAGCAAAAGCCTCTCATAATCTACATAAAAAGTAGTACAAACCAATTCATGAAAAATGATTCTTGAATGTGGTGTTTTATTTGGTTATAGGATAGTACCTAGAGTCTTCAATCAGAAATACTAATCTAGGAGAAGGAAATGGATGTATCATTTTAAACATAGGGTCACTTTATGTCTTGCTGTCCTACTTCATTGTTCTACTACACTAATTACCACTATACCTAAAACAATGCTTTGCACATAGTAAATACATGAAATATTCTTTTAGTGAATGAATACATGAATGTTACCTACAACCAATTCAAGGAGATAGTCATTAAACAAAAAATCATGTAGTCATAGCAATTTGTTCATGGCTTTTGACTGTGTGTTCTATTGCTATGAAAAGACAACATGACCATGGCAACTCTTACAAAGGAAACTATTTAATTGGGGTTAGCTTACAGTTTCAGAGATTTAGTGCATTATGATCATGGCAGTGTGGAGCTTGACTGAATCCATCTTGAAAAAAGATCCCATTTTGTATTAAGTTTGACTCAGAGCTGACCTCCAGTTCCAGAACTACAACAAAATGTACCCGACCTTGTATTCTAGGTCTTGTGTTCCCTCGTCATCACCACACAGCTCACTCTGAAAAAGCACCCAAAAAGTCTAAACAAACTTTCTGATGGTCAAGCTGACCTCAGCTGGTTAGTCAGTAACAACGAGCCAATCAGAAGTGGACATGACTAGCTACCCAAATGTCATCCAATCATATGGTAAAGAGCCTACTTCTTTGTCTGAGTCTCTATATAAACTCTGTACTTTTGGGTCTGGGGGCTCTCAACTTGAACTGCTGTGTCAGTGAGTGTTGAGAGTCCAAGCTCTGAGCTTGAGTAAACAACCCTCATGTATTTACATCGGAATTGGCTCCAAGGTTGTCTTTGCGGTCTCGAGAACGGGGCAGAACAGCACCATGCAGACAGATATGGTGGTGGAGAGGTAGCTGAGAGTTGTGGTAGGTTTAGTGTTAGCATATATAGCATAGGGAACTTGGAATAAGGCTGGACTTTTAAGATAAAAGACTTCATCCGAAGTGACATGTCCTTGGGAACTCACCAAGGACCAGGACCTCTTCGATATCAGGGCTAGGAGCAGGACATGCCCCCTGGGATGCCCGCCCTCCAGAGGTCTGCTGTCATTTCACAGCTCTCTGCGAAAAGCATCTGAATGACATGTCCTGAGGCACCTGTCCACATCTGCAGACCGCCTGTGAATTCACGCCCCTCTGCAAAAAGCTTTTTTGAAAAAGACTGAGCCCAGGGACCTAACTTTAAAAGTGCACAAAAGCTTCTGCGGACAGGTGAAGATATATAAGGCAGGATTCATGTGAACTCGGGGCGGGCTCTCTCTCCTGTTCCTGATTCACTCAACGGTTTCCTCGGTTTCCTCGACCTGTGAAAAAAACACACATCACAATCTCATCGGAAAGTTTTACCCTCTGATGTTTCCGGGTCTGGATAGGAGACGGACTCTCCCTGAGAGAGCTCCAGGACTTCTGGCCTTTGCAGGCCATAAGCATCTGAATAGGTGAGCCACCTGGGAAGCTTTCATGTGTTAATTGGTCTTAAGACCACAAGGGTACAAAAGAAATTCAGAGACTTTAAGAGACTTTAAAACTGAAAAATTGTATGAAGACCAGCCATCCATCAGGACCCATGCTCAGAGAAAAATATCCTTTTGAGAAACCTTAGGTTAATGTTAAATGTTTGTATTATAGATACTAAGAAGTTTTAGGTGTTAGGTTTCAGAGTTAGGGTTTGGGTTTAGGATTTAGGAATTTTATAGACAATTGTTAGGTAATTGTTAAGTATTGATAAATATATGTGCGATAAATAAAAATTTACTGTTACAGAGAGTTCTACATTTTGATCTGCAGGTGGCAGGAAGAGAGACACTGGAACTAGGTTGAGCTTTTGACACC
>CAJQZJ010037449.1:338105-358037 GCA_907164525.1 Lophiomys imhausi
CTAAAAGTTGTGTTTTTCTTTTATGAATTTTCTTCCTATGGATTAATATGAATGTTTACAGATATACAAACAAAAAAGTAGACATTTTAATACTTTCATAGATCATAGAAATACAGACATGTTGTATTATCAGAATGTGAATTTTCTTAGGAGTCCACACATGAAAGACTTTAGTTTGTCAGTCAAAACCATGAATGGAGATTAAGATCTCCCTTTTACATGAAAGAATTGGGAAACCTTGGGAATTTATTCTCTAAAGGTAAGTTCAAGGAAATTAAACAACATAAATCTTTAACATTCTTGGCTTACATCTCTAATTTTACACCCTTGGTTAGCTACACCAGAAATGTATCCCATTTTTTTCTTTCTATGTGCCCCCATTTTGTCCATTTTCACTTATATGGCTATTATATCAATGCAAAGCCCCATTCCCTCACACTCAGACTATAATATTCTCCATATGCTAAGAATATAGGTGGATATGACACAGGAGATAAGAAGAGTTACAAAGTGTAGTGACAAGTGCCAAAATAGCTCTTGGCATGCTATGAAAATACCACAGTGATACTTATTACCTTAATGATAAACATGACGTTGACAGAACCTGGTAAACAGAAAACAGTAATTGCTCTGTATTGTAATTCAAACACAGAGAGATACACACAAATAAACCTACTTTGTTCTTGAAATGCAACTGTATCCCATGTTTGATATGTTTCTTCTTGGTTTTAAGCAAATACTGTTTAACATGTATAAAAATTTTCCTTCTAGCCATGTATAGTGGTACACATCTTTAATCCTAGCACTTGAGAGACAGAGGCAGTTGGATCTCTGTGAGTTCAAGGCAAATTTGGTCTATATAGCTAGTTCCACGGCAGCCAGGTCATAGTGACTTATCTCAAAAATAAAAAATCCTTCTGTTTCTATATTGTTTGTAATTACAATTGAATTTTATCAAATACTTTTTAACCCCCTATCTTTTCATATGACATATTTTGAGCATATGTTTTCCCTCCCCCAACTCTTCCTAAATCCTCCCCACCCTGCTACCTACCCAACTTTATATATATATATATATATATATATATATATATATATATATTCTCTCCATCCCTCCCTCTCTTTCCAAAAGAAACACAAAAACATAAAAATTAAAATCAAAACAAAACTGGGCAGTGGTTCTGCACGCCTTTAATCCCAGCTCTCAGGAGGCAGAAACAAGCGAATCTCTGTGAGTTCTAGGCCAACCTGGTCTACAGAGCAAGATCTGTGACAGCCAAGGGTACACAGAGAAACCCTGTCTCAAAAATCCAAAAAGGAAGGAAGGAAGGAAGGAACGAAGCAAGGAAGCAAGGAAGGAAGGAAGAGAAAAACAAACAAAAACCAATAAGACAAAAAAATGCTAAAATGAAAAAAGTACACACACACATATGACAAACAGAGTTCATTTTGTGTTTGTCAACTTATCCTGAGTATGGACCTTGCCCTGGAGTATGGTTGATATACCCAGTGACGTGCCCTAGGAGAAAACTGACTTTTCATTTGCCAACAGATACAAATTGCAAGTAGCTTCTTGATCACAGGTAGGACCCTGTCTCAACTTCTTCCTCTCAGTGATGGGACTCCACCAGGCTTGAACTTGTTGAAGGTCTTATGCATGCTGCAACAATAGTCTCTTTAACTTCATATGTTCATCAGTCCTGTTGTGTCTGGGAGATACTGTTTCCTTAGAGTCATCCATCATCACCTGGCTTCCAATCTTTCTGCCTCCTCTTCCACATAGATCTCTGAGTCTTAAGGGGAGGAATTTGATGAAGACATTCCATTTAGGACTGAGTGCTCCAAAGTCTCTCAGTCTCTGCACACTGTCCAGCTGTGGCTGTGTCAGTTCCCATCTACTGCACAAAGAAGCTTTTCCGATTAGGCTGAAGTGAGGCACTGATCATAAGAGTCATTATGTTGTTATGTTCCTTTAGCAGAATAGTAAATTAGGTTTTCCCCTAGGCCCATAACCTATCTAGTTTCAGGTTCTTTGCCACTTTAACAGTGTCATGTATGGGTTCCATTTCATGAAGTGGGCCTTAAACATAATTTTAAATGCTGTAACATTTGTGCCACTATTGTACCAATATATCTTGCAGGCAAGTCTCAGTTGTAGGTCACAACTTCTTCAGCATGACTTCTCAGTCAGTGAGGGCAGGAGGAAGAGGGAGACCATGTGGAGTTCTCTGGCTTATATATTGCATTATCTGTCAATACTTGGAGTCTCGAGGGTCCACAAGATTTCTCACTATGTCCAACAGTCTCATTTCTTCTCATGGCAAATGACATCATCTATGTGGCTTATTCAGCTTCTTAGCCATGTCCCTTCAACAGGGCATATCGTCTGGCCACAACTGGTTTTTTGTCCATATCAACCAACCAAAGGGACACCAACCTCCTTATGTGCTGTCAGATGCTAATCTAAACTGCCTACTAATTTCACTAAAGAGACCTAACTTCTACCACATCTTTTTTTGTTTGTTTTTTGAGACAAAGTTTCTTTGTGTAACAGCCCTCGCTGTTCTGGACTCACTTTGTAGACCAGGCTGCCCTTGAACTCACAGAGATCTGCCTGCCTCTGCTTCCCAAGTGCTGGGATTAAAGGCATACGCCACTACGCCTGGCTTCCATACAGTTTTTAAAAATACCTTTAGTGTTAGTTATCCCTTCCCATATTTCTGCCTTAACCCTTCTCACTCATCCCTCTCCCTATTTAATCCTCATATTCTAGTTTCCCCATGTCATGACACTATATTCAATTTCCCCATTTTGGGGAGATATTCTCCTCCCCCTGGTCCTTTATTAGGTACAAAACTTCTGTGATTACTCAGATTGTGGCATAGATATAGAAAGCTTAAAAAGGCTAAATCCACATATGAAAGAAAACATACAATATTTGTATTTTTGTGACTGGGTTACTTCACTCAGGGTGATTTTTCTAGCTTCACCCATTACATGCAAATTTGATATTTTCATTTTTTCAAAAGCTTAATAATATTCCATTGTGTAAATGTATCACATTTTCATTCATCAGTTGATATACATCTAGGCTGTTTCCAATTTCTGGCTATTATAAGTAGAGCGGCAATGAAAATGGATGTGCAAGTGTCTCTATAGTAAAATATAGAATTCCTTGGGTATATTCCCAAGAGTGATGTAGCTGAATCTTGAGGTAGATTGATTTTCAGCTTTTTGAGGGAGCTCTACACTGATTTCAGCAGTGGTTGTACCAGTTTGCACTCCCATCAGCAATGAATAAGTGTTCTCCTTTCCCCACATCTCACCAGCATGTGCTGCAATTTGTTTTATTAATCTTGGTCATTCTGACTGGTGTAAGATGAAATCTCAAAATAGTTTTAATTTTCATTTTCTTGATGGCTAAAGATCTTGAACATTTCTTTGTTTTTCAGCCATTTGGGTTTCATGTTTTATGAACTCTGCTTAATTCTGTACCTCTTTTTTTAATGGGTTATTTTTTTTCTTGATGTTCAGAGTTTTTTATCTAGTTTAGATATTAACCCTTTATCAAATATATAACTGGTAAAAAAATAATTCCCAATTTTGTAGTTCAGAGTTTTTTTATCTAGTTTAGATATTAACCCTTTATCAAATATATAATTGGTAAAAAAAAATAATTCCCCATTTTGTAGGCTGCTTTCTGTAGGCTGCTGCTTTGCCTGAATGACAGTGTCCTTTACCATTCAGAAGTTGGTCTTAATGCCTGTGCTAATGGCATCATAAAGTCTTTTCCTTTGCCAATGATTTTAAACTTATTCTCCACTTTCTCTTCTGTCATATTCAGGGTATCTGGCCTTTATGGTGTGATTAGTGATACATTTGGACTTGATTTGTGTGCAGGGTGATAGATATGAAACTTCTATTTTCATGTGTCTGCATGCAGCCATCCAGTTTGACCAACACCATTTGTTGAAGAGGCTGTTTGTTCTCCAGTGTATATTTTTTGGCTTCTTTGTCAAAAATCAGGTGTCCATAGGTGTATGGGGTTATATCTGGGTATTCAATTTTATTTCATTGATTAACATATCTGTTTTTATATCAATACCATGCTGCTTTTATTATTATAGATCTGTAATACAACTTGAAATCTGGGGAGTGAAATTCTCCAGTAGTTCTTTCATTATTCAGAATTGTTTTAGCTATCCTGGGATGTTTGTTTGTTTGTCTCCATATGAAGTTGATATGATAGTATACATAGTGAGCCCAAAAATTCCACCAGAGAACTCTTACAGCTGATAAACACCTTTAGCAAGGTGGCTGGATACAAAATTAATTTTAAAAAGTCAGAATCTCTTTTTATACAACAAATAAATGGGCTGAGAAAGAAATTAGGGAAACAACATCCTTTACAATAGCCACAAATGATATAAAATACCTGGGGGTAACTCTAACCAAGCAAGTGAAAGGCCTGTATGACAAGAACTTCAAGTCCTTGAAGAAAGAAATTGAAGAGCTGGGGGCCAAGATGGCAGTGACCTACACTGACGCATTTTGGACATGGGAGAAAAGAGCCATAAAAAACACAGAGTTATTGGACACTGTGCAAAAACCGGAGGGGCTAGACCCTCCGGGAACACTCACAGCTCCCAAGGGACTGTTAAAAGTCCCAGGGTAAGGCTCTCCCCCCATCTCTCTCAGACACGGAAGCCACTAAATCCGGGATTCGGGAACTCCCATTTGGAGAGGCGCCTGGTAAGATTGACCCCAACTCACGGCAGGCAGAATCAGAGGCCACATGGCGATCGCCCACTAGCCTACTGGGCTCCCCAAACCTCAGGAAGACCTTATAGCTACTTAGGAAACTTTGCGGGATAGTAGAAGTCTTAGCAAGGAAGAAACAGGGCGCTCAGCAGGTGGTCCGCAGCCGCTCGAGCCGCGGAGGATCCGAGAGAGCGGGAAGCCGGCGGGCAGACTAGTCAGGGTGGGAAGCAGGCACAGGCGGACAGGAGGGGCCAGGGCTCTGCGCACCCATGGCAGAGCAGTTGGGGAGGGAGGCCGGCACAGGCGGCGTGAGGGGCCAAATCCCTGCGCACCCACGGCAGAGCAGTTGGGGAGGGAGGCCAGCACAGGCGGCGGGAGGGGCCGAATCCCCGCACACCCACGGCAGAGCAGTTGGGGAGGGAGGCCGGCACAGGCGGGCGGGGTCAAGGGGCCAGGCCTGTGGCAAGAAGCCTAGTGAGAAACCAGAAGTCAGGGGACCATAGCTGTATTCTGGAAAATCCAGACATATTAGGTGTGGAGCTGGGCCCTGTCAGCCTCCATGACGACAAACAAAGCCCACAGAATCTGTGCCTGGGCAAGCAGGTACATACCATCAGAACCATTACAGGCTGATAACTCAGTGTGCAACATAGAGAAGTCTGAATTGTGAGCAGTGAAACAATCCCAGACCATTACTCACTACCTGGGCATAGGCTGCACCAGCTCACAGTGCTTCAGGCTATTAAAACCACAGTGACCCTGAGATCCCCCTGTAAGCAACGACAGATAGCCAAGCAACTTGTCCCCTGCACCAAAGCATTCCCTGTGGATCCAAGCACAGAAAAAGACAAGAACAGAGAGCTAGACGCATCCATATGGCCAAAGGTCCAAGAAAAAATAGAAATCAAGGAAATATGACTCCAACAAAGCAGAATTATCCTAGCTCATCCAATTCGGATGACCTCACACCAACAGAAACACATGAAAACGATGAAAATTCTGCATTATGGAAAGTGATAGAGTCCCTTCAAGAAGAACTTAAATCTATGAAGGAATTCAAAGAAGCCACAATTTTACAAGTCAAAACAACGAACAACACCATTAAAGAACTCCAAGCCAAGGTGACAGAGCTTGAACAGGAAAAGGACAAAGCAATGAAAGATTTTCAGACAAAAACAAGCAAGCTTGAGAAGGAAATGTACAAAACGAACAATACCATACAAGACATGAAAATAGAAATAGAAACAATAAAGAAAACACAGTCAGAGTTAAAAGAGGAAGTGGAGAATCAAGGGATGAGAACAGGAACTACGGATGTGAGTATCAAAAATAGGATGCAAGAGATGGAAGACAGGATCTCAGGCATGGAAGATTCGATGGAAGAAATCAGTACAACATCCAAAGAAAATGAGAAGGCTAAAAAATCTCTCACCCACAACATCCAAGAAATCAAGGACTCAATGAAAAGACGGAACCTAAGAATCATACGTATAGAGGAAAGAGAAGACTCCCAACTCCAAGGTCCAGGAAATATCTTCAACAAAATCATAGAAGAAAACTTCCCAAACCTGAAAAAAGAGATGCCAATAAAAATCCAAGAGTCTTACAGAACACCGAACAGAGTAGATCAGAAAAGAAACTCCTCTCGCCACATAATAATTGAAACATCAAATGTACAGAACAAAGAAAGAATATTAAAAGTTGTAAGAGAAAAAGGTCAAGTCACATACAATGGCAGACCCATCAGAATTACACCTGACTTCTCCTCAGAAACTTTAAAAGCTAGAAGGGCCTGGACAGATATCCTACAAGTCCTGAGAGATAACAGGTGCCCAGCCAGACTACTATACCCAGCAAAACTCTCTATCAACATAGAAGGAGAAAACAAGATATTCCATGACAAAATCAAATTTAAACAATATCTACCCACAAACCCAGCCCTACAGAAAATCCTAGAAGGAAAATTGCAACCCAGAGAAGAAAACTTCACCCAAGAAAACAAAGGGAATAGAAAACCCCTCAGCAACTAAACCAAAAGAGGCACAGGACCATCACCTATACCAAACTAATGGGAAATAACAACCCCAGGTCACTAATATCCATCAACATCAATGGACTCAACTCCCCAATAAAAAGACACAGGTTTACAGAGTGGATCCGCAAGCAAGACCCGTCCTTTTGCTGCATACAAGAAACACATCTCACTACCAAAGATAGACACTACCTCAGAGTAAAGGGCTGGGAAAAGGTTTTCCAAGCAAATGGACCCAGGAAGCAAGCTGGAGTAGCCATCCTAATATCAAACAAAACAGACTTCCAACTGAAGTTAATGAAAAAAGACAAAGAAGGGCATTATATACTCATTAAAGGGAATATTCATCAAGAGGAAATCTCAATACTGAATATCTATGCCCCAAATACAAAGGCACCTACTTTCATAAAAGAAACACTTCTAGGGCCGGAGAGATGGCTCAGCCGTTAAAGGCTAGGCTCACAACCAAAAGTATAAGAAACATTTCTAAAACTTAAATTGCACGTAGATCACAACACATTAGTAGTAGGAGACTTCAACACCCCACTCACAACAATGGACAGATCATCAAGACAGAAGACAAACAGAGAAATATTGAGTCTAACAGAGATCATGAAACAAATGGACCTAACAGATATCTACAGAACGTTTCACCCAAACACAAAGGAATACACCTTTTTCTCAGCACCCCATGGAACCTTCTCCAAAATCGACCACATAGTTGGAAACAAAGATAGTCTCAATAGATACAAGAAAATTGAAATAACACCATGTATCTTATCAGACCACCACGGAATAAAGCTGGTCTTCAACAGCAAAAGAAACAACAGAAAGCCTACACACACATGGAAATTGAACAGCTCCTTACTGGATGACCACTGGGTCAGGGAAGAAATAAAGAAGGAAATCAAAGATTTCTTAAAATCCAACGACAATGAAGACACAACATACCCAAACCTTAGGGATACAATGAAAGCTGTGCTACAAGGAAAGTTCATAGCACTAAGTGCTTTCAAAAAGAAAATTGTGACAGCTCATATTAGTGAATTAACAGCTAAGCTGGGTGAATTGGAAAAAAAAGAAGCAAACACTCCCAAGAAGAGCAGAAGGCAGGAAATCATCAAACTTAGGGCTGAAATCAACAACTTAGAATCAAAAAGAACTATACAAAGAATCAATGAAACCAAGAGTTGGTTCTTCGAGAAAATCAACAAAACAGACAGACCCCTAGCCAAATTAACTAAAAGGCAAAGGGAAAGAACACAAATCAACAAAATCAGAAATGAAAAGGGAGAAATAACAACAGACATTGAGGAGATTCAGAAAATATTTGGGTTCTACTTTAAAAATTTATATTCCACCAAATTTGAAAACCTAAGCGAAATGGACAATTTCCTCGATAAATTCCACCTACCAAAACTAAATCAAAATCAGATTAACAGCTTAAACAGCCCAATAACACCCAAGGAAATAGAAACAGTCATTAATAATCTCCCAACCAAAAAAAGCCCAGGGCCAGATGGCTTTAGCACGGAATTCTACCGGACCTTCAAAGAGGAACTAATACCATTACTCTTCAAACTCTTCCACCACATAGAAACAGAAAGAACACTGCCAAACTCATTCTATGAGGCCACTGTCATTCTGATTCCTAAACCACACAAAGACCCAACAAAGAAAGAGAACTTCAGACCAATCTCCCTCATGAACATAGATGCAAAAATACTTAATAAAATACTAGCAAACCGAATTCAAGAACACATCAAAAGTATCATACATCATGATCAAGTAGGCTTCATCCCAGGAATGCAGGGATGGTTCAATATACGAAAGTCTATCAATGTAATTCACCATATAAACAAGATGAAAGAAAAAAACCACATGATAATCTTGCTAGATGCAGAAAAAGCATTTGACAAAATCCAACACCCATTCATGCTAAAAGTTCTGGAGAGAACGGGCATACAAGGACCATACTTAGAAATAATAAAGGTAATATACAGCAAGCCAGTAGCCAACATCAAATTAAATGGAGAGAAGCTTGAAGCATTTCCTCTGAACTCAGGGACAAGACAAGGATGTCCACTTTCACCATATCTCTTCAATATAGTACTTGAAGTCCTTGCTAGAGCAATAAGACAACTAAAGGTGATCAAAGGGATAAACATTGGAAATGAAGAAGTCAAATTATCCCTATTCGCAGATGATATGTTAGTATACATAAGCGACCCTAAAAACTCCACCAAAGAACTCTTACAGCTGATAAACAACTTCAGCAAGGTGGCTGGATACAAAATTAACTCAAAAAAAATCAGAAGCCCTTCTTTATATAACAAACAAATATACCGAGAAAGAAATAAGGGAAACAACCCCCTTCACAATAGCCACAAACAACATAGAATACCTGGGGATAACTCTAACCAAGCAAGTAAAGGACCTGTACAACAAGAACTTCAAGCCCCTGAAGAAAGAAATGGAAGAGGCCTTTAGAAGACGGAAAGATCTCCCATGCTCATGGATAGGTAAGATCAACATAATAAAAATGGCTATCCTACCAAAAGCAATATATAGATTCAATGCAATTCCTATCAAAATACCAACACAATTCTTTATAGACCTGGAAAAAGCTATTCTCAACTTCATATGGAACAACAAAAAGCCCAGAATAGCTAAATCAATCCTGTACAATAAAAAAGCATCTGGAGGTATCACCATCCCAGATTTCAAGCTGTACTACAGAGCAACAGTAATAAAAACAGCATGGTACTGGTATAGAAACAGACCAGTGGATCAATGGAATCGAATTGAAGACCCAAACATGGACCCACACACCTATGGCCAACTAATCTTTGACAAAGAATCCAAAACCGCACAATGGAAGAAGGACAGCATCTTCAACAAATGGTGCTGGTCCAACTGGATGTCCACTTGCAAAAGAATGAAATTAGACCCATACCTATCACCTTGTACCAAACTTAAATCCAAGTGGATCAAAGACCTTAACATAAGGCCGGCCACACTAAATGTACTAGAAGAAAAAGTAGGAGAAACCCTCGAACTCATTGGCACAGGTGACAACTTCCTGAACAGAACACCAACAGCTCAGGACCTGAGATCAACAATCAATAAATGGGACCTCATGAAACTGAAAAGCTTCTGTAAGGCAAAAGACACTGCCATTCGAACAAAACGGCAACCAACAGATTGGGAGAAAATCTTCACCAACCCCACATCTGATAGAGGGCTATTATCTAAAATCTACAAAGAACTCAAGAAACTAAATTCCAAGAAACCAAATAATCCAATCAAAAAATGGGAGACAGAGCTAAATAGAGAATTCACAAAGGAGGAATCCCTAATGGCCGAGAGACACCTGAAGAAATGCTCAACATACTTAATCATAAGAGAAATGCAACTTAAGAGGACCCTGAGATTCCATCTAACACATGTCAGAATGGCTAAGATAAAGAGCTCAAATGACAGCACATGCTGGCGAGGGTGTGGAGAAAGGGGAACCCTACTCCATTGCTGGTGGGAGTGCAGGCTTGTGCAACCACTATGGAGGTCTGTCTGGCGATATCTTAGAAATCTTGGAATAACCTTGCCTCAGGACCCAGCCATACAACTTCTGGGTATACACCCAAAGGACCTCTCACGGAGACATAGGGAAATCTCCTCATCTATGTTCATAGCAGCCTTATTTGTAATAGCTAGAAATTTGAAACAACCCAGATGTCCCTCAACTGAAGAATGGATTAAAAAACTGTGGTACATCTATACAATGGAATGTTACTCAGCTATCGGAAACAATGAAATCATGCAATTTGCAACCAAATGGATGGATCTAGAGAAGTTCATCCTGAGTGAGCTAACCCAGACTTAGAAGGATGCACATAGCATCTATTCACTTATAGTAGGATTTTAGCTATATCGTACAGGATATCTGTACTACAACCAACACACCAAAAGGAACATGGACATAAACTTTTTTTTTCTTTTTCTTTTTCCTTTTCCTTTTTTTCTTTTTCTTTTTCCTTTCCTTTTTCCCTTTCCCTTTTCTTTTTCCTCTCTTTTTTTGTTGTTATTCTTTGTTTTTGTGGGTTTGTGTGTTTGTTGGTCTTTTTTTTAGTATTCCCCCAGTAGCAAGGAGACACCTTTCACTGGCAGTACTGCCTCGTAGGCCCCCGGTGAATGAAGAGGCTCTTGGCCCTCATATGACTCCTGATCTGTGGTGAGAGACTGTTATGCAGGGACACTCCACCCCAGAGGAACAAGACGGAAGGGTCAGGGGGTAGAGCATGGGAGGGTGGGGCTGGGAAGCGGGAAAAGAGGACAATATGATAAGGATGTAACCTGAAGCAACAAACAAATAAATTTATTAATTTAAAAAAAAAGCAGGAAGCCGGGCAGTGGTGGCGCACGCCTTTAATCCCAGCACTTGGGAGGCAGAGGCAGGCAGATCGTTGAGAGTTCGAGGCCAGCCTGGTCTACAAAGTGAGTCCAGGACAGCCAGGGCTACACAGAGAAACCCTGTCTCGAAAAACCAAAAAAATAAAAAATAAAAAATAAATAAAATAAAAAAGCAGGTAACAATGCTAAAACACTATAAATAAAATAAAGGATACAGCCATACAACCCGGTTTTATAAACGTCCAAGTGTCGAAAAAACGTAGAGCTAAGGTAAAATACATGAGAATTGTGGTGTTAACCCATGCCTTTAACTTCAGCAGAGATGGGAGGAGCACCATAGAGTTAGTGGTCTTATAAATTCTAGAGTTACACGGAACAGGGTGGTGAGGGTGCACACCCTTAATCCCATCATTCAAGAAGAGTACACCCTTAATCCCAACACACTAGAGACAGAAACAGGCAGATCTCAGAGCTCAAGGTCAGCCTGATACAAAACAAACTCTAAATAGAGAAAAACTTCGATACAGGAGTGGTGGAACACATCTTTAATCCCTTCAGATGGGAACCACAGGTCTCTGATCCCAATAATTAGAATGCAGAGACACACACATAGGATTTGGAAAGACCTAAGTTTAAAAGCTACTTACAAAAGGCCTACTCAATACAAACAAGCTGTCCTTTGAGATCTCAAAATATATACACTAAAGCTGGTTTAGCTCCAAAATAACAAAATAATTTCTTCTTTAACCCAGATTGAAAGATAACACTTTATATATGGTCAAAAAACCAAATTTGCTTCAGGAGAAATATTACCTAGCCCCCCCCCCAAAAAAAGAGGGTAATTGTCCCAGAGTTAGGATTAGGGCAGGGCTCTGTTCTTATCTTTCCAGGAGAATCAAAGCATCCATTCAAGGAACCCAGGGACAACTGGACAACGGAAACCTCAGCAGAAAACAGAATCAGACACCAAAGAAGACGAGTGACCCAGTTGATTCAGCCTGACAGACTCCCTCAATAGCTGTCTCCATCAAAAGCCTACAACCACAACAACTCAATATCACTAAGACCGTTCAGCTCTACACAAGGCCCCAGCCAGAACCTCAGTAAAGCCTGCAAGATCAGCTTCTGCCTACAAACTCCTTAGGACATCTAAACAGCTGAGAACAGAAGGACTGAACATAAAAGGATTGTACTAACATTTTTAACCATTTTTCCATTTTGGTTCGGGACCCAAACAGGTTTACTACGACCCAAATCAGCAGGAAGTCATTTTAAGAGAGTGACGTCCCATGCCCAGAGGGTGGGGAGGGTGTTTCTCCGCCCCCCGTTTTTGGTTATTTGAAGGATAACTGAATACTCTGTTATTTAGGGGAAGAGATTAGAAGCTGTTAAATGGTCCTGTTTAATGGGTTTTGGAGGTTAGACCCAGGGACTTCCTACTTTTCCATTTCTGTATCCTTCTTTTTCTCCTATGTAGGAGTGCATGGACTTGAGAAAAATGAGACATAGACATAGCATAGGAAGGACCAAGAAGAAGGGACAGATTATTGAATATGCCCTTATACCTTTGTATATTGATACAAATTTAGTAGTATATTTGGCTAAAGTGGTATTGACCATTGTTTATTGGGCAAAAATAAGATCGTATTGGACTACATCGGTATTGATCTTTGTATATTGATACAAAATTAAGAGTATATTTAGCCACAATTGAATAGATCTTTGTATATTGATACAAAATTAAAGGTAACACTTCCTAATGGTATCATACCTAGAGATACGTAAAAATAAAATGTGAAGCTCTGGCCTCTTGATACCAATCGTCTAAAACTGTTTAGAATAGTTAAGAAAAACAAACTCCTAGTAATGCAAACATGTCACATTGCTAGCTACTATGACAGTCTATCACAGATATTCTCTAAACTACTCAGTAATCAAGTTGTTAAGAGACAAGCACATTTGCTTATCTAAATACAAGAGATGGATAAGGCATCTTCAAAAACCCCAAGAGATCTGCAGAATATGGCATTCAAAGATGTTATCTTAAATTAAGATTTTTTTTTATATCGAGACATATCAGCTCCTGACAGCACCCCCTATTCTACCCCAAGTAGAAGATAAGCATCGAAGAATCTCCAGTGTGAGATGGTTGAATTAGTGGCAAGCCTATCTCTTGGCATGAAAAAACTCCTTGCTTCAACTGCAGACAGACTGCTGTCCAAAAAGGACAAAACTTGGTAGCAGGGAAGTCGACAGCCTAGCTCTGCCAAGACAGGTTAGGTAAGTCCTTCATAATTCCTGCTCTACAATCAATGTCTGTCAGAGAAACAGGACCAAAAGGCTGAAGACTGATGCTGGAATGTGTGGAGAGAAAAGGGGAACTGTCCAGGCAGTCACTGGTTTGTCATTTCTTAGTATTGAAAGCTGCAGGCCCTGCACTTCCTATATAATCAGATGTATTTATCCCTCTCAGGTCTCTGAGGTGGTTGAAGAATAGTCAGCTAGAGTCTCATAGTTAAATTTTGAGTTGTTTAGGAATCAAGAGGGCATTCTAGATCTAAGAAGATGGTTATAATAGTGATGCAAGTTAGTATGAAAGCTAAGTCAGTTATAGAACTTTAAATTCATGGAGATGGTTAGATGGTAGAATGTTAAAGTCAGGGGCCAAATATGTATGAACTGGACATTGGGAAGGTATACTGGGCCATTTAACTCTCATAAATGTGGCATATTTATTTCTGTTGTTTTGTATAGTATTTACTGTTATTAGAGAAGGAACCATTTGTTGGACTGAAAGGGGAAGCTGTTGGGGGGAAGAGAGTGGAAGGGTGGGACAGGAAGGGGGAATAGGGAAGGGTTTGTGACTGAGATGTAACTTGAAGAAAAAAAATAAAGTATTTAATAAAAAAAAAGAAATTGAAGAGGCCATCAAAAGATGGAAAGATCTCCCATGCTCATGGATAGGTAGGATCAACATAATAAAAATGGCCACCCTGCCAATGCAATATACAAATTCAATGCAATTCCTATCAAAATACCAACACAATTCTTTATAGACCTGGAGAAAGCACTCCTCAACTTCATATGGAATAACAAAAAAAAAAAAAAAACAGAATAGCTAAATCAATCCTGTACAATAAAAAAAAAAAATCTGGAAGTATCATCATCCCAGATTTCAAGCTGTACTTCACAGCAATAGTAATAAAAACATCATGGTACTGGTATAGAAACAGACCATTGGATCAATGGAATCGAATTAAACACCCAGAAATGAACCCACACACCTATGGTCATTTAATTTTTCACAAAGAAGCCAAAACCATACAATGGAAAAGGACAGCATCTTCAACAAATGGTGCTGGTCCAACTGGATGTCCATTTGTAAAAGAATGAATCTAGACCCATACTTATCACCTTGTAGAAAACTTAAGTCCAAGTGGATCAAAGACCTTAACATAAGGCCGGACACACTAAATCTATTACAAGAGAAAGTGATGAAAACCCTCGAACTCATTGGCACAGATGGCAACTTCCTGAACAGAACACCAACAGCTCAGGATCTAAGACCAACAATCAATAAATGGGACCTCATGAAACTGAAAAGCTTCTGTAAGGCAAAAGACACTGTCTTCTGAAGAAAATGGCAACCTACAAATTGGGGGAAAAAATCTTCACCAACCCCATATCTGACAGAGGGCTAATATCCAAAATTTACAAAGAGCTCCAGAAATTAAATGCCAAGAAACCAAATAATCCAATCAAAAAATGGGGAACACGGGCAGTGGTGGCGCACGCCTTTAATCCCAGCACTTGGGAGGCAGAGGCAGGCGGATATCTGTGAGTTCGAGGCCAGCCTGGTCTACAAAGTGAGTCTAGGACAGCCAGAGCTGTTATACAGAGAAACCCTGTCTCGAAAAACCAAAAAAAAAAAAAAAATGGGGAACAGACCTAAGCAGAGAATTCACAAAGGAGGAATCCCTAATGGCCAAGAGACACTTGAAGAAATGCTTAGCATCCTTAATCATCAGAGAAATGCAACTCAAGATGACACTGAGATTCCATTTCACACCTGTCAGAATGGCTAAAATCAAAAGCTCAAAAGATTGCCAGGTGGTGGTAGCACATGCCTTTAATCCCAACACTTGGGAGGCAGAGGCAGGCAGATCTTTGCGAGTTCAAGGCCAGCCTGGCCTACAAAGTGAGTCCAGGACAGCCAGGGCTACACAGAGAAATCTTGTCTCGAAAAAAACAAACAAAAGCTCAAATGACAGCACATGCTGGCAAGGTTGTGGAGAAAGGGGAACCCTCCTCCATTGCTGATGGGAGTGCAAGCTTGTAAAACCACTATGGAAATCAATCTGGTGATATCTTAGAAAACGTGGAATAGCTCTGCCTCAAGACCCAGCCATACCACTTCTGGGTATACCTCCAAATGATTCCTCACCAAATCACAAGGACTTTTCCTCATCTATGTTCATAGCAGCCTTATTTGTAATAGCTAAAAGCTGGAAACAACCCAGATGTCCCTCAACCAAGGAATGGATTAAAAAAAAAATCTGTGGTACAGCTACACAATGGAATACTACTCAGCCATCAGAAACAATGAAATCATGCAATTTGCAGCCAAATGGATGGAATTAGAGAAGCTCATCCTGAGTGAGCTAACCCAGACTCAGAAGGATGCACATGGCATCTATTCACTTATAAACGGATTTTAGCCATATAGTACAGGATAACTATACTACAACCAATGCACCAAAGGGAACTGGAACATAGACTTTGTTTCCTGTCCATGAGACACTTTGCCATAGTGGTGCTGCCTTGTAGGCCCTAGTGTATGAGGAGGCCCTTGAACCTCATATGACTGCTGAACTGGGGCAGGGAACTGTTATGTAGGGACACTCCACTTCAGAGGAGTGGGATGGAAGGGAGAGGGGGTAGAGGGTGGGTGGTGGGACTGGGAGGGGCGGAAAGATGAGATGTAAACTGAGATGGAGATGTAACCTGAAGTAATAAATAAATATTTTTTAAAAAGTGTTCCAAACATAAAAACGTCTTAGGGACATTCACATTCCAACCACAACAGTTCAGTATTTTATAAATACAAGATATTTGATATATTTGTCTAGCTCATACTTCTATAAAGGCTCAGTGTCATAGCATTAGCTTCTGTATGGACTGCTGAGATCCACATGGCAAGCAGCATTTCAATAGTAGAAGCATGTATGAGAGGGAAAGATCATATGGCAATATAGGAAATCAGAGAATGATTCAGGATGTGGTTTGCTCTTTTATGACTTAATCTTGTATGAGAACAAGAATTTGTAACAAGGGCTTTTATTATTTTTGTTTTAATACTCAAATTATTTTTCTATACTAAATACCTCTTTGTCCCTTCCAACCCCTCAACACTAGGTGCGAGAGAAGGAAGGGTAAAGGGGAAATAGCCATAGGTCTCTTCGAGCTACTTCCTGCTGATTAGAGTTGTCAGGTTCTTTGGGGGCAATACCAGTCTCAGTAGTTACAATATTCAGAAGTCCAGCAAACCAGGAAACAGTGGCAAGAAGATCCAATAGCAGTTTCAGGGGAGCAACAGTAGCGGGGATAGCAGCAACCTCTTTCATCTTTGTAGTTCCCCCTTTCTTCTTTGTAGCACCCCTCTCCTCCAGCCTCTTTTCCCTCTCACAAGTCCTCTGAGTTGAACAGCTGGCTAAGCCCTTGCCAGTTCATGGTGTTAACTGAAGCAGCCTCATACCTGGGATTAAACAAAAACATTCTCATAACTGGTTTTTTTTTTAAATAAACTCTTACTACAAGAATTCCATGAGAACTACCCCAATTTCCTTTGAAGACAATACCATGTGTTTTTACTAGGTTCTTTTTCTTCCTCTCTCCCTTGCTCCCTCTCCTCATGTCCACTTCTCCCTCCTTTTCCTCCTCCTTCCCGCTCTCATCTGACTGTGTATCTCTGGCTGTCCTGGACTCCCTAAGTAGAAGTAGAACCAGCTAGCTTCAAATTTAGAGATCTGCCTACATCTGCTTGCCAAGTACTTGTACTAAAGATATGGGGCACCATGCCAGGCTTAGGTTCTATGTCTTTAAAGGGCCAACCATTAAGGGAGAATTAGAGAATTACCTCAATCTTTTTTGGTGTAGCCTAAGGTAAGGGACACCTTTCCTAGAGTGCCTTCCTAGACAAGAACCAGAGACCAGAAAAAATGTTAAGGAAACATTTTAGCGAAATCACAGTTTAGGGAAAGGATGTATATCTTGCATAAAAATACAAGGCAAGCCACGTAGGAAAATAACAAAGAACCAGTAGTATCAACTCTTTGTTTAGAAAGGGTTTTATTGAGGTAGGCATGAAAACTGCATTCTGCTGAGGATAACTTTATTGATGAGTGTGAAAACTGCATTCTACCTCCTCAGGCCACCTAAGAAATAAATAATTAATTACATTCTAGTGCTTTTGGTATAATTTTATAGTCTGTTAAAGGATGTTCTGTGTGGTCCAAAACTCAGCATGGATGTTTGAGGTAGGAGATGACTAACCAAACTTATTGCCACAAGTTTGTTTTTCAGATATTGCTAGTTTGGGACCAGGAAAGAACAGATAATTATTTGTCATCAGTCCATCATTTAGTTTTGCGGGTAACTTAGGACTCCAAGTTGTTCTTCTAGTTTATTTCATAACTAAGCAGTGAAAAATAATGTGAGGACTGCCTAGTGAAACACTGGCATTTGAAAGTTTTGAGCTACTTCTTTAAGAATCTTTCTTCTCCTTTAATCCTAGCACTTGGGGGGCAGAGGCAGGTGGATCTCTGTGATTCAAGGCCAGCCTGATCTACAGAGTGAGTTCCAGGACAACCAAAGCTACACAGTGAAACCCTGTCTCAAAAAAAATAATAAATAAACAAACAAGCAAAAAAGTCCCAAAAAAACAAAACATATCTGTCTTCTCTCCCATTTCCTTAATTCTTTGCCTACCTATCATGAAGATGCTGTGCTAGAAGCTTAGAGAGACATTTTTGTATTTTTCCACAAGGTCAGAATTTATTGGATACATAAATTCAGAAGTTACATTGATTTTATTGGCTATGGTTTGGCAAATAGCTCCAATTTACTTTGATAATTGGCTGTTGGAAAAAATGGAATCTTTTGCCGGGCGTTGGTGGCGCACGCCTTTAATCCCAGCACTCAGGAGGCAGAGGCAGGCGGATGTCTGTGAGTTCGAGGCCAGCCTGGTCTACAAAGTGAGTCCAGGACAGCCAGGCTGTTACACAGAGAAACCCTGTCTTGAAAAACCAAAAAAAAAAATGGAATCTTTTATTTCAATCTTAACTACTAATATTAATCCTCAGATCATGCATCAATACTTCACACAATAATAAACAAATATGAAGGTTGTAGAATGACTAAAAGGGGTTAAAGAGGCTGCAGCATTCATAGATACCATCTTGAAGTTATAAGAAGAGAGCTGATGCAAACTCCAATGAAGAATCTATAGGGGACCAGATATATGTCTTATGAAGCACAACATAGAGCTGTTTTTAGTTGCAGAAATGTCAGATGCAGTTCCACATGACAGGACATTTCACCTGTCAGTTTTAAGTGGGCGAAGTGTCACAGGCATAGGAGAAACTAGAAAATGCACTACAGGTTGAGCTCAGGAACAGAGGCAGAGTCTTTTGATGTGGCAAATTTCCTGGACAAGGCTCATGACAAGTGACCTTGTGACTGGTTAGTGTGCCTACCACATTTTGGTCTTGAGGTCCTCTTTCTTTTACAGTCCCAAGTGAGGGGGTTCTGTGTGATGGAATTGATAAGTTCATGTGTCTGGTAATTCTGGAATGACTTAATACATTTGGGGACATCATTTACTGGATTAAATAAATTATCATTTTGTGCCTTTTCATGTGTTGTCAGATAGTGGTTGTAACTTGTGTAAACAAGATACAGAGTCATTCTCTTTTGGTTCTTATACTCAAAATGGACTATCTCAGGTTGAGATTGTTGCTTTATCAAATTGAATAATTTAAGACTAAGGTCAGCTTCTTACCCTCTCTACCATAACACCTCAATATCACCACACTCAGTATCAGTCCTCCAACACATGAAACCCTAAGAAAAAATTCATCCAAACCAAAGCTACGTGTTACTAGGGATGCCAATGAAAATTGTCTTTCCAAGGTTCTTGGGTGGATAGGAATAATGTTAAGACTATACATGAGTGGGGTTGGATCTGAGTTCACAAGAGGAGGTAGTCTGTTTTTGACTGTATAGCCAGGACCACAGGCAGCAGCAAGTCAATATTAAACAGGTATACTTGGTTTGGTGTTTCCATACTGTTTCTCAACCTCTTATGGGCATTCCAAAATGTCCATAGATGTGTGCCTGTGAAATGAGAGCTAGATATCTCTTATTTCACCAGATTACTTCCTGGTTACTCTCAGGTGATACTATCTATACTGGAGTTACAAAATACTAATAACTTCCTCAACTTTTATGAAGGACCCAAGGTAGAAAACCACTTCATAGCCGGGTGTGGTGGTGCACACCTTTAATCCCAGCACTTGAGAGGCAGAGGCAGGTGGATCTCTGTGAGTTCAAGGCCAGCCTGGTCTACAGAGTGAGTTCCAGGACAATCAGGTATACACAGAGGAAACCCTGTCTCGAAAAACCAGAAGAAGAAGAAGAAGAAGAAGAAGAAGAAGAAGAAGAAGAAGAAG
>CAJQZJ010037449.1:358047-375941 GCA_907164525.1 Lophiomys imhausi
GAAGAAGAAGAAGAAGAAGAAGAAGAAGAAGAAGAAGAAGAAGAAGAGAAGAGAAAAGAAAAGAAGAAAGAGAAAACCACTTCATTTGACCCAGATCATACTGAACTACCATGCTCCAATCTTCTTCTTGGTGCTTTTTAAAAAATCTTTATGTAGACCATACTAACATCTATCTAGTCAGCATACTTTCATTTGAATTTATTGACAATGTTGAAAATATACCAGAAAAAAAATGTAAATAGAACAACTTTATTTATGTTTTGTATTTACTTTCCACATATTTTTGATAATCCCTTTTAATAGGTCTTCTTTGGCAATGTGGATTCATCTGGGATTAAGCACAATAGTTTTAATCCTCCAATTATTGCTCGGTATATCCGTTTGCACCCCACTCATTCTAGCATCCGCAGTACTCTTCGAATGGAATTAATGGGCTGTGATTTAAATAGTAAGTGTCAAGTCATCCCATATTATTTCCTTTCCTAACCATAAGTAGAATAACTACCTGTTTTAGTTATCTTGAGACTTTGGGGAGGGGGATTTCTATCTCAGAATACAGAACTGCCAGTGCTAAAACCATTTACAGTCCTGAAACAACCAAAATAACAACAACAAAAAACCCCAGGAGTTTCTTACTGCAGTTATATTAGTCATAGGGTTCTCCAGAAGCAATTATCTCCTATTCTTCTATCAACATGGAAAATTAAAATCAAGCAGAACTAAGTACAACTGAGCAGAAAAACTGGGTATTTTAGCAATAACAGCAATTGTGTAAAAATTAATACCTAAAAGTTACCATGAGGACAATATCTCTAGAGGATTCAAGGCAGTGCAGTGAAACCTAGGCTGCAGCCTACCCATGTGACATCACTATGCTTTCATTTCTTTGAGGTTGCAGCATACCATTGGGAATGGAGACTAAAGTAATATCAGATACACAAATTACTGCCTCATCCTACTTCACCAATATGTTTGCCACGTGGTTTCCTTCACAAGCTCGACTTCACCTCCAGGGAAGGACTAATGCCTGGCGACCTCAGGTAAAAGCAACATATTTACCACTTAACTAATAAAAACAGAGAATAGATCCTGGGAAAACAGGAGAAGCCTTTGTTTTTTCATAGGTATATATGTTCACTGTTCCTTAGAGGAATGTTTAGGGAGGTCAACAATGCCCCACAGACATTTAGTTGATGTACCATATGATTTTACACAGCATTTGCTGGAAGAGAAATGATCCTTAATGAACTACCTAGATGAAGAATCTCTGGACCCAGTACTAGGCTAACATCTGTGAAATAATCATGGTAGCTAAAGTTCAACCCAGACCTGGTGAGATGATTCAGCAAGTAAGGGTGCTAGTCACCAAACCTGATGACATAAGTGCAATCCTTCGGAGTCACATAGACAAATTGTCCTCAGATCCCCACAAAGGTTCCATGAGCACGCACGCGCGTGCACACACACACACACACACACACACACACACACACACACAGAGACAAATAAGTAAATATCATTTTAAAAAATGTAAAGTTCATAGTATTATTATTTTGAACAAAATAGTTTGACTACTACATTGCCAGAATTTATATTCTAGTAGATAAGGTTCTTAGATTCATTCATCACTTACTAGGAACTTATTAAGTGGGTGACCTGAGAAGATTTAAAAAAAAAGAATTATGGGGGCTGGAGAGATGGTTCAGAGGTTAAGAGCACTGGCTGTTCTTCCAAAGGTCCTGAGTTCAATTCCCAGCAACCACATGGTGGCTCATAACCATCTACAATGAGATCTGGTGCCCTCTTCTGGAGTGCAGGCATACATGTAGACAGAATACTGTATACATAATAAATAAATAAATAAGAATTATGAAAAACTTATCCTTAGGATTCTTGGTACAATAAAGGAGGCAGACAAACCATTATGTACACTGATAAGTGCTGTAATATGGTAAAAAAGATAGTTGTAGATTTCTGAAAGAAAATAATGACAAAGGAGATTTATTCAAATATCTCTTCCTCAGGTGAATGATCAAAAAGAATGGTTGCAAGTAGACTTACAAAAGACAATGAAAGTCACTGGAATAATAACCCAGGGAGTTAAATCTCTCCTTACCAGCATGTTTGTGAAAGAGTTCCTTATTTCTAGCAGTCAAGATGGCCATCACTGGACTCGAGTTTTACACAATGGCAAAGTAAAGGTATGTTCTCATAAGAAAGGCACAGTGTGTATGGTGACTCAAGCCTGTAATCTTTTCACTCAGTTCAAGGCCAACATGGGTTACAGAGTGGGACCCTGCCTTAAAAAAATGAATAAAAGACATAACACCTGTCTTAGATCTTGACATTTTAGAGATAGAACCAGATTGATTTGTGACCACACTCTTAGGACAAAATTTACTAAGTACCTAATTAACAGAACACTGTGAATGACATTATGACAGAACATAGTGACCCCAGGCAAGGAAGTAAAATTTTAAAGGAAAAAAAAAGTATAGCCAAGAGTTGTTTCTCATGGAAGTGGAAGTCATACAGGATAATGGTGAGAATCAAAACTAAAGACACAGAGGTGTGGGTTGTTGGGGTTTTGTTTGTTTGTTTGTTTGTGACAAATGCTTAATGATGCTCCTATGCTCACTAGCAAGGTTAGATTTCCAAACCTTATTAACTTTAACTATAGTTGTCTATATATTCTTCAGTCTTGATCTGGATTTTCTAGATAATTAACAAAGAATGTCAATTATAAGCATTACACAAGGCCTTAGTATGTCATGAGTAATAGGAGTAGCAATAGTTTACGTCATTTGTGGTATTTTGTAATATTTTTTAAATCAAGAATTAACCATGGTGGTGTATGTCAGCTTTCCATTCCTATAATAACCACCTGAGATAACCAACTTAAAATGATGGGCTAATGGTTTATTTAGAACATATGACAAAAACAGCATAAATACCATAATGGAGGTAAATAGAATAACGAGTTCTAAAATTTTAGTATTGTCTTGGAGGTAAAGTATAATATTAAACCATGATAATTTAATATATGTTGTATTTTCAAGAATAAACAGTCAGTAATAGAATAGGTTATAAAACTCCCAAGGTTATAAGACTCCCAAGGTGAAATAAAAAAAAATATAAAACTATAAACTCAACAAATATAAATGAAAGCAAGAAGATGGAGACAATGAAGGTCAAAAAGGAAAAAAATAGCATAATTAGATGTTACATTTGCCAGGCATGGTGGTATATACCTTTAATCCCAGTACTTGAGAGGCAGAGGTAGGTGATTTTCTGTAAATTCAAGGCCAGCCTGGTCCACATAGTAAGTTCTAGGCCAGCCAGTTTACAGAGCAAGACACTATCTCCAGGGCTAGTAAGGTTTCCAAAGTGGAGATATTTATAAGGACTAGTGGAAGGCAGGACTTGAAGTGGCTGTTGGAGGGGCAAGAATGTGGTGTCTCTAAAAAGTAAAAAGTACTGGTAAGTGATGAGGAAGAAGAAATGTTTTGGGGTTACAGAGCATGTAATTTTGGAGTTACATGCCTAAGAGGGATAGCCACCATGGGGGATTGTTGCAGGGGAGTGCAAAGGAAGCAGGAGGTTACCTTGTAATTAAGGAACCCATTATTACTTTCATAGGTGCAGAGAAGACTCAGGGAGTCATTTAGAATAGTCTAAAGGGAGGTCTCACACAACTTAGACTTCAGAGTTGACTTGAATTGTCTAATAACCTCAACTATACTGTCTATAGGGGTGGCCAGTGCTTCCTCAAGGGAATCTAAAACTTGCCACTCCTCTTCAAGAGGGGCTAAACCCAGCCATGTAGATGTAGACTTGTCTCACAAACCCCTAGGCCCACTTTTCATCCCAGGGATCCAAGATAGTGAAGGTGACCATACATTGTGCCAGCCCACAGCAGAGTTGTTGAGGCCATACACCCTATCCTGGCTCAGAATAATGGTACTTACACCTCCAATTTGGACACCCATCCCAGGAGAGGTAATACAGAGGTGCCACTGTACCCCTAAGGCCCTTGAAACTAACTCAATGAGTTTAAAGATAAATATCAGGCCATTATCCAAGTGTATGTATCTAGAAAGTCTAAATCTGATGTGGAAACAGACCATTTGTGCAGTCTTAGCCATAGTAGGGAAAACTTCTACCCATACTGAGAGAGTATCTAGAATAGTAAGAAGATATCTATGTTTCTTGTTAGGAAGCATATATGTGAAGCTTGTCTACCATACTTCCCCTAGATTACCCCAAAGTTTATGTGGGTTGAAGGAAGGAGGGAATTGAAAGGCCTCCTGTGGGGAGGCTTGAGTGCAGGTGGAGCATCCTTGAGTGATAGCTTGAAGGAGGGCAGAAAGGGTGAGATGGAAGAAGAGAATTTGAAGAAAGTGGTAGATATATCAAGACCCATTGTGAAAGGAATTGTGAATTACTGTCTGGAAGGCTTTGCATGAGTGTCAGAGAGACAGTTAGGCTTGGAGGAATGCAGAGAATAGAGGAATGAGGGTAGGGGTGTTACCTGGCCCCTTTATAGCAGGCTTCTAAGTGGAAGCATTTCCCAAAGGTATATCATTAAAGGGCCTGGTAACCATAACAGTGAATAGTGGCCACCTGCTTGAAAAAATAAGAGGCTTCTAGCAGCTTTAGAATTAGAGGCCCATTGGTAATAGATGTACCTACCTTGGTGGTAAGGAAGTCCTTCTCCTGCCAAATGAAGGCACTGTGGTGTAGGATGTGGAATTGCATATTTAGTATCTGTGTATTTGTTGATGGTTTTATCTCGTGCTAAAGTAAGGACTCTAGTGAGGGATGTGAGCTCTGCCTTCTGAGAAGTAGTGCCTGGCAGTAAAGAGACAGACTGGAGATTATGACACAGCCCATTTTGGCTGGAGCCAGTAGAATTTGGAGATAAGCTTCCATGTATGAACAAAGAATAATCAGAACATGATAAAGGGGAAATAGAAAGATGTAGATTTTTCATAGGTAAGAGTTTCAAGTTATCCTAGGCAAGAATGAGTGAGGGTAGTGGCCTTGGAAAGGAGTGTATCAGGGTAATTCTTGAGGACAGGAATCAAGTGAGATATCAGGATTTTCTTGGAGGGTAATATGAAAAAGTTGGAGCTTAGAAGAGGAAAAAGTAGAGAGAGTATTTAGGAGCCAGTTGATAAGAGCCAGTGTGGTGAGGGGACAGAGAAACAAAGGTGAACTTAGAGGCCTCCTGTGCCAGTAGGAAGGCTGCCATCCCCTAACTGTTGTTTCTAGCTGTTTCGAAAGATAGACAACAGAGACAAAGGTGAGTCCTCTCATTTGTCCCCAAATTCCAGAGTTATTCTCCAGTTTTCCGAATGATAAAGGGTTGGTCAAGGCCAGGAAGAGCCAGAGATATGTAGAAGTACCTCTCAGAAACAAGAAAGCAGACATTACTGGCTTAATGGGATCCAGAGGCTCAGTTAAGGGGCCTTTATCTGCTTCATAGAGAGAATGAGCAAGAAGAGCAAAGTTGGGAATCCAGGTTCTGAGGTACCCCACCAGGCAAGGAAGGAGAGAATCTCTTATTTGGTGCTTGGAGGTGTGATGGACTGCAAGTAATGTGTGCCACCAAGAGTGAGTTTGTAGCTGTTGTGAGGATAACAGAAATCCTAGATATTGGACCTGAAGGACAAAAAGTTTAGCTTTGTAAGGGGAGACTCTGTTTCCTTCGGAAGTTAAGAAGTTGATCAGTATGTTGCTGTGACAGTGAGAGCAAATGGCTGCCTAGTAGAAGGTCATTACATAATTGGATTAAGGGGCTGGGAGACAGGTCAAGAGAAAGGTCAGTGGCCAGAGTCTGCTGAAGGGTGTTATCTCAGAACCCCTTGGGGAGGGCAGTCCAAGTAAGCTGAGACACTTTCCCATATCAGGGTCTGCCCAGGTGAAGGCAAAGAGGTCATGTTAACCTGGGTGTAAAGGAATGCTAAAGAAAGCATCCTTAAAATCTAGAACAGTAAAGGAAAATGGTGAGAATTCTAATTTTTTTTTTACTGAAAATACTTTCAGAAAAATTTGAGCATAAAGTTACAGTGCAGTGGTCACCATTATTCACCACACACACACCTTACCAGAAAATGAACATTTCACAGATGAAAACAGTAAGTACTGCACCTTTCTGGACAGTCCCACAAGGGAGTTCATTCCTAGCAGTATGGAAGACTTTCCCATTGAACATCAGCATCTCTAAACTCATGTCTTGCCAATCTCCTGTACAACAATTATAAACTCTCAGTATTTAAATAGCCCACAGAGTCCAGTGTGTTAATGCTGCAGCTTGTGTTGTGCAATGAGTGTGTTAATTGTTTTCCAGATGGAGATGTCGAAGTCAAAGAGAAGCAAAAAGCTTTTCCAGGGTTTTATTAAAACCTTCAAACTTCAGATACAGACACTCAACACACACGCCCTTCTGAAGTGGATGTGAAACTCATCTCTGTATATATACAGCAAATCCCATGAATTATATTATCAATATGTAAATCAGTATTCACACAGCTAAAAAGAAAAAGCTAGGAAATGGCTCAGTTCACCATTTCTTTTTTTAAAAAGTTGGTTTTATTTGTTTGTCAGTTGTTAATAAATGTGAGAACAAAAAAACTAAAATGAAATGCACCAAGGAAATGGCCCCTGAGTTGACCATGGGCCTCCATTTGCACCCATACACCTGCATACAAACAAACATGCACCCACACACCACACCACACCACACCTTTTTTTTTCCTGAGACAGGGTTTCTTTGTGTAGCCCTGGCTATCCTGGAACTCAGTCTGTAGATCAGGCTAGCCTTGAACTTCCTGCTTCTGTCTCCCAAGCGCTGGGATTAGAGGTGTGCATCACCATGTCCAGCCGCACTACACCTTTTAAAGTAAGAAATTATTTGGCAAAGTGAAGTCTAACAGCAAGGAAGTAGTATTAAGGGTTTAGGAGGTTGTTTGTTTCATTTTCATCACTAGGCTGATTAATTAGTCTTCTGGAGTTATGAGATCTCAGTCTGTGATACATGAGAAGCAATATACTATGTAGTATGCAAAGCCTGAGCCCCCCACATAAGAATTGGGCATCATTGGGTGTATAGGAAAGACTGCTGTATTAATAATCCTGAAATCCTAGTCCAGGCAATAAGAATCATCAGGCTTTAGGACAGACAAGATAGGAGTGTTATAGGGCAAGTGACTGGGCTTAAGAATACCCTTATTAAGGAGGCATTATGATAGCTTTTAAGCCTTATCTATGTTTGAAAGAGATATGACATTGAGAGTGACAGGGTAGGAGGTGGAATCCCAGAGTAGGGTCTTAACAGGGGAGATAATGGGAAACCACCGAAGGAAAGGAAGTGTCCCACATACTTTTGCGTCAACAGGAAAGTCTGGAAGAGGATATAGTGTCAGGAAATTCGAGAAGGAGTTGAATGAAAATAAAATAAAAAGTATAATTTAGCCATGATATCCCTACCCAATAACAGTGTTAGGAAACTAGGTATAATAAAGAAAGAGTGAGTTAATCAGGTAACCTCAAAGGGAACAGAGGAGAGGACCTCTAGCCCTGGGCTCCGAGGAGGCCAGCTGTTAACATTCATCTCAGAGATCTGAGAAGGGTAAGTTTTACCAGAGTCAGCCAGAAGAAGTATAGACCAAATAACTCTCAAGAATCTATTAAAAATAACAGTCTTACCTGTTACCTGGACAGTCACCCTAGGCTCCTCCATGGTAATCTTGATGGTTTTGTTGGGGACAGAGGTCCCAGAGCAGTGTCAGTCTTCCAGAAGATCTGAGGGATTTTACTGTAGAAGAAGAGTATGGGGAATTGGCCTACCTTGTTGAGGCTGAGTGGGGAAGTCGACCCTCCAGTGTCCTTCCTGCCTTCCCATAGTTTGTGCATGGCCCTGGCAGCAGGTGAGGTAAAATGTAGTTAGTTCTTTGCCAAGTGATCAGTGTTGCCGCACTCAAAGCAAGCTCCATGTGAAGTCCATTGGTTCCCCATCTTCTTTAGAGGTAGCTTCAGGGCTGCTTCCAGAAGCTATTATTTGTCTATCACAGGGCGCCTTTTCTTTTTTTTTTTTTTTTTTTTTTTTTTGGTTTTTTGAGACAAGGTTTCTCTGTGTAGCCCTGGCTGTCCTGGACTCACTTTATAGACCAGGCTGGCCTCGAACTCACAAAGATCCACCTGCCTCTGCCTCCCAAGTGCTGGGATTAAAGGTGTGCGCCACCACCGCCCGGCTCAGGGCGCCTTTTCTATCTTCTCCTGTTCCTCCCTTCCATTAAACACCTTTAAAATGCTATATTCAACAGATCTCCCTGAGGGTTTGAGGGTCATCATCTAGTCTCTTAAATTTTATTTTTCTAGGAGAGGAATTGAGAGTTGAGGACAAGCATATCCTTTTGAGAATTAGGGTCTAGCTTTGTATACTAAAGGACAGCCTCTGTGGGTTGGTTGGAGAACTCTGCATGATTTTCATCTGTCCTCTAGAAGACTCCCCCCCCCAGTTTACTGAAATTAACAAACTTGTGGGAGTCCTTTTAGAAGCCAGCCAGGAGGCAAATAACCATTTTATTAGGGGTGCCCAGCTAGGGCATTGATTCTCAGCATCAACCTGTTAATTCCACTGGGGATTCACCAAGGGAACTGCCACAGCCCCCATGGTATAGGAAGTATCCATGTGGTGCACATCATTTGTATGGGCTTTTTCCAGACCTTCTCCTTTTCTTCAGGGGTGAGAGTAGACAAAAGCATATCATAGAGGTAAGGCCAGATGAGGCTTTAGGTTTGAGTAAGATACCTGAACTCTTTGGTGAAGTTAGAAGAGAAAGCATCAAGGTACTTTTCTACCTGGGAGAGATCACTTATAGACAAAGGGACATGTACATGGAGTAGTCTATTAGGACCCACAACTTTTCAGAAAGGATAAAGAATATATATATGGAAGCAGGTGTAAGCTGCTAGAGGGAATGAAGGAAGAAAGGGTGAGGCTGAGTAAGAATGAGGAGGTGAAATAGGCTGAGAGGCACCTGTGGGCTAGAGGTGGTGCCCTTTGAGGGTCATGCTAAGGATGTACAGATAGGTTAGGCTGAGGATATGCCTGTGAATGGGGCCGTGTCCTCTACATTAGAATCAAAAGAGCAAAGGTCTCTAGGTTCTGGTCAGCTTTGGGAGGAGGTTTGACCTTTGCCAAGAGAACCTGGTGAGTATGACATGAAGGACAGAGGGTAGAGAAGAATAGAAGGTAAAGAAAACCTGAACACAGGGAATCTTATACTGTTTGCCCATGCATTGACAGAATTGGTCTAAATTAGTGAGAATTTGGTAGTTGAATATGACATTTTCTGGCAATCAAGACAAATTATCAAACTTGTATTTTGGTCAAGCCAAATTGCAGTTGAAAGGGGGAAGGGTTGTTAGATGGTATCTCTAAGTCCTAGAAGGGAAAGAGATTTAAGGTGTCAAGCAAGTTGAGATGAAGGGAAGAGTCCATGATTAATTCAAGGGAGGAAAGGAGACACCATTGAAAAGGTAGTAGTAGAGAATTTCCAGCAGAGCAAAGAGGAAGTGAGACTTAGAAAAGAGGCCATAGGAGTCCTATCATAAGGTGGATTTCAATAGTGTAGGAATGAAGACAGGAAGGGAAAGAGGGTGTAGGGGAGGGAAGGGAAAATGGGTAAGTGCCATAGGGACAGAGTCTCAATCTGAGGGCATTCCCAACAGGAAAGAGACTTGTCGGAGAGATGTCCTGAATCACAGTGGATAGGTGTCCTTTTCCATGTGATGGGTGCCCAGTAGGGCAAAGGAAACTGCTTGAAACACCAGTGTGATTTTTGTTGAGTAGGCTGTAGAGACAGTAAGGCAGCAGGCTCCAAGCAACCCAGTGAAAGAGATAGAAACAGAGCAGGCGGCTCCGAGGAGGCACAAGTGTCAAGGAAAGTCAAGGGAAAATGTGTGGATAGAGTGGGTGGAGGAGAGAAATGACTGGAGAGGTGAAGCTTAAAATTGAAATCTAATATAGTGGGTGGTAGGAGCCAGCAGAAGCAAATGATGTGTACCCAGGATGGTCAAAATCAGCAATTTGGTTCAGTTAGGAAGAGGGGCTAGGCCCTTTGAAAGTTATTCAGTGTTCACTTTGCAAGTTTCAGCAGCAAATGTAAGGGAAGGTGCTGTGAAACCATCAAACTAAATGGCTCCATGGGTAGAAAGAAAGGTTATTGGAGATCAAACTTCCAAGGATACCTGTTGGCGGCAAAAAGAAGCAAAATGGTGGAAAGGCAAGAAGATTTTATATGAGAGTCAACAGGGTGGGGGATCTTTGAGCTGTTGACATTGATCAAGGAACTAGATGTCCTTGCCTGAGGTAGTTGACCTTTGGGGCAGATTAAGGGAGGTTCCTGATAAACAGAAACATGCTGTTAGGAGACCTGCTTTTCTGCCTTTAGGCTTAATTACCTGGTAATAATCATTTTGTTTACTAATCAAAGTCCTTCTGTTGGACATTGTCATTGCCACCAGCACTGCCATTTTTGGGGGGGGGACTGTCTTGGAGTTAGGGGTGAGAGTTTGTGATCCCTCCTGCTCCATCTAAAATGTTGACTGGCTTGATCTTGTACAGATCATCCCCAGGCAACTATAGCTGCTGTGTGTTCATGACTGCATCAGTCCTGTCATGTGCAGAAGACACTGTTGTACTCCACTCTTCCATGATCTCTGGCTCTTACAGTCTTTCTGCCCCCTCTTCTAATATGGTCCCTGAGCTTTAGGCAGGGGTAGGGTTAGGGTGATATAAACGTGGCTGAGTATTCCACAAACACCCTACAGTTTGATCAGTTATGAGTTTCTGCATTAACTGCCATTCACTGGACAAAGACGTTTCTCAGAGTTAGGGTTAGGGTTTGATGAGGACTAAGTACTGCACTAATCTATTGGCATCGAGATAAGAATTTAGAAGGTAGTGTGCTACTATGTCTATTTAGCAAAATAATAGTAGTAGTTCATACCCTGAGGCCTGTAAACTCTCCAACCACGGATTCTTGGAAGGATTTACAGTTCCAGACATACAATTCCTCCTATGGAAGAGGCCTTAAGTCCAATCAGAAAGTTACCTTTGTAACACTTACTCCACTGTTGCACCCATGGGCATATCTTATCATGCTAGTCATTATTGTAGCCCACAAGCTCCATAGCTAGGTAAGACCTATTGTAAATTTTTCTCCCCAGTAGTATGCATAGCAGCTTCAGATACCATGAATGCTAGCAAGCAGGAAGGAAGCTTCCTGTTCAGTACCAACTTGATTTCTCCAAGTCTTGTGACCAAAATGTATGGTATCTTTAACAATAGGGACTTATAATCAAGTTCTGGTGGACAACCAAGAACAATGACAATAGACTGTATCATTTAAGGATACAGGGCCCAAAGGTTAACAGAAAAAGGAGAATAATGAAGGGTCCCATTAAGGTAGAAACTAGGGTAGCAAACCAGGCGGTCTTACTGAACCATGACTCAAACCATCCTTGATGACTTTCTCTTTCTCTCTGCCTACTAGCTATACGTTCCCTTAGTGTGTTCATTGAATCAGTAATAACCCCAGAATGGTCTACATAAAAACAGCATTCTTCTTTGAGAGCAGCACATAGGCCACCTTCTTTAAGAAACAGGAGGTCTAGCCCACTTCTGTTTTGCATAACTACTTCAGATAAGGAGGTTAAGGATTCTTTGAGCTTGGTAATAGAATCTTCTAATACCTGAAGGTCAATGTCTATTGCCTGTCATAGGCTAGCGTAGTACTGTGGTTGCTGAATTAGCGCTGTAGTACCAGTTCCTATTCCAGCTGCTATTCCCATACCCATCAATACGGCCAAGGTAATGGTTACAGGTTCCCTCTTAGTCCTATGGCTCCCTTCATAGGCATCCAAGAAGGAGGCATCTGAGTGATAGATTAACCTGGGGAATAGCTGTACCAATACACAGAACTCATTGGTCAAGTTCAGCATACCTAAAGATACACATGGGGGTAAGCACTGTACTACATATCCACCATCTATCATCAGGTAGGATGAGGTACCCAGAGGAATTTGTGACAAATTCAGTTCTATCGCAGAGGTGTCATTGGGAGGCAGATGGGGTGCCTATACAAACTCCCTTTCCTGACACTGAGGAGAGAGTTATCTTTGGTTCTCTACTTTGTTTCCATCTACATTGTTTGGGAGAGGAGGCGGTGTTTATTTCAGCATCTATGCCAACTGCTTCATAATAAAGTGGTGGGGCAGCTTAGCAAAGCCAGCAAGACTCAGTTGCTCCAGGGTTAGTGGCATTGAGGACTTTGTAAGCTCCTTTGACTAGTTCTAGCATCCTAGTCTGGGAGGATGAAGGGTCAGGCGGAACTTCTGGCATCCCAGTGAGTGGGGTTTTTGGTGTCACTGTAGCTGGGGACCTAGTGTTAGGGTTGTTGGGAAGAGGTAGGGGCCCCAGGACTCTATTTGGCCCGATTACAGTAGGAGGTGGAGACTCTATCTTAAGTCTAATGGTTATAAGAAGACCAGAATCATAGCCAAGCTGGTAGAGATGTATGCCCCATTGTTTTCCCTTGATCCACCCATGATTTTGTTTCCCAGAGCTAGTGAAGGTAATGTTAAGTTGGTTACAGAGAAAAGTCGTGGCACAATCTATTTTTTGGTTTTTCTGACCCCTCTCAATGACGATAGTATCCCAAGTGGAGCGGGGCTTCCAGTAGGTGTTACCGGTGGTCTCACAGACCCAAGCTTTACAGAAGAAATGCTCTGCTCCCCCACATTTGTAAGTCATGCTTCGATTCGATTTCGGGGGCATGCATAGATGTAATATTTTTGGAGCTAAGTCCTTAACAGGGGTGTTCCACATACAAAACCCCTGACACCTATGCCACAAGGGGAATGTTCACATCCATAAATGGTGTGGACTCTCGTGGGTCAATCTGGGGGATGTCCCACAAGTCTAACCCCACAGCCAGCTGGCAAAGGTCAGGGTATAATGATGGCTACCACATCCAGGGGACAGCTATAGTAGAATTGGACCATATCACATCTCCTGTCTGGGACAAGACCTGCCAAGTGAGGTGCTGGGGCATATGGGGGCTGGGAGAACTCACAGTCAGCTGGGTGAGCAAGAGGAGAGTTAAGAGTCCGGAGATAGCCAAAGCTTGAGCTTGAGAGGGTTGGAGGTGCGGTGAACTTGACATTTTTCTGAGGCTTCGGGTACTCTCTTTACATGGGAGGCGTGGATCCAAGCTGAGATTGCCGTCGGAGTGGTAAGCAGGACCATGTAGGGTCCCTATCACCTGGGATCAAGATTCTGGGAGCGGTGCCGACGGATGTAGAAGGGGTCTCCAACCTCGAAGGGATGGGTGACCTCCGGAGTTCCTGGTTGGTAGGCTTCAGCAAGCTGTGTCCACACCTCCTTGTGAACCAGTTGAAGTCCTTTTAATCTAGCATACAAATCATTATTACGATGACAGTTAGGGTCAATACCCTGTCTGAGGGTAAGCAAAGGAGGTGGGGCACCATACAAGATGGGAGTAAGATGGAAACGAGAGGTGGTGTTCCTTACATGGAACAGGGCCAAAGGGAGAAGCACTGTCCAGTCTGTACCATCAGTCTCTAAGGACAATTTAGTTAAGGTCTCTTTTACAGTTCTATTCATTCTTTCTACCTGTCCTGAGCTTTGGAGAATATATGCACAATGTAACTTCCAATCAGTCCCCAAGTACCTGGCCACTTCCTGACTTATCTGGGCAGTAAAGGCTGGCCCATTGTCTGACCCTAGTGCCTTAGGGGCCCTGAAGCAGGGAAATATTTCTTCTAGGATTTTCTTAGTCACCCTACAGGCGGTTTCATTTTTGGTGGGGAAGGCTTCTACCCACCCTGAAAATGTATCAATGAAAACTAACAGATATTTGTTGCCATACCTGGCAGGATGCACCTCAGTGAAATCAACTTCCAGTAGGCCCCAGGCCTGTCTCCACACAGTGTAACAGCCCTGGCTGTCCTGGACTCACTCTGTAGACCAGACTGGCCTCGAACTCTCAGAGATCCGCCTGCCTCTGCCTCCCGAGTGCTGGGATTAAAGGTCCACGCAGTCTCTTACCGGGTTCTGTCTTATCCCGACTGAGATGGACCTTCTGGCACAGTATGCAGGCTCAGACAACATTTTCTGCTAGCTTGTGAAGTCCTGGAATCTCATAGTCAGTCTTGTTGATTAGAGTAATTAGGTTTTTTTGTGCCCAGGTGTGTCAACCAGTGCATCTGTTTTAACATTTCTTCTGCCTCTTTAGAGCCCATAGTCTGTTTACCGTCTTGACGTTGTGATGGGGACTCTGTTTCATTAGGGTCTACAGTGAGTAATTCTAGTATAATATCTCTTAAAGCCACCTCTCGGGCAACCCGACCTGCCATATTGTTTCCCTTAGCTATAGGGGACCTGTACTTTTGATGACCCAGACAGTGAATGATGCTTACTTTGGCCGGCAACATGAGGGCGGCTAGTAGAGCCAGGATCTCATGTTTATTTTTAATGTCTTTGCCAGCTGAAGTGAGGAGCCCTCTTTTTTGATAAATGGCCTCCGTGCACATGGACGGTAGCAAAAGCATATCTGCTATCTGTGTAGATATTTATCTTTGTCTTTTCTGCCATTTCAAGAGCTTTTGTGAGGGCAATCAGTTCAGCTTGCTGTGCTGAAGTCCTTTGGGGAAGGGCCATGGCTCAGATGACCCATTTCCCATCTACCACCGCTGCCCCTGCCCAATGCTTACCTTCTTCAAGAAAGCTGCTCCCATCCATGAACCAAGTGGCTTCAGCGTCGGGGAGCGGCTGGTCAGTGAGATCTGTGTTAGTGCCATGGGCCTCGGCAAGCACTTGTCGGCAATCATGAATGATAGCTGATCCCTCTAAGTCAGGGTCGGGGAGCAGGGTGGCTGGGTTAAGACCCGTGGCAGGTGTAAACTTGATGCAGTCCGAGTTCAGGAGGAGTGACTGATAGTGGGTCATCCTGGCATTTGTCAGCCACCTCTCAGGAGGCTGGCACACTACACTTTCTAGAGCATGGGGGGCCATAACTGTAAGCTTTTGTTTCAAGGTCAACTTGTCAGCATCTCTGACTAAAACCAACATAGCAACCACTATCCGTAGGCAGCTGGGCCATCCTGCTGCCACAGAGTCTATTTTTTTTTTTGACAGATATGCCACGGGCCGGTTCCATAGACCCAGTCAGGACTCCCTTAGCTATCCCCTTATTTTCAGCCACATACAGATGGAATGGCTTAGTCACATCAGGCAGTCCTAAGACTGGAGCTGATAGCAGGGCCTCTTTAATTGTGTCAAAGGTCTCCTGCTCTTTCTCACCCCAAATGAAAGATGCACTCTCCTTTGTGAGCGGATACAGAGGGGCAGCCAGTTCTGCGAACCCTGGGATCCATAGCCAGCAGAAGCCTGCAGTTCCCAAGAATTCTCTGACTTGTTGAGGAGTCTTGGGGGCAGGTATCTGAGCCACAGTGTTTTTCCTAGCATCTGACAGCCACCTCCTTCCATTTTTGATTAGATACCCCAGGTAACTGGCCTGTTGTTGACAAATCTGGGCCTTTTTGGCTGAGGCCCGGGTATCCCAGGGATCTGAGCTCAGTCAGCAGGTTTTCAGTTCCCAGGAGGCAGTCCTCTTTGGTCTCCACCACTAGGAGAATGTCATCAACGTACTGGAGTAAGGTTACCTGGGGGTTGGAGGCCCTGAAGTGGGCCAAATCTTGGTGGAGGGCCTCATTGAAGATGGTGGGAGAATTCTTGAATCCCTGGGGCAGGCGGGTCCAGGTCAGTTGTCCTGATAATCCTGAGGCTGGATCTTTCCATTCAAAGGTAAATATAGGCTAGCTAGAAGGGCTGAGCCTCAAGCAGAAAAAGGCATCTTTTAAGTCCAATACTATGTACCACGTTCACTCAGGGGGAAGGGTGCTAAGGAGGTTGTAAGGGTTGGGCACTGTAGGGTGAAGGTCAGCAACCCTTTTGTTAACTTCCCTCAAGTCCTGGACTGGCCTATAATCATTAGTCCCAGGCTTTCGAACCGGGAGTAGAGGGGTGTTCCATGCTGACTGACATTTAACAAGGACCCCAAGCTCGAGGAGACACTGTATATGTGGGCAGATTCCATCTCTATCCTCTTTGCTCATGGGGTACTAGCAGACCAAAGCTGGGGTGCAGGTAGCTTTAACCTCCACCACCATGGGTGGGCGATGTTTGGCCATCCCTATGCCAGTAAGTTCGGCCTAGGCTGAGGGAACCTTGGCCATCCATTCCTGCATATCCGCTGTCTGAGGAGGGGGTTTTTCGAACAGCCTATGTTCATCTTCCAGCCTCATACTGAGGACCTGAAGCAGCCTCCCCTCTCTGTCTATCACTGATGGTCCTTCAGCTTGGAAATGAATTTGGGCTCCCACCTTGGAGAGCAAGTCACTGCCCAGGAGTATGGATAGGGGCACTCAGGAATCACAGGGAATGAGTGGGATACCTTACCCACACCATGGTCTACTGTTCTTCAGGTAGTCCATGGGTATTGTTTGCTCCCTGTGGCTCCCTGCACCCAGGACCTCTTAGTAGATAGTGGTCCTTCTAATCAGAGGAGGACTGAATGCTGAGCCCCAGTATCCACCAGGAAGTGGATGGGCTTCCCCTCCACATTGAGAGTTACCCTAGGCTCAGGGAGGGGGTCCAAGCCCCGAATCTCCTAATCTTCGTCTTTTCCAAAGCCAGAATTTTTCCTCTGAGGGGTCCTCCCCTCTTCTTCTTGGGGCAATCCCTGAGCCAATGTCCTTTTTCTTTACAGTAGGCACATTGGTCCTTGCCCAACGGTTGCCTTCTGCCCTTTCTCTCATCTTTCTGACCTCGCCTGTCTCTCTGGTCTCTCTCGTTTACCACAGTGGCCAGGATTTTACTCAAATTATTTTCTTGTCTTTTTTCTTTTTTTAACTCTCATTCATCCTGTTCCCTACATCTCCTCTCCTCTTTTTCTTCCTCTGTCTCTCTTTTATTGAACACTTTATCTGTTTCTTTGACTAAGTCCTGGAGTGAGAATCCCTGTAGGCCATCCAGCCTCTGCAGTTTTTTTCTAATATCTGGAGCTAACTGATCAATAAAGGCCATGGCTACCATGGCCTTATGTTCCCCAGAGGTAGGTTCATACGAAGTAAATCTCCAAAAAGCCTCCATCAATTGGTCTAGAAACACTGTGGGTGACTCAGTTGGTCCCTGAGTCACTTCTCTTACCTTAGCCAAATTGGTGGGGCGTCTCACCGCCCCCCGGAGACCCGCCACAAGAGCCTGATGGTAAACTTTCAAGTGCTCCCTACCTTCAGGCATATTGAAGTTCCAGTTGGGTCTAGTCAAAGGGAAGCCTGCATCAATCTTGTTGGGCAGCTGAGTTAGTTGCCCATCTGCACCAGGCACATTTTTTCTGGCCTTGAGTAGCACCTACTGCCTCTCCTCAGTGGTGAGGAGGGTCTGTAGGAGCTGCTGACAATCGTCCCATGTAGGTTGGTGCGAGAAGACAAGGGACTCTATCAGGGAAGTCAGAGCCTGCAGGTTCTCAGAGAAAGAAGGATTATGAGTTTTCCAATTGTAAAGACCTGCTGCAGAGAATGGCCAATATTGAAGCAGCCGGTTTCCTTGGTCATCAGGCGTCTGTATTCCCTGAGAGGAGTGCAGTGGACTCTCGAGTGCCAACCCTCCAACTTCTGACCCCTGTGGCAGGACCCCCTCCCTCGGCTCCTGGCAGGGGTTCCATCAGGGCCGAGGGTTGAGTGACCAGGACCCCCTGGGGCAGCTGGGGATTCAGGGTTAAGGGATAAGGTGGTGGAGG
>CAJQZJ010037449.1:385941-397502 GCA_907164525.1 Lophiomys imhausi
ATAAACCTGTGGGGGGGAACAAAAGACCAGACCCACGGAGGGGGAGAGCCCAACAGGGCCTCCCAAACCTAGGGCACTTGATCTGGGTGCCCGTGGGATCCTGGGTTAAAAATTTTAGACCTAACCTACCTAATTTTGTCTAATGAAAAAGATCCTTCGGGTGGCCACCCAACCTGAAATGTAGGCCACTCTGAGGCACACAGAGTCTGCCATCTTCTTTTTTAATCTCAACTGACAGGTTATGTGCCCTATTTTTAACTTGAGTCCAGTGGCTCAGGGTCAAGGATAGGGGGGTTGTCAGTGTCTGTCCCATCATCAAATCATCAGGGAAAAGGAGAATAAGAAGAGTTACAAACAGAATCCAAAGAAGACAGAACGACACAAGACACAAACGGCCGTTGCGAGATTGCCACAGAAGTGAAACTCAGATGGAAGCCTTCGAAGAGGTTCCACCAGAATCGGATGAAGGGGGCCCCACTCGGCCTCTCCTTCCAGACAGACCTCCAGGGTGTCCCCCAAGATCATAAGATACTGGTCTATTCAGATGGAGTATCTGAAATCAGATAGCTATAGAGGCCGGAGCATCAGATAGCTACAGAGGCTGGAGCGACTGGCTGGATCATACGACAATTCGCACAGAACAGACAAATAGACAAACAAAGTAGCTCAAGCGTACCTCCGAATACTGGAGTCTTGGGGTCTGGGGGCATTCAGGAAATCCTGGACGAGCCCCAAATGTTGGACCCTGAGGATCCACCGAGGTCCTGATGCCCAGAGACCCCCCCAGAGACCGAGGTTCATTGCAAAATGCAAGAGCATTTTATTAAGCCTTTGTGCTGGGGTTCAACTGCCTTCGGGAAGGAGTGAACACCAAATAGCAGTTACAGGCAGCTTTTAAACACAATAACTGCAAACAAGTGGGGGTACAGGGAACATTTCAGTTAATCTTCAGCAATCGTTGCCTTTGGCAACAGGGTGGGACCATTGTCTGTGGTAACTGCTGCAACCTTGTAATTAAGTAGTTCTGGGAACCAAGTTCTGTGGAATGTCCCCAAGGTCATAAGGTCAGGTTCTCATCAACAGAAAGGAAGACCTTCCTATGGAGGGGCAGTGGTATTTTTCCACAGACTCACAGTCTCATCAGCAGAATATATGAACTTTCCAGTGAAAGGCAAAAAGCAAAAGCTTCCTTTTACCATGTCCTTTTATATAGACTGCCACCAGATGGTGTAACCCGGATTTAGGATGGGTCTTCCTACCTGAAATGGTCCAATAAAGAAAATTTGCTCACATGTATGCTCAGATGCTTGGGTTTCAATTGGTTCCAGATGTAGTCAAGTTGACAAGATTAACCATCACAAGGAGGTATCCAAAATCTGGAACTCGAATTTTTATTTGATAACCAATGGCTTCTGGAGGAACATTATCCTTTCCATAGGATAAGTCCAGGTAACTCTTTTAGATGAATGTGTGTAAAATAGTAGGTTGTCATATAGTTTTTTTTAAACATCCATAGTGTTATCCCTTTTCCATCTTTTCCTCTGACCTACCCTCCCATTCTTTCCCCACTTAAACCTCCCTCACCATTACTCCCTTTCCTATTCATATCACCTGTGTTCCACCTTACTTAAGATCTTTCTTCCCACTCCTCACCAAGTAGTGTCAAATTTCAGAGAAATTTTAAAGTATATTAATTATTTGATTATTAAGTTAGATATGAAGTAAAAAGATAACTGTAAATACTTCATAGCAATAGAGAAACTTTTAACAACTCCTATGTCACAAAAGAAATCACAAATTAGAAAATACTTAGCTGGGTGGTGGTGGCGCACACCTTTAACCTCATCACTTGGGAGGCAGAGGTAAGTAGATATGTGAGTTTGAGGCCAGGCTGGTGTACAGTCAGAGTTCTAGAATAGCCAGGGCTATACAGAGAAACCTTGACTCAAAAAAAGTTAGTGGAATAATAATAAACCATTACATATCAAAATAGAAGGCAGAGCAAAATAGTGGCTGAATAAGCTGTTTTAGCAATCATGTGTACTTAGCCACACCAAGTTGAATAGTTATTCATATATAAATTGCTTTTACTATAAAAAAAAAATAAGTCAAGCCGGGCTTTGGTGGCGCAAGCCTTTAATCCCAGCACTCGGGAGGCAGAGGCAGGCGGATTTCTGTGAGTTCGAGGCCAGCCTGGTCTACAAAGTGAGTCCAGGACAGCCAGAGATACACAGAGAAACCCTGTCTCGAAAAACCAAATAAATAAATAAATAAATAAATAAATAAATAAGTCAAGATGTACTAAAGAAAGCAGAAAGGAAAGAGTTGCCTTTGTCATGCCTCCTTCAATTTTAAATAGCACAGCTTAGAGAGAGTTGAAGAAGGGATAAGAGTTAAGCTCAGGCCTTGCAACCTAATTCCTGGCCTGACAGTGAAATCTGCTCCTGAGTAATACCTCACACCTCCTACCACCATTGCCAATACACACATTCTAAGATACTAGGACTGAGTTAGGGCAGCATCAGAGAGACCAGTTTCACCCTGCTTTGAACCCCCCTTTCTCAACCTCTGGTGACAGATAGGTACCAAAACTCCACCTTGCTGAGCATGAAAACTAACACAACTTTTGACTTTGTCTTGGAGCTTGTTTCAGACCCACTGTGAAGCAACCCAATGCTGAAGACCCTATATGAAGTCCAGAATTTTCAGATGGAGCTTCTGGACTGGCTCCAGAACCAGGAGGATACATGTATATTAGTGGGATGAACTTGAGCTTCAGTTTAAAGGTGATGCAGGCAGGTGATGTAGGCTGATACTGCCCTTGACACTGTACAGGTTATTGACACTGTTAAAATCTAAGTAGCCACCCAGCTTACCATCCCCTTGGTAACCAAAGGACTACCTTTACCAATAGAACCCCAATATTGAGCAGCATTGTACAGCAAGACCTCATTCACTGTGAGTAGGACAGGAGAGTAACAACAGCACTTTGCCTAGAACAGAATGGTGAAACCTAACACTGGGCAGGTCCTAAAAACCCCACCACCACCCATCCCCAAGAATTTATATTGTACAGAGTCTCTTAAATAACTCCTGTGCAAAAAGACATATACTCTTGGTCTATGCAATGTTTATTCCAGCTTTAGCTGGTTGCAGTGGGCTCTAGGCCACAAGAACACATCAGTAATAAGCATCCTGTAGTAGTACAAGCGTTAGTCCCTCCTGTTTTATGTTTATTTTGTCAGGTTGTAGGCTCATGATAAGACATAACCTGGTGGCATTGGAAACCTAAATCGTTGTAATGGAGCTGGGGCTGGTTCATTAAAAATTATTCTGCTTAGATCAGATTAAGTGAAGCATGGAAACAAAAACTAATTACTAAACAAGATACCTCTTCTCTTCCTGGCTATTAAAGAAGTTGCACTTCACTTTGTTAACAGTAGAGGGTACTACTCCTGGATTAAGAAATCTAGTAAATCCCCCTGAATGTTCACCTTTACCTACATAAAATTATTTCTAGAACAAGAAAATGTAATGAATTTCTAAGTGAACAGAATATAATGCATTAGGTAGATTCAACTCATGTGTTGTTATAAACTTTTCATTCCTTCTTTTCTTGAAAACCTCATTAACTATAGGTATGGCCATTCAACTTATTTTGGCCAACACAAAGTTAGTAGATATGATAGAAGTTTTAACTGTGACTGTGTTTCACTCTGTTTCTCAGGGTTGACTTTGAGCCTTTAGAACTTTGAAAGATTACATTCATTTTTAGTGACCTAGTTTGGGTTAATTTGTTTTGACAGCACTGGACAATTAATGCAAATGAATACAAGAAATGCTAGACTTGAACTTCAAGTATCAATAAGAGCTCATAATTTTACGAAGAAATTTATGATAGCACTGTCCGGTTGATAGAGTCTATCATATTAATATACCACCGAAGCAGTGAACACATCATATCTACATGTTGATCGCTACCATTTTCCAGTGAAGGGAGTCTGAGCTTATTTGAAAAATGATTAATTTCTGAGACAAGAAAACTGTCTGCCAATCTTGAAATGTCTCCATATGCTGGAATATAAGGCTAATGAGGTCTATGTAAAAAGAACATAGGCGTTTACTTGAAGAGTTTTCTGTTAGCCAACTTTGAGAAAATTTGAACATCAAAAAGATAATGGTATATTATTAGCTTGTGGCTGTGATCCCAGAACTAGGGAGCTGAGGCAGGAGGAATGTTCTGTGTTTGAGGTCAGTCTGAACTACATAGTGTATTTCAGGCCATCCAAAAAGAATAATAATGCCAATAGATTGTAATATATATACTAAAGAAAGAACACAAGCATACATAGTCACAGTAACCAAATAAATAAAAGGACAAAGTGAGCTTCTGTTTCCACACAGAATAATGACAGCTAATAAATGTAGAAGATTCAACAAAATTAATTATAAATTCAATTGGAAACCATCATATGCTATTTAATACTTGTAAAGAAATTGAATGGAAGCTGGGCAGTGGTGGTGCATGCTTTTAATCCCAGCATTCAGGATGCTGAGGCAGGCAGATCTCTGAGTTCGAGGCCAGCTTGGTCTACAGAGTGAGTTCCAGAACAGCCAGGGCTGTTACACAGAGAAACCTGTCTCAAAACACAAAATAAACAAAAAAGGAAAAAAATGAATGGAAAATAAAATTCACTGGATGAAGGTTTGTTGGGGAATAAAACATTCACATGATTTCAAAGTTTACCCAGAAGATTATTAAGAAAGTGGAATTTGGGGTCTGGAGAGATGCCTCAGAGGTTAACAGCACTGGCTGTTCTTCCAAAGGACTCAGGTTCAAATCCCAGCACCCACAGGGCAGTTCAAAAAACCATGTATAATGGCCTGTCAGCAGTGGTGCACACCTTTAATCCCAGCACTCAGGAGGCAGAGGCAGACGGATCTCTGTGAGTTCAAGGACAGCCTGGTCTATAGAGTGAGTTCCAGGATAGCACAGAGAAACCCTGTCTCAAAAAAAAAAAAAAAGAAAGAAAAGAAAAGAAAGTAGAATTTAATTACCTACATAATAGAAACTTGGAGTGGACTCAATCTCAACAGTTTAGGACCATCAATAATGGGACAGAATGGTGCATCAATTTACTTTGATCTAGTGTAGTAAGGACACACATTCTATTTATCTAATGTGAAGTCATTCAAATTTAGAATTCAGGTCATGCTATAACACAAATATTCTGGACTTTTAAAGATGCCATTGTCACAAAGGATGAGATAGAGCAGAGACTATGAATCTATTTTGAGTTTATTTTTTTATTTTAATTTTGCAATGTGTGTATGTGTGAGTAAACACCTGTATTGGGGTGCATGTATACGGAGACTAAAAATTGATATTAGGTATCTTCTTTTATTGTACTCCACTTTATTATGAGGCTGGTATTGCTTATCCTGGAGGTAACCAATTCTGGCTAGTTAGCTAGTTAGCAGCTTGCTATGGAGATATCCTGTCTTTGCCTCCTGAGTGTCAGGATTGTAGATGGACTGGACTCAGTGTTCATTCATGTTTACTTGAGTGCAAGGGATCTGAACTCTAGCCCTCACATTAGCGCATCAAGTGCTTTATCTACTGAGCCATTTTCTCATCTCCCTATTTTAGATTTAAGGATTTAATTTAAAGTGATACAAGTAAATGCAATGTGTGATCTTTTATTAGATTATAAATAGGAAAAACTGTTTAGGAATCAAGAGAGTGTTATAGATCTAAGAAGATACTCTTAAAAGTGTGTTGCAAGATAGTATGAATGTTGAGTCACATATAGACCTTTAAACTCATGGAGTTGGTTAGATAGTAGAATGTTAAAGTCAGGGGCCAAATATGTATAAACTGGACATTGGGAAGGTATACTTGGCCAATTTACTCTCATAAATGTGGCATATTTATATCTATTGTTTTGTATAATACTTACTGTTATAAGAGAAGGAACCATCTGTTGGACTGAAAGGGCGGGTTAGGAAGGGGGAATAGGGAGGGGTTTGTTACTGAGATGTAACTTGAAGAAAAAAAATAAAGTATTTAAATAACAAAAAAAAATAAATAGAAAAAACTGTGTAGAATATCATTATAATAACTGAAATTTTAAATATCAGACAATATTGCACTAATGCTACATTTGTTGGTCATAATAATGATAGTCTGTGTTATATTTTTTAAAAATGACCTCTTTCTCAGGTTTTGCATGCTGAAATATTTAGTATGCAAAAATACCACAATGTTTATAATTTACTTCCAATTTTCCCTTAAGAAAAAAGGGGTACATGTGTGTGTGTGTATGTGTGTGTGTGTGTGTGTATACATAAAGAGGAGGGGTAGAAAGAGATGGGAAGAAGGGAAGAGGAAGAAAGGGAAGAAGGGAGCTGGAAAGATGTGTTAACAGGTAAGAGTGCAAGCCAGGCGGTGGTGGAGCACGCCTTTAATCCCAGCACTTGGGAGGCAGAGGCAGGCGGATCTTTGTGAGTTCGAGGCCAGCCTGGTCTACAAAGCGAGTCCAGGACAGCCAGAGATATTCAGAGAAACCCTGTCTCGAAAAACCAAAAAAAAAAACAGTTAAGAGTGCATACTGCTTTTGAAGAGGACCTGAGTTCAATTCCCAGCACTAATTCCAAGCAGCTCATAACCACATATAACTGTAACTCCAGGAAATCTAATGCCTCTCGTCTCCATGGGCACTTGTACTTATATTCACATACACATACAGACTTACACGCATACATATAATTAAATAAAATATTTTTTAAAGAAACTGAAGGATAGGGAGAGTATAATTATTAGTATTCTAATAATTGATAACTCTAGATGAAGGACTTAAGCATGTTCACTGTATCATTCTTCTAATTCCTCCATGCTTGTAACTTTTTATAAATAAAGATTAAGAAGACATAATATAATAAGTGTTGGACCCTGCTGGTAAGGTTGAATCTGGCATTACCAGAAAGCCTCTGAGCTCAGTGCTTTATGATGGACTCCCTTTTCTCATCTTCCTCCTGATCTGAGGAATCCTGAAACCCACACCCTCTATCTGAGGATTGCCGCATAGCCCTCAGGGAAGTAACAGGCCTAACCCTTTTTCCTGATAAGAGACCCACCCAGTGAGCACCTGGGATTCTGGGAATACCCTCTGTAAACAAAAATTTTATTAACCTATATTTATTAATACCTAATAAACTCCTATAACCTATAAACACCTATTACCTAATAACCCTTAAACAACCCTACTTTAACCATTTTGAAAGGATATTAAGATTCTCTAGCACAGGTCCATGAGGGTAACTTGGTCAGCCTTCTATCTACTGGCACACCTCAAACAGCCTCCTCAGCAGTCTGGCTCTGGCACAGTCAGAGCAGTCTTATTTCAGCTTAAGTTTCATGCTTTTTCCTCAGGGTCAGTCCCTATCATTGGCTGGTGTGGCCAGCCTGCTTCAACTGCTCAGCTGGGGGCTGGCTTGAGTCTTACATTGTGCAGATGCTGAGCCTTGAGGCCTAGTGTTTTACTTCAAAGCCTTGCCACAGCCTACTGGGACAGTAGTTACTCTCCTGTTTGTTTTCAAGGTCTCCTCAGAGTGTGTTTTCCAGGGCTTCAGAGCATGTATCTACCTTGCACCTCGGGCAGGTGCTATTGCTGCCTGCTGGACCACTTCAGTTGCTCTGTTCCTGCAGCTTTGGCATCAGTCAGTCCCAGCTTTCCTCAGGCCACCGTTACTGTCATTTCCTCAGTTTCCTTGGCCCATGCATGCCTCACACTTTGCCCCTCGCTCATTCATTATTGTACCTTAGGCCACCCTGCTCCCACTGCTGTTGTCCTTAGGGATTTTCTTGGCCTTCTTGGGCTGGCTCTTGGCAAGAATCTCTCTCTCGTGCACACAGGGGCTCTGTCTCCTGTTTCCTCAGCAGTTCTCAGTTTACCTGCTGAAGCTTCTGATTGTTGATTGTTATTGTCAGGGCTGATGTGGTCTAAGGGCTGGCAGATGGCACATGTCGCTGCCCATTTTGAACGACTCCTGCACATGCTCCTCTCTTCTCCTTTGGGGCTCCTCACACAGCTCAGGCGTCTGTCATACATGATGGCTCCGTCTTTCCCTTCCATGGGGGCTCTTCACTCACATGGGACTCTCTGGCTTAAATAGGACATGGTTCTCGAAGTCTTTCATGGAGTCTCACAGCTGAATGGCTCTCTTGAGGTAACTGGCAGCCCTTGGCCATGCCCCTCCACTGAGCGCATTCTCCATGTCTCTCAGAGTGGCTTTGTAACCACACCCCTCAACAAAGTTCTACTGGGCAGGTCTCACAGAGCTGTAGTTGTGGCTTCAACTGGGCTCCACCAAGTTTGGCTCAGATCATTCTAGCATCCAAACATTGTCAAGCCATAAGCTCTTTTCAGTTTCCCAGACTTTCAGAGTGCCTTCTCAATGGTTGTCCAGGACCACACGCCACCATGTGCCAGGCTGACCTGCATGCCCCTTAAGAGTCTGCATTTCAGAAGCCCTTACTAATTACTAAAGAAAACTAACCCTCATTACACCCCTCCCCATGCTAATGAGATCTCTTGGCACCTTGGCTTTCAGCCAATGGCCTGTGTCCATGCCCATAACTGTACCTGCAATTCTTCCCACACCTCTGCTGCCCATAGGATAATTAGGTACTGCATTCCCTTTCTTATGATAGTTACCGCATGTAACTGAAGTATCCCTGGCAATCTTAGCCCCAGAAAATCAGACACATTCACCTCCAAAACCTCTCCCCACTCACTACTCAAGGTTTATAATGCCTCTGTTCACAAAATAAACTCTTTCTCCCCATTCTGCCACCATGATAGTCTGAGACTCACTGTCTATTTTGGGCTTGAGAATGAAGAAATAGTTGCTGGATCTGCCTGCCTAGCAAGGCTTGCTTCGGGGGCAGGCAACTACCTCACCATTGCTGGTGCTGCTTACCCAAGTCTCCTACAGCTGACAGCCAGAGCTAGTCTCTGAGCACCCAGAGTACCAGCTCACACCCCCATGGCCACTGCAAGTGATGCCTAGCCAGACTGGAGTCTCGATGACCACCACCGATCACTCCAATTGCCGCCTCTGAAGCTCCCATTTCTCCCACATCCGCACTACTTGCTGTAGTGCTCATCTATGGCGATGTTTTGGTGGCTGTTCCCTAAGCAGCCTTCAGATCTGCCTGAACCAAGTTGGACTCTCGAAGTTGTTTGGCTCAGTCTAGGAGCTCCAAGCTCCTTGAAGATGCTCAGCCTGGTACCAGCAGCTTACCTAAAAGACCAGTAACATGACAGCGAGGGTTAGGGCTACCCTAACCTTCCTGCTTGTTTAGCTAAAAGAGTTATAATACTTGGTAGTGGAGAAAATCCTTTCTCCTGCCTATCTATGATATCCTGTGGTACAGATCCCATCCCATGTTTAATCCTTTTCTACTTGGAAACTGCAGTAGCCCAGGCCTTCTGGCAAAGAAGCATACACTTCTGGCTTGGTGCCTGACAAGGCCTGAACTTACTGAGAGAGTTCTGGACAAAGCCTGATCTCCCTGGAAGATGAAGAACAACAAATAAGGGTTGTGTCTAATAAAAGATGTGGTAGGTTTAGTGTTAGCATATATAGCATAGGGAACTTGGAATAAGGCTGGACTTTTAAGATAAAAGACTTCATCCAAGTGACATGTCCTTGGGAACTCACCAAGGACCAGGACCTCTTCGATATCAGGGCTAGGAGCAGGACATGCCCCCTGGGATGCCCGCCCTCCAGAGGTCTGCTGTCATTTCACAGCTCTCTGCGAAAAGCATCTGAATGACATGTCCTGAGGCACCTGTCCACATCTGCAGACCGCCTGTGAATTCACGCCCCTCTGCAAAAAGCTTTTTTGAAAAAGACTGAGCCCAGGGACCTAACTTTAAAAGTGCACAAAAGCTTCTGCGGACAGGTGAAGATATATAAGCCAGGATCCACATGAACGCTGGACAGGCTCTCTCTCCTGTTCCTGACTCACTCAAGGTTTTTCTCCACCAGCGAAAGAACATGCATCATGGTCTCATCATAAAGTTTCACCCTCTGATGTTGACCCGTTTCGGGTCTGGAGAGGGGACGGATTCTCCCTGAGATTCGGGAGTGCTCAGACTTAGGGCCTTTGCAGGCCATAAGCATCTGAATAGGTGAGCCACCTGGGAAGCTTTCATGTGTTAATTGGTCTTAAGACTACAAGGGGGACAAAAGAAATTCAGAGACTTTGGGACTGGAGGGGGAATAGGGAGGGGACTGCGATTGAGATGTAACTTGAAGAAATAAAAAATAAAGGAAAAAAAAAGAATGAAAAAAATAAAAATAAAAATAGGTGTGTTGCAAGATAGTATGAATGTTGAGTCACATATAGACCTTTAAACTCATGGAGTTGGGTAGATAGTAGAATGTTAAAGTCAGGGGCCAAATAGGTATAAACTGAACATTGGGAAGGTATACTGGGCCAATTTACTCTCATAAATGTGGCATATTTATATCTATTGTTTTGTATAATACTTACTGTTATAAGAGAAGGAACCAGCTGTTGGACTGAAAGGGGAAACCTCTGGAGGGAAGAGGGTGGAAGGGCGGGTTAGGAAGGGGGAATAGGGAGGGGTTTGTTACTGAGATGTAACTTGAAGAAAAAAAAATAAAGTATTTAAAAAAAAATAAAAATAAAAATATTTATAAAATATATAAAAAAAAGAAGTTAGGTCTATTTGGTAAATTATTATGCAGTTCAGCTTGGCATCTGGAAACACATAAGAAAAGCTTGGTGGCCCTTTAGCTGCTGAAATGGACAGAGCACAGTTGAGACCATAGTTTTAAGAACTGCCCTGTTGAAGGGGCATGGCTAAGAAACTGGAAAAACTGCATGAGGAAGTTTGAAAAAAGGAAGAAAATCAGGCAAACTGCAAGAGAGACATCAGTTGAAGAAAAACGAGAAACCAGACAAGCTGCTAGAGGACGCTGGTTGAAAGAAAGAAGAACAGGACTGCTGGAGAGAGAGCTCCTTACAGGCTCCAGACCGCCAGAAGAGTGAGTGAGCCAAACACAGTTTGAAAGCCGTTCGAGCAGCCCTCAGTTTGGCAGTTGGAACAGACTGTCTTTATAAACTGGCCACAATTTGGTGGATGAAATAAACTGGCCTTGAGAACTGGCAATATTAGGCCCAATGGACACCAAGCTTAAAAGGAACTGCCTGCTGGGCCTGCCATAAATCAGGTTACCCTGCATGGACCTATGCTAAGAATATTATTATCCTTCTAAAAATAAATTAAGAAGCCGGGCGGTGGTGGCGCACCCCTTTAATCCCAGCACTTGGGAGGCAGAGGCAGGTGGATCACTGTGAGTTCGAGGCCAGCCTGGTCTACAAAAGCGAGTCCAGGACAGCCAGAGCTGTTATACAGAGAAACCCTGTCTCGAAAAACAAAAAAACAAACAAACAAACAAACAAACAAACAAACAAACAAATAAATAAATAAATAAATAAATAAATAAATAAATAAATAAATAAA